>JBBCBC010000021.1:9679966-10052652 GCA_037126765.1 Stenogyne calaminthoides | reverse complement strand
AAGCTTTGTGAATGGATCTTCAGTTGTCCCCATACGCCATTCTTCGCCACATTCATATCTCCTTCAACGAGCTTCTCGATAAGATGTCTTTCCTTTACGTGTTTGCTTGAATGCGGGATCTCTGTCTTTGAATTAACCACTCCCTAAAGATATATTGCTGACAAATTCGCATCACCATCCAAGTACACTAAGAAGATTCAGAGCCCAACTCTGCTTCTTTTCACCGCTCATGTTAGCCATTTCACCCCACTTCCACGTAAGGAGTTTGATGCATTTCGCTTCACACCTCGCCCATCGAGATGGCTGTTACTCCCAAAATGAAACACACTAACCGAGGCGATAATTTCCGAATGTTTGAATTGATTGGAACCAGTTCGTGAGTCGATGGGGATTGAGACCAATCGATAACCAAATATTCCCATCCCCGAGTTCTTTCGAGATGACTTGTTTTTAACCGTCATCTAATGCTTTCTCCTTGGTTAATACTTTGATATTCATGCCACGCCATGCGGCAAAACAACAAGACATCCTACCCCTTGCCATGCATTGCATACATACATATAGTTTCCGCCACCGGCCAATACGTATCGCCTTTCATGTCATCTATATATCTCCTTTGGCGCTCAGTGAACATTTTTCGATAGATGGATCTCAAACCGAAGGTACTCTAACTTCTTTCGAATTCAGATGTCGACCTGTCAAAACCGTTGTTCAGGTGGCGATTAGATAACCCGGATCATCCCTTTCTTTTGTGATCTGATCCAAGGATGTCCTGCCTCCCAAGTCTTTTCATATCAAATCGCTTTTGAAAAACCACGCCCACGCCCGATCACACCTTCACATCGCTCCCGGCGATCACAATGTCATCTACGATAAAGATTCAAGAATACCAACGGGCCGGTTACATTTTTTTATACACATATTCAAACTCGCTTTGATCAATCCCATAAGACTTCATAAATACATGATCAAACCCCTATTCTAAGCTCGACGCCTGCTTGAGTCCGTGAACGGACCTCTCGAGCTTAAGGCAGCAAAACTAAAATTGGGTCTGTTTAATGAAACTTGGTGTTGTTAAATATGGATCTCTTTATCAGATCATGGTTATCTCTTGATCCATTTGCTGGATTAAACGTTAAATGCGCAATAATCGAGGGTAATGACGTAGACAAAGCAAGATGGCTACGCCAAAAGTTTCTACACTCCATCCCTTTCTTTCGAGTATAACCTTTAGCCATTAGTCTTGCTTTAGTGTTGTTTCAACCTTCCCGTCCGATCTTCTTTTTTCCTCTTATATACCCACTTCAGAATTGTTTATCTCATTAAATACCATTCTAATGTTTATTATGAACATATGTCCCATTGCTTATTGTCAAGCTTCACAAGAAACCTGATCCATCTTGGAGTGCTCACATATGTCTACGGTCTCGATTCCTAGAATCAAGTCCTAGGGACTCTCCTATTCCCATGAATCTCCTAAGCCTACAACAACCCTCCTACTCATAAAGAGGTTCTAATAGGAAAACGATTACATATCATCTAGTACAACAAGACTGAGGTTTGCCCTTCTAAGCTCATTTAAGGTAATCTCTACTGGTTTTCGTTCTATAGTTTTCTTCCAAAATCTAAAAGTGGTGCTATGTCCACCTCTTTTTGATCTTCTTAACTATGTACATTCACCCTTTTTGTTCCCTGGCATTCTTATGTCAATTTCTTGAATTGGACGAGGATCCACTTACTCTGCTTCCTTGTCCAATGGGTGAGTCGACACCCCAAAGTTCTCATGTGTCTCTATACTAGACTCAAGGTCCATCCACAATTCTTTGGGGCTCCGGGAACCGATTCGATAGCACCAGTTCGTAATGAAGTCGTTTGTTTTCATGCACGGCCCTGTGAACGACTCGGAAGATCCAAACTATTGATCTAACCATTTGCAAAAGAATTATGTTGTTTCCTTAACTCTGCTTTGAGGTTCCAAAGTGAGTCGATACAATCTTCATCGGATAAGTAGTTCAAAAAACTGTCACGAGGTATTCATTTCCATCGTGAATGTAGACTTGATACGTTTCCACATGATTCTCTCACATTTCAAATTTAGGACTTCAAAGGTCCCAGATTCCGCGTCGGCGAAATGTACCGGTAATCATCAATAAAATTATCACAACCTCCTCTCGTCAAGATATCAATCCACGGACATCCGGTAAACGATTTAAACACTTCTTTCTATCTATTCCCTTGGCTCCAAAATGCCCTCTTGGTCATATTACCTCCAAACATGATTCGCAGTTGGAACGGCTCAACTTGAGAACCCTAGTGAACCGCCTCTCACCAAAACCTTCGATCCTCTTGGATTTATAATGACTTAATGCCAAAGGTTCTGCCTTGTCACCGATGAACATTTCTTTTCGAACAGCTGATGTGTTATATGGTGACATTTCGTGAGGGTGCACAAGACTGCATAGAGACTATCTAAATAACTCTTCCATGATGAATTTTATCGCAAAATAGTAACAAATTTACAAAAAGAAAAATATCCATCATAAGTTTAGAAACCCAAATAATTTTTCTAAAATTCTAACGGAAGAATATCTTCAAAATTAAAAACACTGCCATAAGACAGTGCACTTTCCCATCGTCAGCCACTGAAGACGCCAGTTGACGAGGGACCTCATCTACTAAGTTAAGTTTCCGTCCGCTTGAACCTCCTGTTAGAAGGAAACAAACATGATTAAAGGATCTCAAGATCACCACCTATATAAATGGGAGGCAAGACGCTAAACAAGTTTCAAATAACTAAGGCGTGGAGAATTACCTTTTCTTTCATCCTCTAGTCTGAACAGCTGGTTTCAACGTCTTTTCACCAAAGGAAGACTTTAGTCAGGCTTGTCTACCCAATCACCCTTCTTCACCTTATCTTCGCTTATCAAACACTTCAGTCACTCTGTCAGGGCTCTTGCTCCTTTTCGTTTTACCACCCCTTGGTTTGCAAAGAAGGCGTCCGTTGGCCACCAAGGTTTCGCTTTTCAGCCTCTAATATCGCCGAGACTAAAGCTTGCGCAAGTGATCGTGCATCGAGAACTTCCGATCCGTAGTTCAACCGGGATCATCAGCCGGCAGAGAGAATGGAGCATCAAATCGAGCCCTTGGGTCTCGAGTATCAGATTCAAACCAAGCACTAAGTTTATTACGCGAGCATCATCCGAGAACGTTCTCACGCGCGCTTCCCCCACCACATAGAGCAAGTCCCTCATGGTGATCCGACGAGCCACACGGCTCGACATGTTGAAACATCGCTTAAGATCAGCCTGATGTCTCTGGGCACGGCCTCAACGCTCTGTCGGTGTCGCAACACATCCGACATGGCCAAGATGCACACTTTTTTGCCATTTCGCTGAATGCCCCAAATAAAGATACTCCTTTTCTAACCGCTTAGCCGACCATCTTTTAGCTTTTCTAGTTTCAGTATAATGAGTAACCCGCCACGCCAAGGCAGCCGAAAGACACAAAGAAGTTTATTTACTCCAATCAACGTAAGTTTTCACCAAGAAGCAAATTATCTTTCAGTATATTGGACAGTGGATTAAAAGGTTGCGACAATGATGAACCGAATAAACAATAATATGCATAAGCACAAATATATCAAAGGTTTGATCACACGCTTCATATTAAAATCCCAAAAAAATACGAATACGATCACCCAACATCTCAAAAACAAATTAAATGTCTACGCTGGTGTCATTATTTAAACACATTCAAGCCAAGTTACAAACAAGAACAAAGCATAAAACCTTAATATCCAGATTATTAGTTGGTGCCCTGATTGACAAATATAAAATTGACAGATAGACTTCTAGAAGTATATGCATATCAATTTTATACCTAAGAATAAATCCATGATTAAATACAAGATTACTATTTCGCTTTGATCGAGCCTCCGTGGTGGATCATCGCCACTAAGAATAACCCACAATCATCCATTTGGAATTTATTCATGTGAAATCTATCTTTTGACCATTCCGTCTGGGGAATTTCTCCAAAAGAATTCACAAATAAATAAATCACGGAGGTCAAAATTAATTCAATTTTATTATCCTAATAAAATTTTCAATTAATTATTTAAACATACTTAGTAATTTTGAAGCTGAGATTTTCAATTTCAACCTCACGCAAAACACATTTACACAAATTAAATAAAGCATAATAAGAGAAAGACAAAAATCAAAAACAGAAAATAAAACATATTGGGCAGACAAATTATCCAATCACATGGTTTGATTTTTCATGTTGATTCAAGAAACACGCCCCAATTTCTCCCATCGCTCGCCCTGTAAAATTTGGTTTCGAACCGGGCCACGCCAAGGTACCGCAGCCTCTAGATGCACGCCAAGATCCGACCGTCATTGCTTCAGATACTTACATTTTAATGCTCAAGAATTAGCTTTCTGCAGCGCTTTCAGCATCTCTCAAATGACGCTATGGTTAGATTATAACGAAAAAGATGCTTTTTACTTGTGATAATCGGGAATCAATTTTATCATTTACCGAATAAATTGTTTATCACTATGCTTTTAAATAGATTTAATACATATATTTATCAGACAATCGTTTTAATAACGTTATTATCGTTACATCAGAGTTAATTTAATGATACTGTATCACAAGATTAAATTGTCAGCCCCTTGTAAATTAAAAAGTACCATTCACTACCCAGAATATTTAAATGAACAACCACTTTAAAGGTTGATAAGGTAAGGGCTTTATTGGTTGTCTTGACCAAATAGGATTGGTTATCAGTATGACTCGATGCATCAATTGGTCTCCCACAGGATAAATTTTCAGAATCTAACAAGGAAGAACAGACCTCAAAGGTTCATATTTCTTAACTTTCGCCCCTTAAATAGATCACGGGATTGGTGCACCATTGCTGATTATCATGGTAGTTAATCTAGAAAGAGAGATTGTAATACTTTTATCTTGGGCAATATTATCGTTACATGGATTGCTAAGATTTAATACGTAAGACCAGCAAAGGCAAAGACGTCATTGATTTCCAGTTCTTTGGAGGTCTATAAGTTTTATCATACCAAATCTTCGCAAGGGAATTAGCTTCCTCAGATGGATAATAATGTTGAACTGCTCTAATTAAGGACAAAAGATATTAATTAACTGGAAGCTATTTCTGGCTTGGAATTAATTAATAGGCTAGATAATCTTAAACACGGAAATGAATGACCTTGTTTTACATTGATCAGAAGGGAAGTTAAGATGGATAATAAGAATAATTAATAGAAGAGACACTAATATTTATGAAATAATTATATCAAAGCAATAATATTGACATTCAAGATCCATTCCTGATAATCTTTTAATCTCCTAAATCTGTCTTTGTAGCCCAAATATATAGTCCAATAACCCAAAAACATGATTAAAATAAAATAAATATTGTTTATATGTATTTCTAAATTTTCGAAAAATTTGGATAAAATTAATGAGAAAGATTTTCTTTGAATTTCCAAGAACGAAGATACCTTTCTTAATTTTTTATCTCATTAAATATTCCAAAAAATCCTACCCTGCTTATTCATAGTGATAAAATTTCAAATTTTGAAAATATAAAGGGCAAGAAAGATTTTCGATTTTCGAGAAAAGTTATTATGGAAGAGATATTTCTCAAATACAAGAATATCTCATAAATTCCATAAGATCCAAATCTTCGGAAATCATCACATAATTTCTTCATCCATAAAATATCTAGGTGGATTTTTGAAATATTTTAATTATGGGAAAAGAATATACGGGATATATTCAAGATTTTCGCACCAAGAAAGTCTTTTCCCACATTGAAAAATCACATACCAGCTCCCACCCTCCCCTCTTATAAATAGTGAAGGATTAGTTCATTCCCAAGTACAATTCTATGTGCCGAAATATGAAGGCAAATCCACATATGTAGCAACAAAGTTATTTTTTTTCCTTTGTTAATTGTTCGCAGTATCCTTCCAATTTGATTGTTTGGCGCAAGGGCTATGGAACACGGAAGTCCTTTTGCTAGTTCGTCCGACCAAAGCCATTAATCCCGAGAGTATCGCTCACGTAGTCCCGTAGATTCTCGTGATGGTGCTTACGCTTTTATATGCATTATATGTTGTTGCAATTATTATTTGAATTAATATAGATTAATTCATGCTAGTAACAATTAATGAATTAAATTTAGTTTAAATATTCACTCGATCAGATTCAAACTCATTCTCAACAACGCAAGGCCGCTTCAAGTTTCTTTCCTCACTCATGGCCTAGTAAATAAATATGTATGTTTTCATCTCATACACATCCATTATTTGCCTTCATATTTCGGTTTCAACAAACTGTTCAACGCCAGCGATTACGCTCGGGTTTTTGCCCTTTAATTCTTCAACGATATTTCGTTTCGATCCATATGATTTATTTATTTAATTAAATAAACTCTAGATCTAAAATTCAATTTACATTGATCAAATCAAACAAATCCTAGTCTACTCAAGATAATTTTTCAACACTAAGCAAAAAACAAATCGAATTTAATCTAATTAAAAAAAAAACCACAGCTTTATATGTTCAAAAATAAAAACATTAAAAATATGACAATCGATACCCTAAAAATGTGATCTAACAGTTATACTATCCAATTTCAAAATATCGTCCATGTCATTAAATTACAATTTAAAAATCAGAGTCCAAAAAAATGCTTTGATACCAATCATTGGGGGAATGATGTACGATCTATTCAGTTAATATTTAAATACAAATTTAATTCATTAATTATTACTAAAGATGAATTAATCCTATATTAATTCAAATAATAATTTAACAACATATCAATGATATAAATGTTACATATTTAAACCCCACTTGTTCAATCTACGTTTACGGAACGCATTTCATGGACGGCAAAGGGCTTTGTCCCACGACTAATTAAAAAGGATTCCCAAGATTCCCTTAGCCCTTGCTCACAATCCGTGAAGGAAACTCAAGAACCATCGTCAAAAAGGAAAATAAACTTTTGTTTAATTGCCTTATGCCGGATTTGCTAATATTTTCAAAGATACTTGACCAGATTGGGAATGAACTAATCATCCCCTTATTTATAAGAAGGAGGTGAACGAAATTTTAGTGATTTTTCAACGCTGAAAAGACTTTTTCGTAACCACAAATCTGAATATATCCCATATATTCTTTTTCCCATAATTAAAAATCATTCCACAAAATTCCACCTCCTCTATTTTATGGCATTATTTTCAAAAATTTGATGACGAAGAATTAAAGATTCGATCTTCTTGAATTTATGAGATATCCCCTCGTATTTCAAGAAATACATATCATCCATAATATATTTTCAAAAAATTAGCTCAAGAAAATCTTTCGCCTAATTATATTTTCAAGGAAAAAGATCGGAATTTACTATATAGACAACCAAGTGAATTTTTGAATTTAACGAGATAATCTTAAATCCAAGAATACATATCTTCATTCCATAACAAAATTCAAATAAAATCTTTCTCCAATTTTTATCCATAATTTTTAAAATTTAGAGGAAATATAAGAACAATATTTATTTTATTTTAATCACTTTTTCAGGGATCAATTTTACCATGTTGGGCTACTCAGTGGCCTTTAAAGAATTAAGATTGGACTTTCTAAAATGGATCTTTGAATATCTAAATATTGAGCCACAATATAATTCAATTTCAAAAATATTAATTAATCCCACTAGATAATTATTATCAGAATTTGCCATCTTAACCCATATTACAATCAATATGCCCCCCATATTATTTCCCAAATTTTAAGATTATCAGAGGACATTAAAATTCGAGCAACAGCGAAGGAAAGTTTTTTGTTGTTTTCTTGAAAAGATTATATGGAAGAATCTGCTTTTAACATTATTATCCATAAATTAAACTAATCCAAATCTTCGGATTTTCCATGATAAAATTTTTCTAAAATTTTATTAAAAATACAAGCGATTTTTGGTGAAAAATTTAATTACGGAGAAAATAATATACGGGAATCTCATGTGACCAATAATATTGCCTTAAGATAAAAAGATGAATTTCTTGAGTCAAAATCGCCACCCCTGATAAGTAAAACAATAGCTTTTCATCCCAATATGATCCTATTTACGGAATTGGCTAAAATAACGAACTGTGCAACATAATTTTATTTTTTCCTTTTTGCGACTGTTTCCGAAGCATCCTACTAAATTTATTTATTGAACAAGGACGAGGAAATACTTTAAGAAAGGTAATTCGGGTTTGTTCGTGTTAACTGCATCAATACACCTCAATGGTCATTACCCAAAGGTTAGTTCATTTCATCTAAAGAATTCCACACGGGGTAGGGATTTAGCTTGCTTATACGCAATTTAAATTGTTGTCGATTATTATTTAAATTAACTACAGCAATTTATTTAATTATTAAACATTATGCATTAAATATATATTTAATTCAATCATATTTAAAATAGATCAAATGAAAACAATTTATTTCAAAGAATAAGTTCAAATTCCAGAGGTTATACAAAGTGCAAAGCATACTTTTCAAGATAATCCCAACATAATTATCACGAGTACATCGTGCACAATACAGATTCTTTACGGATTTACTTCGGGGGGATTTTAAAGCTATCCTAAGATAATCATCTTACCCATCTTGTAAAAAGGGGTTTACGTGACCTTTAGGGACTGCTTTGGAAAATGTAAGACCGGGATGGTTTGTCGTCAAGTTTACCAAACTATCCGACAATGATCCCGGGAGAATCCAGAAAGAGGTCCCATTTGGCCCAAAAAGAGGGCCTCCAACCAGGGTAGAGGTCGAAAAGTCAAGAGATCCACATCATACGCCCCATAATATGGTCCAGCCGCCGATGTTATCAGCACCAACATTATCGTAACGGCGTAGTTTCACGGAGACGCGTGGTCAATGCAAAGCATCCATCAAAGGAGAGCGGCGCCAAACGGGCATCGCCCAAAGGCGCCTACCCTTCCGTACCAAATCATGTTTTTCGATAAGCCTTGGTCGACGGCATAAATCACCCCCACAATGACCTTTCAAACCATCGCTGTATTTCCTCGGGTTGAAGGTGCAAAGGTTCGACATTTTATCGATACTCAGAGTATATGAGAACATTTTGTTCACAACATTTTGCACTAAAATGGAAAAATCTGTTCGGGACTTGAGCAAATGTCGATTAACCATGATCATAAACATTACGTTTTGTGGAATCAGAATCTTAAAAAAACATGATTAGATTAGAAATCGAAGGAATCATCTCTAAATCCGGAGATCCGATTTAACTAGAATGCTAGATTTTAATCGCCGGTTCGCGTACTTATAACCTCAATATCCTAGGGTCGCCCGCTTATTCAGAAGCAAAAAGTGCAACCGTTTCTAGTATTATTAATCGCAAATTTCAACACTATTCATAAACAGGAGGTAAACGGGATCTTGAAAGCAATGAATGTTTGCTATCCAGCACCGAAAAAGAAAATATTGTTAATACGATGAGTTTCGATGGAGATCGGAGAGTCAAACCATAAGAAAATATGCCAAAAATATCCCGACGAGCACAAGTGTGACGAATACATTTACTAAAAATAAATTATTTAACACTGTAGTTTAAACGGCAACTCATGTTCCGGATCTCCTCGCATCTAATGAATATTGATCCGCTAAACGAGCTATTTCACGAAATAAACAGGTTTCAACCCATGGAGGTCACGACGAAAAACCGGGTCAATGAGATCTCGTGGAAACAAAAAAGAAAGCGAGCAACACCTTTTATAACAATTGAGTCCATCAATATCAACCCGAATACTGAAGTTAAAGTGTTCATTGGTTCTGAATTACTCGAAAGTATTCAACAAAATTATTAAAGTTCATTCACAAGCAAATTAGGATGGTTCGCGCGTCAAAGACGAGGATATGGTGGTATTGATCCAAAAAAACATTTTGAGTATCACCCCTGAATCTCAGTATTATACTAGAAAATATGATTTTTTTGTATAAACTAAAACTCGATTTCTATCTTATTTAATCGGTAAATAAAATTGTTTATCATTTTCAAACAAGGGAATTTAATGTTATATATATTTATCGCATAAATTGTTCAATAATAGACGTGGTTATATCAGAATTAATTTAAAGATACCTCGATCGCCGTAAGATCACATTAACAGCCTAAATATACAATTCACAACCTAGATGGAAATGAACAATCCATCGTGAAAGGTTGGAGGTGTAGCTACCAGATTGGTTTGGTTTTGACCAAAGAGATTTACATTTGAAAGCGATTATGGGATAGCGCTTCGAATGACTCTTAATAACGAGGATAAAATCTTCAGAATCAACAATAAGAATTAGACCTCATGTCGTTCGTTGTTTAACCTTCGCCCTCAAATGATCACGTGATTGGTGAATATTGCTTGACTTATCATGGGTAGCGAATCGTAGAGAGATTCAATACTTTTTTATCTCTTTTAACATTATCGTCACATGCGATTGCTAAGATTTAATACCGCTAAATCGCAAAAGACGCTTGTTTTGACGGTTTCTAGAGGTTTTGAGCAAGTTTTATCATACCAAATCTTCGCAAGTGAATAGTTTCCTTATGGATAATAATGTTGAACCGCTCTCTAATCAAGGACAAAAGATATTAATTAAATCTAAAGCTATTTCAGCCGTTTGAATTAATTAATGGGCCAGATAATCTTAAACACTTTTTAAATAATGATCTGGAGCCATATTGGATCAGAATATGGGTTAAGATGGATAGTGCAAATATTAATTACGAATTTATTAATTAATATTTACGGGTTGAATTATATCATACTCAATATTAGATATTCAAGATCCATTAGATGTCCAATCTTAATTCTCCTAAAGGCCCCCTCGAGAAATTTCAAACATATACTCCAATAAATTGAAAGCATTAAAATAAAATAAATATTGTTACTAATATTTCTATTTTTTGAAATATGATAAAAGATGAGAAAGATTTTCTTGAATTTTGTTATAGAATGAAGATATGTATTCTGAATACAAGATTATCTCATTAAATTCAAGAAATCTCCCACTTGATTATCTACATATGAATTTTCGAATTTTGAATATTATGTAGCAAAGATTTTCTCGATTTTCTTGAAAAAGATATTATAAGATATGTGATTTCTCAAATACAAGAATATCTCATAAAATCAAGAAGATCCAAAATTGGGGATCTTGACCATAATTTTCTAAAATTACACCATAAAATAGAGATAAGGGATTTTGTGAATATTTTAATTACGGGAAAAAGAATATACGAGATATATTCAAGATTTCTTGGTGACCAAAAAAGTTTTTCCCCACATTGAAAAAAACACAAAAAATTTCGTTCACCCCTCTCCTATAAATAGGATGATTAGTCTATTCCCAAGATAATTCCACGCACCGAAATATAAAGCAAATCCATATACGCATGCAACAAAGTTTTATTTTTTCCTTTTGTTAATTGTTCGCAGTATCCTTCCAACGGATTGTCGAAAGTGGGCTATGGAATACTTGGGAAGTCCTTTTCGTTAGGTCCGTCCGACCGTTTCACCGCCATCCCGGAGAGAAATGCTCACGAAAACCCGAGATTCTCGATGCCAGTTTTTACGCTTTTTATATGCATTTATATGTTGTTGCACTATTATTTGAATTAATATAGATTAATTCACGCTAGTAATAATTAATGAATTAAATTTATTTAAATATTCACCCCGACAGATCCAAGAACTCATTCCCCAATACAACCTTGATCCAACACAAACCCAGTTATCCGTAGTCGAAGAAAGTTCAAATCCGGGAGAAATACGCGCCATGAATAGCGGAAATAAAAAAAGCATTCGACAATAAACTAATTCGAGAAGTTGAAGTGTCAAGATGGCTTATAACCTTGTGCTCGTCTCGCGTCTAATGTATCTTGGAGACTATGTATTGATTTCACTGACGAACAAGGCACGCCTAAAGATAAATTTCCCGATGTCAAGATATCGATTATTCGTCAAGAAACGCCAAGAAAACAGCTGGGTTCACTCAGCAGAAACATGAAGCTAAATCCAAAGAAATGCGAAATTTTGGGGTTCACTTCCAGAAAATTTCGACATATGGTCAATAACGGGGAATTGAAGTCAACCTATCAAAGATTCAAGCCACGCTGATACGCAGTTCTGCGAGCTGCGAAAGAGGTCCAAAAGTTAACCGGACGTGCTTAGCTTCAGAAGTTTATTTATATCACGAAACGGGGATAAAGGCAAACTTTTTGATGCATTAAAGAAAGGAAATTCCAGTGATGTGAGTAATCGCCACGATCAATCATCGAAGCAAAGATTTCGCAGACATCAGACATCGGTTTAAGCCCTGGGCCCTGTGCTAACAACTCTATCTCGTATTCGCCGTGATCCCAACATGCAATCAGCCGATGTGCTCGTGACGGCGGTAAAGGACGCCAGACGGTTCGCCTGCTTACTATGTAAGCCAAGTAATTAAAGAAGCCGAACAAGGCCTCCACCGAAAAGCTTTCAGACATTGCTTCCTCGTGAATGAAAAGCTCCAAAAATTGGCGGTCATATTTTTTCGATCACTACCGAGGTAATCAATTACATTCCCATTGCGACAAGTCCTCCACCCACTCGACATCGCGCAAGGACATTACTCAAGGCTGGCGGAGTTAGGCTAATTTGGCATTACGTTTTACCATTTAACAAAGAATGAAGCGGTCAAAGCATGGCCATTTATGGTCGAAGTCAAGATATCCACAAATGTCTTAAAAGCTTATCGACTAACCATGGCATATGTATGTTGATGTCTTATCAACAAGTTTAAGAAATTTTGCGCTTAGCAAGTACCCAACCTAACTAGACAAACGTTTCACAAATAAATGCATCCGCTTTTGATTTCAGCCACAAATAATGAAGCTTAGCACGCTTTGATCACCGGACTACGATGGCTATGATAATGGGAATTCAAAGGTCGATGATATACAACGATTCTCGATAATCGCTTATCAAGTAACAAAGTAGCAGAGGCCCGAGGCGTATCAGATGGTAATACAATATCAAAGAATTAAGAAAAAGAGTTTCGAGCATTAATAAGTTATAGAACAATTACCACGATTGTATCTGCTCATCGATGCTCGCACGCTCGCAACAAGAAAGGAGTGATTTAACACAACAGATATTGTGGTCGTTTCAGCAACTTGTTCGCCATCGCCTGCAGAGTTGTGGTCGCCTACGCATGCATTTAATGCGAAACTCGATGACTCTAATCCTAAGTTACTTACAAAAGTACTTCTCCTCGAGAATAAGGCACATGTTTACTTTCAGAGATTATAATCTGTAACATACTATCTTGCATTTAGTTATTTGTAAAAAGAAGTTTCACTTCCACTATTGAAGATTACTCCTCGAAGAGGTCATGTAATTTCGAGCAATCCATGATGGAGATGCGGAAACCATACAAAAGAGGGCTCGTGGCCGCACATAAAATAATCAGATAAGGTTATTACCTACGACCAAAAAAGATTCGTCCAGATGTCACAAGATGCCACAATCGCTGTGCATGCCCCACTTATTCATAGCCCATATACAAGAATTAAGCCAGCTTTTATATTTCATGGTCATTTGCTAAACGGGGATCGATTTGATCGCCCATTTCATTTCGCACGCTTAGTAAAAATATGCCAGGTTGTCGTTGATTATTATACTAAACGGGCGAAGCCGGCCATCACAAATCAATTTAACAAAGAATGAAACTTTGTTCGAAAAACATCATTTGTCGCTTTGGGCTTCCCAATCATTAGTAAAAGATAACGCAAGGCCACGAGTGAATTCGAGGAATTGGTGCTCATTGGGCATTAAAAACATTATTCAACTCAGATATCCCTACCAAACCGGACAAGTTGAAGTTACATTAAAATTATCAAGATACCCGCGCCGATGGATAATTCCCCAAGGAGGATTGGCTGGAAGAGTCGTTCAAATATTACGGGCCTATCGAACAACTTTCAACATCAATCATGGAGACCCTGCTGTTCTCGCATTTGCGCTTCGCGAGCACCAGAGAAATCAAGATTCCGAACATCGAACAATGACTTTGAGAAAACATATCAACGACAAAGCGCCGCCTTAATACGCACTCTATTAGGAAGAAAAAGCATGATTTTATATTGATTTCAAGAATGTCATGTACAAAAAGAAGTTTAAAAGTTCTATAACTCCAAAGTCCGAACACGCAGTTCAACGCGGGCGTAGCCGGTTCTTAAGACGAGCAACGCAAGATTGTGTGGTAAATCAATACCGAAAATGGAAGGTCCATCTAAAGAATATTTTATAAAATTAGACAGATGACGTAGCATTCGAATTGAGTCCCATCATTCTACCGTGAATGCGCTAAATTTGCAGAAAAAAAAATATTATCAAGAATGAGAGCATAATCGGGCCGAATAAAATCGTACCACTCAAATTAAAAACATTGAAAGTACAATTGGCTTAATACACCTACCACGAGTCAAACGAATAAATGGCTTAAATATATTTAAAGCTATTCGGGGCCTAAGACGGTGTTATGAGACAATCCTCGGCTAAGAATATTATCGTGGTTCTACACAAATCTTTCAGGAAAGTTAAATGTCGCCAAAGACTATTGAATGATAAGATACGTACAAAATAAGTCGGTAAAGGGGTGGCAACCCAAAAAGAACGTGTCAATCTCTCGATTAAGAGTCGCAAAATATCCTGGTCGACGTTACGATTCAAAGCCAGATGTATGTCAAAATAAGAGTAAAAAGCCGAAGGCTACACCAACTAGCTGCGTTTACCCGCCAACTTGGGATAAAGACTTCATAAATGAGGCATATCGACAATCAAGAAAAGAAAAACAGATGAAAAAAGAAAAAATGTCAGCGCTTATCTGGAGAAAGCCGTTCGTGATGCCTCCGACGTAAGAAGAATTCGAAGACTATCACATATCATTCGCCGAATCGGCATCCGCCCCAGTACGAGCTTTGACTCAAGGCGACATTCGGTATCGTGTCGACGCTACATACACTTCAAGATGCGTTTCTACAGAGTCATGGTCACACCATCACATTTCCATCGCCACGCAAGAGTACATCACTGTACCCTACGATCCCTCAAAAATCTGAACGGAGGATGTCGTGGTATCCGCCGAACAACACGCGGATATCGATGCTCACCATTCACCGGCGGATGAACAAAAGCGAGCCGAGGATTTTGCTCAAGACAGACATGCGCCGGAAGGTGCTGTCGCCACATGCTCGTTCAGCGCCCAAGATAATCACAACTTGTCCGCGAGGGACAAAGCTTATGATGTCGCTTGAGCATGTTACCAAAGAAGGGTGCAGACATGATGACAAGCACACATGCTTGTCAACATCAATTCTCATGGACAAGTGAAGGCCAGGTTCACTTCAAGACAAGGTTTAAATTAAACCATAGTCTGATGTCTATATTGTGGTAATGTATGCTTCTTCAAATGTAAAGGTTGTATTAGAATATATTCAGTAAAAAAAAAAAAAAAAAAAAAAAAAAAAATATTTTTTAAAGGCTAAGATTTTCTAATAAGTTTCATTGAGGTCGACTCTGCCGGACGGCCCAACAGCACGGTAATGCTTCCAAGTTCACGTTTCAATTGACAATGAAAGTTCGTGATCGATTCCCGCAGTAAAGCGAGTATCGAGTACGCAATGCAAAAGACGCATCAGACTTACGACACCAGAAAGTAAAAATGGGTGATGAGCGGGTCGCAGCTAAATAAGACGGTCTAGTAATAAAGTGATCGCGGTTTAAATAAGATTTATCGCGAATCCGTTAAAATCTGGGGGTCATAAAGTTAACCCATCCGTCGCACCTAAATAAGACGATCAACCGATCAACACATCAATAAGACAATCAAAAACGAAAGAAGTCGAGCGGCATAGTAAACCTAATGTTCAATTCATTCAAGAAAAAGAGGCATAAACTAGAAAGAAATAAAAGCAAACATCGAAAGCAAACACAAGTATCAATCATTTATCAACAACATTCATCCTCAACGATCAAAGTTAGAGTAAACAGATCAATATGCAATTCAAATCCATTCAATTTCCAAGTTGTTCAACAAGATAGAAGGAAGCAAAAATTTACACAAGTATAAAGAAACTGCTTCGAGCAAAAAATGAAGAAGACAAAATTACACAACATCCGTTTCGGCAAAGCAAGAATTATACTAAGGACAAATTATAGTTGGGGTGGACCGGAAGTGAAATGTCGAACAAATCATGCTCGCCCTCAAAGAATCGGCTCCTCCAAAGATGGTCAAGTCCAAAGATGCTCGCCAGGAGGTACACTTTGCTTTCGTCACCGGTGAGGGTCCCTTTGTTACGACGCCGCACTTTGACGGACCGGACCAAATTTCGGAGAGTTTGATCAAGAATATCAAAGAATATTCACATCCGAAATGCCTTCCCCATCCAAGATAGGATCATCAACCTCGATCCTCTAAGAAGAGTGGGGAGAAATCACACGGTCGCTCAAGCCGGACATCTAAGGTTGCGATCCGGGGATTATAGTTGTCTTCTTTAACCCGGATAATGAAAGGGCAATTTGTTCGCCAAGAGAGCGGTGAAGCGGTCGATGGCATCGGCAAAGGCACATATGCAGTGAGAAGTTAGATATGAATCAACATATTCTTCATTGTGCAGGCCTTGAATTTTCGAGACCCAAACGAGTGTTGGTCTCTTCAAAGAATGATGAGTTGTTGGTCGAGCACATTCTTCTCACTTTTCCAAGACCTCGACACAATCTTGAGCTCTGGCTCGACATTCATCTCATCCCCGAACTCTTCAGATCTTTGACCACTTATCACTCACGAGAATGATTTAGCTCCTCTCTTTTTGGGCGAAAGCAACTTCGGGCTCGAGAGCATATCTCTTCGATTCGGCGAGCATCCTCGCGGGCCTTATGAACATCTACTTGAGCCGAGGATATCCGACCTTGAACCAACCTCGGATCATCCCGGTTTTGTTTCGACTCGTTCACCTCAACACCAAAACTTGATCGAGGCTAAGTAATTGGTAATAAGATTTACGGCGCTCGATAATAATTTTCTGGGGATGACCAAAGATTATTCCCTGGCGTACCGGGCCGTCGATATTTTTCAAGGGCGTTGGACCGGTGGTCTCTTCAGCTCGGTAGTCCATGCTCGAATCAGGGAATCTCGTCTCAGACACGGACATGCTTTCGAATGCTGAACTCATAATGACCTTTGGGCGGCGATAGTAGTTTTTCAAATTGGGCATCAAAGGCGCCAACACCTTTCCGTTCTACACATGCACCGGCAAATAAACATGATAAGGCAAACAGAAATTAACGAAAAAAATAAATAAAGCCAACAAAATATATCTCCGCTCACCCGAGCCGATCCCATCCTGTAACCATTTATCCTCGGGACCCTGAGCTCCTGGGGTTCAAAGCGAGTCCAAGTTCTGGGCCCAAGAGGCGAGGGAGGCAGAAGATGTGCCAACCTCCATTCTTCTGTCAATCAAGGCGAATGGACTTCACTACTTGGAGGCCATTCTAATAAATTTTCCTGCAATAGGGTCTCATACTTTTAATGTGCCACTAATGCTCAGTTCGAGCTCGCTCGGCTGGCGGCCTGGCCTCGAGCTTGTTCGGCGGGCCTCGCTCACCGGCTTTCCCGCCTCGCTTCTTTCAAGGACGGGAGCCTCGTTTCGCTGGTTTCTCGCCATTTAACGAGTAAAATTCTTTTTGTCGGCCACTTTGGTGCCAGACGATGTTCGCTCGGGCCATTAATTCTCGCTGCTTTCTCGACTATTGCTAAGCTCTCCCCAGCCATTACTTCGAATTGAGCGAGCCTCCTTTTTTCTTCGAGCTATCCTTGATGTCTTGACAAAAAATTAATGGCAAAGAATAAAGATGGAAAGCTATAAGCAAAATAATCTTATTATGTAAGAAAGGAAAACAATGAGAGCAAAAGGTACAAAGCTTATGCAAATGTAAGAGGTAATCCTTACAAATGGATTAATAAAGAATAAAGATGGGCGAGGGCACGCATAAGCTCTCCCTTCTTTTCTCCGTTTCACGGACCAGAGTCTTCAGATTCGCTCGAAGGAAGGACTCGATCAATTTTATCAACGTACCGCTAAAATAAATTCGGCCGTTGGGTCCCTTTGTCCGGACGCAAATCGAAATTCCCAAATGAAGAGTAAGTTAAAATCCGCCCGTCAAGAACAAAAGACACAAACATACTTAATGCGATAAAACCCCAAAAATCAAATGATGTCTAAACGAAAGACATCCTGTTCGCTTTAAGCTTCCGGTTTCTTCCTAATCGCCCCCAAAGAACCAGAATCTCTCCTTCCAATCACTGATTTTGTTCTAAGACATCCTCAATGATTTTGCACTTGTGTTTGCTTGCATGAATAAAATTATCCATGTTCGCCATCGATTGGACGTCAAAATGCACCAAACAGCAAGTTCAAATGAGGATAATATTCGGGCATTTTGCGGAACAAAGTCGAAGTTTACAATCATGTGCCACCATTCGCTTCAACCGCGTGATGGTGATGTTCCATTCCACGAGCAAACGAAAGTGATAGCCGGATGGAGCGGGAATCGGCGTCGGGCTTATCGTGTCCAAATTCAAAGAACACAACCCTCGTGGGCTAGTCCGCCGCCATCAGACCCTGCCCCAAAAAAAAAAGACATCTTTGGAGGTTTCATAATTTCTATACAGTTGAGCGAAAGCATATCAACATCGATTACACTCGCATCTTGCTCGGCCGAACCCATTTTCAACCCTAATTCTATGAGGTTGTTGTGGGTCAAAAAATTATAACGGCATTATACTCGTTATATGTTGAGCTTTTATAGAGGACACCAATCAGGGATATCGAAGCCCAAGATTTTCGCTTCACGCCTATCCCTATGTTCATCTCCGCTTACATTCCCAACAACCAAAATTTCCCTCACACTATCAAGATCCCTATTCACATCAAAGACTATCTACAGCCCTTAGACCTAATTTGAGGTCAGCAAGAATCTCATCCGAATCATCCCAAAAAATCACTACGGTCGAGTCCCTATCCATTCATTTACGGCCATCTAATCGGATTAAAGAACTATAAACGGGTCCGAACTTGCTAACGAGACCACTGAACCCGACATTATCTCCTAGGCGTTAAGCGTTCTGAGATTCTACCGACGGAGGGAAGAAGAACTCGGTGGTCCGATTCTATTGAGCGAGAAGAATTTAAACAAGAAGCCATAATCGCACGTAGAGAAAGTATCAATGGTTATTCGAGGTTAAATCCTTCGCGAATAATGGTGCCCTCATGGGAAGTTTTTAGGCGAAAGAAATTAAAGATAGCGCGAGAAGAAAGAGAGAAAAGAGATGGGGCTGCGAGATGAGGTATTTATAGATAATCGATTCAATTTTTAAAAGTCACGAATACTAAACGCAGCGTCTACTATAGCTGTCGGATTATAACTTGGCCCCATGATGAATACAAAACGGCTTGAAGTGTAGTATTGTTGTGTTCGATATAATGTCGGCGATTAATCGAACACGTAAGAGGGACACGTGTAATATTCAAATAATCATGCGATGGACAAGTGTGTGTGCTCGTCATACGACGAAACAAGTTTGTTACAATTACCATTTGTCAAAAAGCAGCCCATACTACTCCTATAAAGTAAGTTTTGTTACGCCAAACATTCATTTACCAACCAAGATTGTTAAATGGGCCTAATGAACAAATGGGCATGTTCGCCGCTCGGATCGGGGAAAGAAGGACCGTCAAATAAAAATTCAGCCGAGGATCCGGGGACCTCGACAAACTCGAGGGCTCGCACAAGTCCGAGGACTCACCAGGCACCGAATACTCGAGACATCCCGGGCGGTCAGATGCCGAGTACTCGGATATCCTCAAGACTCCGATAATCACGGGTCAAGATGCTCGGTGCTCCGACATCCCGAGGGTTCAGATATCCCAGAACTGTCAGACATCTGAGGGGGTCATGATGCTCAGAGCCCGGGACATCTCAAGAACCCAAATATGCTCAATAAGGACAATATTCCCAAGATAAAACCGACGTGGTTAAAGGCGGGCAAAGCACGCACCGAAAGAGAAAAAGATTGATTTAGACGACGAAAGAGTGCATTTACGATAAGCAAATGCAAAGATCAACCAGAAGATGAAGTTGGAAACGTATAAAGATTATACGAAGTTCTTGATGGCTAAAGTCTCCAAATACGCTTGTCGGGTTATTATAAATGAAGAAAAACAACAAGATAAAGGTTCGTAAATTTCCCTGGAGGGTAAGGTTCACAAAAAATTCGAGATCATCCATGCACACAAAAACCCTAAAGACTCATATACCAACTCTCCAAATCATCTTTATCCATAATGATTCATCTTCATTGGATGTACCATATATCAGACGCGGTAAAACTCGCAATACTACATCCCCTCGCTTGTATGCCCTCAGAGTACTATTTCGATTTAACCGGTCAACAAATTTTTCTTATTTACAAAACTTATTTTACACGTACATGTTTTGTTTGTGAGTTGTCACCAAATTAGCCACATAATACTCGATAAAAACGACTGCAACATCTTCCATTGCGGTTTCAAGATCTCCACCACTGACCATAGTCAGCCGATTTTTCGGGTTTTGTTCAAGCATTTATCCGCCATTGTAATTTTTCAAGCAGAATTTTGGAATACCGATTTGGAGACGTGATCAATGATCATGCTAAATTTCTACTATCACCGGAACTGCTTTCACCCATTCTAGAAGCTTCATAGACAATGGGAGGTTTTTTCTATGGTCCGCCTTCCCGCTGTGATTTCGTATAAGACAACCCCAAAGCTCCATATGTCGCTCTTTGATTGTTGGCGCCCGCCTCAACGTGACCGGAGCAACATATCCACGTGTTCCAAACAGTCAAGTTAAAATAAAAATAAAACCTATCAAACACTATTCTCCATATTCTAACTTCGATTAAGTTAAAGAGCTACCGAGATGCGAAATTGGTAATTTTGGAGTTAAAATCCATATTGGTCCTGTAATTTTTGCCCTTCCCATAAAAAGTTACCAAAAAAAGTTAAGTTTTTCAATTTAATCCCATAACTCCTTAATTGGTCCGATTTCCATCACAAAGCTTTGCCTGAATTTGAAGTACAATGTCATTTTTGAGCACATTTTTGCACGCGAGTTATAAAATTAGTCCCATAATCTTTTAAGCCTTTTTCGCAAAAGGTCCCAAAAACGTGTTCGAAAGATGTTGAACTTCAAATTCGCAACTTTTTTACCACAATGGACCAATTAAGGATTTATGGGATTAAATTGAAAAGACTTTCTGCTTTTTGGAACCTTTTGTGGAAAAGACAAAGTTATGGACCCAAATGGATTATTAACTCGGTATGCGAGACGAAACACTTTCAAATAAATACTATATTTAATTCAAACCACACTAAGCAAGTGAAGCGTTGTTGAAATAATCGACATCCATTTACTAAACAAAGATTATAATCAACCATTCTACTAATTAAGTATTCCACCCACTTACAAATTAGAGACACATGAGTACGGTCCCCAAATGGCCTTCCTCCCTAAGCCCAAGTCCGAAAAGTTTGATTGTAGTCCTTGTCCAACAAAGACATCGAGGACTTGAAATCTCGATATATTACCTTCATATTAAGAGTAACATAGCTAAAAAAAAGTTTGAATAATAGTATATGAATAAGAATTGCAATGAGCGGATCACCTAAGACGACAATGATAAAAAAAACCGGACTTCCAAACCTTCGTTAAAGCAGATATGCCATTCCTTGAGCCGCCCCAAGGATAATGTTTAGCCTTTACTATCCAAGGAATTGGCGGCACAAATTGCATTGAAAAGATGATCTTCCAAGCTCTTGTTATGTATGTATAAAACCAATAGTCGATGGATTCTTTTTCTCCATCCATGGAACAATATCCTATAAGCTTAACAAGATTGGGGTGATCAAGCACCCAAGAAATTGGACCTCCGCAAACCCATTGTTTATGTCACTATATAACGTATAAAAATCGAAAAGTTATGGTAAAGACTTCTGTACCAATTAATCAAAAAAGGTAACTTCAAGCAATTTGACCAAAGTTTGACTCATTCACGGAAAAACCAAATATATAATGAGAAAGACACACAAAGTATAGGCTGAATATTATTAATTTTTTTTTCGATATACAACCGACACTTTTCATCACATGAACCAACACTTTCAACTGTGTTTTTTTTTTACTATCGCTTGGTTGGAAATTTTAGTCAAAATTGCATCAGCTTGCACGGTGGTGCCCCAAAGTATTATCGTAAAATGAAACATGAGTAACTATAACTCATCGTGAACTAATCACAAACCATAGAATCCGAGAACTAGGCCATGGGTTAGATGCTTCTTTATATTTGTGCATGAATGTGAGACGATAGCTGATGAATTATGGATATGAATCCTAGTGGTTAAACTGTACTTGTTTCTACAATTCATTTACTATATACTGATTGGTCTCATTCATCAACGATACTAATGAATTGATTAAAAATGGTTAATTAAGCAGTTTGTACTTAGATGGTTCTTGTTCACCTATCTTCAAGGTTGCAAAATGAGTACTCCAAGGTTAAACTAATTAAACACAAAGGATCGGTATTTAGGTAGCCAATACGTGTTAATGCAATAAATATATCTGCACATAAAACTCGTTGAAGTTTATACTTCCTGTAAACAGTCTACCTATCGTTCAGCAATGATGGCATAAATCAGTTGTTATAGAAAAATTCAGCGGTCCAAACGGAAAAACAATGTCACTTGTCGAGCCTTGCAGAAAATAGAAAGCTTACACATTTGCACAAGTATCTATTAGAGATATCCTATCACGTTCACAACCGAAGATATCGAAAATCCTGTCAGATTTTTATAAGATTTGTTATTGACTATTTTTGTAGATTAATTATTTTTTAAGTTGTAGAATATATTATTCTCATTGTAATTGTGATCTACATTGATATGATTTCCATGGAGAGTAGGAAAACCTCTTGTATATATATTGTAGAGTAGATCTCGTGAAAACTTGTTCATAGTATGGAATTTATACCATTACACTTACAAACTAATACCACACACTTTATCAACTGATACCATTACACTTAAAAACTGAGATCATAGTATTAAATGCTATAGGTACTAGTTTATAAGAGTAGTGGTATCATTTTATAAGTGTAATGGTATGAGTTTCATACTATGAACAAGATTCACAGGAGAGTTTGTGTATATTGTATACGGTCAATCAATAAAATTGAGTAGCCACAATAACATTTCTCGACAGTAGAGATTCGAAAACAGAAAAATCCAGAAGCTTGCATACTAATCATGTCACTGCTGCTAACATTATCACCAGAGCATATGTTTAGTTCAAGAATCTATAGTTTCATAATCTGTGGGAACATAGCGGGCTCATGATTCAATTATACAATTGGAGCAGATGAATGCCTTTTATGTCTGAAAGAGATTTTAATTTAGATACAAAACTCTAGAAAAGGATATTCCTTAGAATTTACTATTAAGACATTTATTACCTAAATGGTGGGTGAAGTAGATTTATCAGGATTACAAGAATTTCTGAAATTTGAAGTGGATGAGGAAACAGAGTCGGTGATAATCGCATACGTACAATAATATGAAAGACGAAAAAAACTCCTAAACACGATCAATTCAGCAAGTAATTCACCGAGAAACTAACGATCCCATCAAATAAGCAATTTACAGAGAGAGAGCACGAGAGAAGCAAGTATTTGGAATTGTACGGACGGAGAAAGGGTTTTGAATTTGAATTGTTTTTGTTCGGCGAGACTAAGATATACCTGCAATCCTTGCGTATTGAGCTTCTTAATGGCAACAATGGTGGATTCCCCTCGCCAGGAGGCTTAATCGAGCCCTTATACACACCCCCGAACCCACCTCCCCGATCTTAAGAAGCCTGTTGAAATTATTAGTAGCTTCTCGAAGCTCCATGAGCGAAAAATTCCCTGAATTCTGCTCTCTGTCTCTGCACATTTCCGGTATGCTCCTCCGAGGCCGCGGGACGACGACGAAGATGTAGACGACATCGAGCCTGTAGATTTCATACAGCACGGCGTGAATTACTGTCCGGTTTGCTTCGGAGTTGCTCAATTCAGGAGCTGATTTCCTGACTCTCGCTTCTTCTCCTTACTGAATATGTAGAAACACCTCATCATCTTCGCGAATTTCGGAATTCGATCAACGGAGAAATTGAATGCGTGCGTTTGCGTGTTGGTGGAGAAACAGAGAGAGATGAAAATTTGGTATGAAGAAAAAGATTACATTTACTTTTCTTTGAAAAATTGATATGACATTAATAAAGGGGTATGGTTTGGGGAAATTTTCTGAGTTTTAGTCCATATAACACCGCTTCTTTTAACTTGGTCTCACGCGGTCACACGCGGTCACACGCCTACACTCCATGTTGGAAATATTGTAAATGACTTTCCCCTAATTGCATATTAAAAATAGGTTGGGTTTAAAATAGCCCATAACAAGATTTTTAAAATATGTAATTTGTTATATTAAAAGATGATTTTTTTATATTAATAATTGCACGATTCAAAGATAAAAAAATTATATTTTTCAAAGATAATAAATTACGTATTTTAAAATTAATTACGAGTCTTATTTAATAACCTGGATCGATATATAAACAAATGAGAGAAAAAGATATATACCTACTTTCATTAATAATTAAAGTGTTCTACCCATTTTATATAAAGAAAAAGATATCTACCCATTTGCTAATAAAAATACATATATGCTTTATTTGAAAAAAAAAGATTTATACCTACATGGTCCAAAATCTCTCTTATTTCTTAAGACTTAATTAAATGATAGGCTATTTTTAATTTATTTAATTATACAAAATATATCCATCTTTATTTATTTAATTATATAAGATATATCAATTTTTATTTATTTTTATTATATCTTAATTTTTAAATTAAATAAAAAATATCAAATAACTCATTAAAATAGATATTTAATATATTGTATCAATAGAATTAATAAATAAATAATTATTTTAAACTAAAATATTAATAAATAAATAAAACAATGTGGACCAAATATCTTTTTTTATTCTTTACTATTATAAATACCATTATTTTCACTTCTAAAATTGAATAAATCTTTTTTTATAATAATTTTTACTAAACCTAATAATTAAATTTTATTGACCTCATATCCTAATAATTGTATTTTAAAATTTTATTGACATTTATATAAATGTCAATATTTGCGGAACGTGACAACCCTATGTCTGTAAATTAAGGTAAGAACAATATCCTGTGATGGCAAAAAGGAACAATTGTTTTATTCTTTTTTTGTGTTTATGGTGTATTTTTAAGTTTGTAGATTTAATTTTTTGGGGCATAAATGGATCTCGCGTGGCACGATTTATTAGAGAAAACGGTTTCATCTAACATGCCCCTTTTGTTTTCAAGGCTTTTGCTCAATAAGACAACTATCTATCTTCAATGCATAGGTACTTTTACACGTGAAATGTGGGTTTTTTAGTCAGAAAGCTATGAGAAATATCTCTAATAAAGCATTCTTTTTTCTGAACGATATTTGACCTTGATTTGTGTACATGTACAAAAGAAAATTCATTTTAAGATTGATTATGTGTAGTGATTTATTTTGATTAATTGTTTCGAGCATTTTTATCCATGCAGATCTAATAAAAAATGATTTAGGGGCTACCCAGATAATGAAACCGGCCTGTAAGCTCAGTTATTTTTCACCGTTCACTCCCCTTTAGAATCCAGGTATCTATTTCATTCCTTGATTTTGTTAGCCCTCTTTGTTTATTGTCATTTTATTTTTTATTTCTTATGTGATTTATGGTTTTTTTTGTTTTTTGTGGTGATGAAATGTCGCTACTTCAATCTTAATTTGGGGTAAATTGGTGGCTTAAATTTAGAGTTGCTCATCCGAACTCTCGAATTTGAGTTATAATCGAACAGAATGCGGATTTAACCGAACCGGAAATCGTAGAATACACGGTTGGTTCCGCCTTACTGCGTTCAAACCGCCTCGGTTCACACGCTCAACTGCGGTTTCAGCGGTTCATGATTGGCTTACACTGCTTCTGGCCGGATTTGCCCTGCTGTAACTGGGTGGCTCATGTTCCGAACCGTGAACCTACGGTTCTCGCTTCATTATTTTTATTTTTTATTTAATGGTTGAGATCGAGTCAAATGTTACCGCTTTTGATCCAATGGTCGGTAGATTCAATATGAAATGTTACCGTTTTTTTTTTTTTTTTTTTTTCCCAAACTCTATAAATACCCCTTCATTTGTATTCATTTTTCTTGCACCAACTTGATCCAAATTGATCAATTCTTCTTCATCTCTCTAATTCTCTTGTTCTAACTTTATAAAAGCTTCACTATAGTTCATAGTTCATACTTCATATATTATCTATATTGATATATTTTATACATTATAGTATATAGTTTATATTATATACACTTTACTTTATATTTTATATTACATAAAAAAAATGTCAAAAAGAGGAGGATCATCTCGACCATCATCTTCTAGAGGAGGAAAAGAAAAGAGTCCTATGATTTCGATTTTCCTCCACCTCCTCCTCCTCTTGCCGACAATTCAATATTCCATGGAGTGTGGAGGAAATAAAAGAAGTCTTGGTCCCTAAGTATCATGCCACTTTTTCAAATGAAGAATTTCAACAACCTCGTAGTGGTACTCAAGAAAGTACTCATGGTCATGGACATGGTCCTCATGAAAACGAAGAAAAAAAACGTGGAGGAGGCCATTCCACCTCAAGGCGAGAAAGAAGATCCACCTCAAAAAAGTGGCAAACCGGCGAGGTAAATATATTTAAAGTTTATTGTAACTATTGCACTAATGTTTATCATTTTGAGAAAGGTGGTGGATATGGAAACATTTAAAAACACTTGTTGGCAAAACATAAAGAAGTCTTGGGAATGACTATATCTCAAACGCAACTACGTGGATTCACGGCGTCTTCTGAAGGTGGTGAAGTAAGTAATCCTACTAGTTTATTTAGAGTTAATGTTAAGGTTGCTAGAACAGAATTAGCTAAACTTATTTGTTCTAAACATCTTCCTTTTCGCTTTTGCAAATGATCTTCGCTTTTAAAAAATGGGTTACTACGCTTATAATCCTTCAAAAAAAATTTCCGCGGTCTTCTATTACTCGTGAAATTGATAAAATGGCTAAAGAAATAAGAGATGAAATGACTAGCATGTTTTCTAGATTAACTCAAAAAAGTTTCTATATGTTTGGATATTTGGAGGATCATTTTCAAGAGCATAATTATATGGGCATTACTTGTAATTGGATTGATGATACGTGGACAATTCAAAAACGTTTAATTGCATATAGAGAGTTTGATACTGAGCATACGGCCGCTAATATTGCTCTAAAAATTCGTACGGTTTTGCAAGAGTACAACATTCTTACAAAAATATTTTCAATTTCATTTGATAATGCAAGTGCTAATACGGCTAGTTTAGATGAACTTATTGCAATTTGTCAACCATCAATTGGTGGTAGATTTTTTCATGTAAGATGTTTTTGTCATATTTTAAATTTGTGTGTTCAAGATGGTTTATCTTCTTTAAAAATGCATGTTGCTCCTATTAAACATGCACTTGGTTATTTGGTTAGACATCAAAAAGTTTTAAAAGTATGGAAAAGTTTTTGTGTAGTTAATAAACTTACTCCTAAAAAGTTTTCACTTGATGTTGCTACTAGATGGAAATTTATATTTATATAGTGAATATACTCAACTTATAAAATGTTAAGTGCATCTTATGAGTATAGAAATGCATTATGTAATTTTTTTGCACAAGAAGAATGTGGTATTACTTTATTTCCTAGTCAATTGGATTCATGTGCTACTTTATGTGAGATGTTGCAAGTTTTTAATGAAGCTACTACACAATTATCCGGTACGTATTATCCTATTTCTATTCTTGCTTTAGATCAATGTGTTAGAGTTGCAATTACTCTAGATTGTAGTGATCCAAATGAAATATTTTATAATGCTATTAGTTCAATGAAAGTCAAATTGATGAAATATTTTTTATATATTCCCGATGTGTTTATAATTGCTAAAATACTTGATCCTAGAGTAAGAATAGATGGAGTGCAAGAATTAATTTCTATATATTATGATGCTTTATTTCCTATTACAGATGATAACACCCCTTCTCCTATTGTGGTTGTCCAAAAATCTAAACAAGTTCTTATGGATGTTTTAGAGAATATAAAATTCAATTTGCTCCTACTAGTGGTGATTCTACTAGTGTTCGTGGTGCTACTAGTACTATTAGTGGACGTGGTGGTACTCAATCCATGTTCGTGGTCTTTAGTACTAAATTTTCCTTGGTCTTTATGATAAATTTTTAAATAATTTTCGAAAGAACGATATCAACAACGTCATGCGGCACAATCAAATGTTTTCTTAGAAATTGAAAATTTTCTAAATACACCTTCTTTTGAGTATCAACCGGGAGAATTAGAAATTTTTGATATTTTAAAGTGGTGGTCGAGGAGATTAGATGCTTATCCGGTGTTGAGTATGATTGCAAAAGAGATATATGCATGTTCCGTCTCAACCGTAGCCGTCGAATCCAGCATTTAGCTTGGGGACATATCTTGAATGAAAGACATTCAAGATTGACAGTTAAGCACTTGGAAAATCAATATTTACTTGATGATTGGGTGAAAGCCAAGATCGAACACAAGATGAAAGCTCTTAAATATGATTCTAGCGAAGATAGTGTGATCGACGACACAATCGAAACCAAAAGTGAAGCTTAAATCTTCTTAAAATTTAAGTCTTGAGGTAAGAAACAAGGTAAGAGAACTATGTGGGCTTTGATTCTAATCGGATACGTAGACAACATAATTTTAAGTTTCTAACTTAGAATTTTCTAAGTTTAAAATTTAAAATTATGCCCAAGCCCTTTTTTTTTTATCCTCTTTTCATTATTTATAATTTTTTAATTGTAATTATAAGTTGTACACTTGTATTTGTAGCATTAGCAATTTAGCAGACGTTACTTGTAAGTTGTAAATTGTAATTTTTGTAATGTATTAAATTATTGTCTCATGTAAATTTTTTGAGTTGTTTGTTATTTGTAATTTTGTATGTTTAATAACATAAGATTTTGCTTCATCTTCTTTAAATTTACTTCAATTTATTTTTTTTATTTGTATTTTGACAAAGATTAAAAAAAAAAAAAAAAAAAAAAGGGTTCCATAACCGGGAACTGCCGGAACCGTTGGAACCGGAACTGGAACCGTTAAAGTATTTTACACGGTTCGGTTCTGGTTCCAACTTTTTGGAATCGAACCCATGTCTTCAACCGCTTAAATAACCATCCGCCACCGGGCTCTCAATTGAGTGGGAGAACTGTGTTCGATTTCCTTTGGGAAACGAATTGAGTATGTGAGTTATAAGCTTGGTGAATTTGTGGAGTGTTTGGGTGATTGGTGTACTAACTATTAATAACTAACTTTGTCCGATCAAAAAAAAAATCTTAATTTGGGGTGTTTAATAAAAAAAAAATTGTCTTTTAATTCTTTCAGAATTTTGGCATCCATATGTAGAATTCCCATTAAAGTTCCTTTCTTGCATGATTGATTCATTTTTCACTTTCCCTTTTATTCATTTATTGTTCATCATGGGAATGTTTATGTGTTTGGTTATATTTTAAAAGAGAGAATTGGGAGACGAAATATTTTGCCAAAATACAACCAAGCATTATGTTCATTTCTTATAGTAATATATTGATGATTGATGATAAGAGTTGAAGTATTGCATGGATACATCACTCAATTTGTGTTGATTAGTCTCAACTCATGGCCTCACATATAGGTAGTGGTACTCTAACCACTTTGAGATATTCCACTTCGCCTATTGTGTTGATTAGTCTTTGGAGACGATATTTATCCCATTTGTTTTTGCTTTTTTTTTCTATGTGTGAGAGGTTTTAAAAGATCTTAATACTTTAATTAATACACATTGGAGTATAGTAGTGAAGTTTGAGAAGCAAGATGTAAGCTCCATATAACGAGATCCACTCTTTTGCTTCCTCTTTGTTTAATTTCCGCTCTTCTCGTTATTTGAAGCATCGAGCTATTTTCAACTTTGCTATTTATCTCTCGGTTTGCATTGTTGCGGTGCCGAGGTTTGTCCTCCCCGGTTGATCTTCTTTCACTCTCAATTCTTATTGAATTTCAAAGAATTTAGATCATATAAATAAGCAAATAGCTTTTATAATATTTGAGATTGTATTTATATATTCCAAGAATTAATTTTCTTCTCTTTTATTGTGGATGTCAATTTTTATTTTCCAAAGAAGTATGACTTTCTTCTTCAAATTGGAAGATTTGCTATTGATTATAGTTTACATTTCTTAAGCGATTTACGGGTTTCTGCTATTGTTCGTAAAAAATAAAACTTGATTGAGCATTATTTCGGGGTTGTTGTTTTAAACTCTTTGCTTTTTACCATGCCATTAGTTTTGTGTATTTTTTTTTTTAAAATATTAATGTGTAGGATACTTAAATTTTTTGTTAGATTCTTAGTGTGATTACGTTTTCTTGCTATTAAGGTCTAAGTCACATCATAACTAATCTTCAACTTCAATTTTTATGTTTATTTTGGTTGTCTTTTTGCATTCTATGTTTTTGGTGTTTTTTCTAGCAGATTCAAGTTTCTATTTTCCTGCTATTCCGCAATCGACCCTTGCAATAATTTACATACCAAAAATGGGCGGAGCAGTTCGTCCTGAGTTAGTTTCCCTCATAATTAGTCTACTGTTCTATTTAAAATATATTATTTAATTGTTAATGTTTCATTAATTATTGTTTTGCGAGATATGATGTTCTAATGACTCTCCATTGATATTTAAAAGTACAAGAGAATTTAAGTGAACATGTATGTGAATTCTCTTTATATTATGCTCCAAAAGAATTTGCCACATGCCTTTTACTTGATAGTACATTTATTTTTTGTTAATCTATTTAGGTTTTTTTTTTAAACAATCTATTTAGTTTCGTTTAGATAACATGAATTAATTAAGAGTGTTTATAATTTAATCTCATTTTTCAATTATGTAGATGTTGCCTGATTCTTTTCGTAAATCTTTATGGATGAAAGTTTCCTTAGAAAACCACTCTTTTAGACTATGGAAAGAAACATGGAAGTTATAAGTTAAAAAAAAAAGACAAATTATAAGTAATTTCTTTGAAGATTTTTTTTTTTGGAAAAACATTTCTTTTTGAAGACTTTATCTCCGATGTTTTTATGTGCATGACATACACTTACGTGAGATTTTAACATAAGTTAAGCATTGACGCTTTAACACTTTGAGATGGATGAGTGTGATTAATTTGTACTAAGTTGTACCCATTTTCATGCAATGCAGTGAGTGTCTCATATGAGTTTTTTGTCTTTTATGTATATTTAGCTTTTAGCATCTTCATTTCACTTTCGAAGTTTTTATAGTCATATAATATATCAAATTGAATATTTACAATGACCCATGATTTATTATAGGGCTATAATATGTAAAATTGAATATTTATAATAGGCGCGCATTGCACGCAAAAAAAATAGTGATATCAGTTGATAGGTGTAATTATATTAATTTGTAAATGTATGGATATAAATTCCATGTGATGAACAAGTTTCACCTGAAACTTACTCATCCTGCACAAACTCTCCAGAGAAATTTGTTCATAATATGAAAATAATACAATTATACTTATAAATCGATATCACCACTCTTTTATCTTTATATATAGTAGAGGTTTATTGACTCAATTACAATAAATATTAATGTAAAAAATATAATATTTATATTGTATTATAATTTAAAATCCGTGTAACATACTGACCGTGCTACTATATATATTTACAATTCATCATCATGTCACCTATAATTATTTTTTAAGGCACATTTGCGTGAGATAAAATATAATTTGGACATGACTCATTAACACTTTTAAGAAAATATATATATTAATTTGTACTAATTTATACTCTGTCTCATGCATAATGAGTTATCTTAATTTTTTTCCCTCATTCTATTCTCCCATTAAAATATTTTCAATAGTACTCACGTAGAGAAAAAAGAGATATAAACACATATTCAATGGCAATGGCGGTCGATCAAGCTACTTAAGCCACGCTTTGTTTTCAAATTTTAAGGTAGATGGGGCACGCCCTGATGAGGAAAATTCTATGAATAGTAATTCTTTTTTTATTTTGATTGAATGTGATATGAATAAATTGAATTTTATATCAAATTAATATTTTTTAATGATGATAATGTACTATTTTATTATTGTTAGTGAGTGAGTTAATGATTATATGAAAATGTAAGAAAAGTACGAGAGATAATGAATTTTTATAAAAAAAAAGTATGAAAGAGAATGAGAGTCCGCTTTGGTATAATTATGAAATGGTAATGGTAATGGGCATCATTAAGGGGTCAATCATTAATGGTTATTGATTGCATTGTTATTCTTGGTTTAGAGTGTGAACAATGGGTATCAAGTGAAATGAGAGTTAGTAGAAGGAGGCAATCAATTACTTACTTCAATTCTCATTACTTGTGTATCAAAACTATCAAACAACATTAATAAAAGTGATTCTCATTACCCACTTCCATAACCCCAACCAAGTGGACCTCGAATTAGTGTAAGAAAAATAAATACGCGATAATTCTAGGATGTAGATGTATAATATGTATGGATGTGTATTTAGATGGAGGATTAAATGTGCATATCCAAAAAGTGGCCAGATTTGCGGGAGGTGGCCCATCCCCATCCGGATCTCCCAGTCAAAACAAACATGGCCTTAATTTTAATCACAATATGCAAGAACAGCCTCTCTCTGTCTCTCAATTTTCCTATGCATGAGCCTCTGTAAAAGTCTCTCTCCTCTAATCAAACTTTTTACTATGCATGAGCATTCAAATGCAACTATCACAACAACAGGTATTTGACAGATTCTCTCATATCTACAAGGGAACGGAAGCCCATCCCTTCAAAAAGGCAGCCCAACTTCCTAAATTAAAAAAACTTTTATTCACGCCGTGTAACATATTTATGCTTCACCAAGCTGACTCCATTATGCTTCACGCTTATTCACGCCAAGGAAATCGAAAACGGAAAAATTAAACACCGCTGAGATTTAGGATTTTTCTTAACCGAGCACAATCCGTAATCACTTGCCTTAGCTTATGTGGGGCCTCTGCTTGGAACTAGTGGCATCTTCCATATTTCAATGGCTTGAATGGGAAGCCGTTTAGTTCTCAACGAGGTAGCGCTTTTTTTATCCAAGAAGTTCTCAGGACTCTTCCGCTGTGGTTCGATATAATTAATCAAGATTAATCGAACACGTAAGAGGGACACGGTAATATTCAAATAATCATGCCCGATGGACAAGTGGTGCTTGCCGTCACGACCAAACAAGTTTGTTCGCCAAATTTTACTTGTCAAACAAGCGAACATACTCGCTTATAAAGTAAGTTTTGTTCGCTACAAATTGTCATTTACCAACCAAGATTGTTAAATGGGCCTCATCGAGCAAATGGGCATGTTCATCACTCGGATCAGAAAGAAGAATCAAATAAATTTGAGTCAAGTGATCCGAGGACTCCAGACAAACCCGAGGGCTCGTATAAGTCCGAGGACTCAAACTGACCGAATGCTCAGACATCCTCAAGGGTCATGATGCTCGGTGCTCCAGACATCCTGAGGGTTCAGATATCCCAAGACTCGACATCTGAGGGGGTCAAGATGCTTTGAGCTCGACATCCCAAGACTCAAATATGCTCAATAAGGACAATATTCCTAAGATAAACCCGACGTGGTTAAAGGGGGAAGAACAAAGCACGCAAATGAAAGCAAAAGATTGATTTGGACGACCAAAAGAGTGTCTTTAAGACAAGCAAATGCAAAGATCAACCAGAAGACGGTTGAAACGCATTAAAGATTACATGAGTTCTTGCATGGCCCAAAGTCTCCAAAAATATGCTTGCAAAAACCAAATTTCATGCTTGTCAAGTACTATAAATAGAAGAAAAACAACAAGATAAAGGTTCGTAAATTTCCCGGAGGGTAAGGTTCACAAAAAATTCGAGAGATCATCCATGCACAAAAAACCCTAACACTCATATACCAACTCTCCAAATCATCTTTATCCATAAATGATTCATCTTCACGAGATGTATCATATATTGCACGTGTAAAACTCGCAATACTACATCCCCGACTTGGTACGCCCCCGAGTAGTCATTTTTCGATTTAACCGGGTCAACAAATCCTTTTTATTTACAAAATTATTTTACACGTACATGTTTTGTTTGTGAGTTGTCACCAAATTAGCCACATAATACTCTCGATAAAAAACAACTCGCAAACAAATTGGCGCTTATAAGGAGGTACCAAAAACCAACACCCATACACAAAAACAGTAGTGAGCCGAGGCAAAAAAAGAAATATAATGCCTCAATCTAGGAATACATTGATGCAGAGAGGTCGGAACAAAGTCGACCTCATGACCGAAAGAGGCTCAAAGGCCAACCTCACAAAGATCGATAGCCAGAGACTATCAATCTTGAGGATATAGCCAATGATCCGCGGTTACAACAAAGGCCATCGCTTTTCTTGCTACGAGCACGAAAAAGAGAGGGTCAAAAAGAGTCGGCTGCTTAAAAACTCAAAAGATGAGATCGACGCCGACATACACCGAGAAGCGAGCAAGTTAAAATGAAAGCCGCTAAGCGCCAACAAAAAAAAGGCGATAAGTCGATGACGTAACAACCTCGGTCCGCACCATCGCCGCTTGACGCTTGAGGCTCTCCACCAAAGACCGAATCGCCAATAATAGGCGATAGGATCCGGGGAAGGAACAACCGATAAACAAACCCGCTATTCAGATCCCTCATGAGCATCCGCGACCGAACAAAAAATCGGCCGAACAAAATTGTCTATCCATCATCGATTGGTAGTCAACACGAACTTGGAAGGGGGGATCCCCATCACGGCATGACCCACCGGGTCTTCATGATGGGAAATAGCCCCGATCCAAGTCTGCTGGGCCCACGAAATTTGCGGAAATGCAAAAAAGCCATCGAGGGATTACAGCCCGACCGCCGCGACCAAAGGACACCCCGTGGCGAAAAGACACACCTTTTGCCGCCAAGCTATCACCAAATGATCATGGCGGCGAAATACAAGAGAAAGGGCGAAGACCCGACCACCAATCCCCATGTTCGATGTTGAGTCGGACCCACATGTCCATCTCAAGAAATACTCGGGACTTTATGATCGCCATGAGCCACAGACGCGACGCAGAACGCCGATCATTCCCATGACTTTGGGGTGATCGGGCACATAGATGGTTCTCTACTTTGCCAAGGCGTCTATCACATCATTCGCTCGGTTAAAGGCAGAATTCCGTCCCATTTCTCATCCATGTGTGCTCGCCCGGTAGCAAAAAAACAAAGGTCAAAGATTTTTTCCCAACTAAGGGTGAGTCTGATCGAGCATATATCGAAAGATTTGATAAATGTTTATATGATGGGGCCCCAGGTTGAAGAGGATCTTAAGATCCTCGCATGGCCTGGAGGCCTAACCCCGAATCTTGACATGTGGAAAGCCATGCATCAAGACCGGGTCGAACACATATTCAGATTTAGAGAACAGCAAACCAAGATCATAAATGGCGCAAGATCTCGCTCCGCCCGATCCACGATTGGGTCGAAAAACAACAACTAAGAAAAATTTTTGGGAAGAAAGTGATGAATGAGGGGATAAAACCCCGTGCTCTTTCAAACCATTCAAGAAAGAGCGTACAAAACGCCTACTACGAAGTCTTCTCCGGCGCTTTCAAATATAAAATAATTTTTAACCGTGATCAAAGATCGGGACATGTTGTAGAGGCCTCAAGAATCATAATGGACAAGCATCGGCTTAATGCTTCCAAATATTGTAATTTGTTGGGGAATGAGTTGCATAGATCTATTCGGGGTGAATATTTAAATACAAATCTAATTCATTAATTATTACTAGCATGAATTAATCCTATATTAATTCAAATAATAATTGCAACAACATATCATGCATATAAAAAGCCAAGTAAAACCTACGACGCGAATCTACTTTTAGTTTATATGAACGCATTCCTCCTGGATGGCAGCCAAGCTTTGGTCGATTTTGACTAACCAAAAGGACTTCCCAAGTATTCTCAGCCCTTGCTCGACAATCCTATGGAAGGATATCGCGAACAATTAACAAAAAGGAAAAAATAAACTTTTGTTGCACCACTTATGTGGATTTGCTAATATTTTCAGCACATGGAATTGTACTTGGGAATGAACTAATCATCCCCTATTTATAAGAGGGAGGGTGAACGAAATTTTAGTGATTTTTTTCAACGTGGGAAAAGACTTTTCTTGGTCACCAAGAAATGTTGAATATATCCCATATATTCTTTTTCCCATAATTAAAATATTCCACAAAATTCCACCTCCTCTATTTTATGGCATTATTTTCAAAATTTGATGATGCAAGAATCCAAGATTTGGATCTTCTTCTTGAATTTATGAGATATCCTTGTATTTCAAGAAATACATATCTTCCATAATATTTTTTCAAGAAAATCAAGAAAATCTTTTTTGCCACTATATTTTCAAAATTTTTGAAATTTACTATATAGATAACCAAGTGGGAGATTTCTTGAATTTAATGAGATAATCTTGTATTCCAAGAATACATATCTTCATTCCATAACAAAAATTCAAATAAAATCTTTTCTCCTCTTTTTATCCATAATTTTTGAAAATTTAGAGGAAATATAAGCAAACAATATTTATTTTATTTTAATCACATTTTTTATTGTTATTGGACTATGTGTTGGGCTACCGAGGGGCCTTTAGGAGAATTAAGATTGGACCTTCTAATGGATCTTGAATATCTAATATTGAGCCTGAATATAATTCAAGCCCATAAATATTAATTAATCCCACTACATAATTAATATTTACTATCCATCTTAACCCATATTACATATCAATATGGCTCCTTGGTCATTATTTCCCGTGTTTAAGATTATCTAGCCCATTAATTAATTCAAGCCACTCAAATAGCTTTCCGTTAATTAATATCTTTTGTCCTTGTCGAGGAACGGTTCAACATTATTATCCATACCGAAACTAATTCCACTTGCAAGATTTGGTATGATAAAACTTATGAACCTCCCAAGCCGGCAAATCAAGCAAGCGATTAACACCACGATTCTTCGAGATAAATCTTAGCAATCACACGTGACCAATAATATTGCCCAAGATAAAAAGTATTGAATCTCTCTCCGATTCGCTACCCATGATAAGTCAAAACAATAGTTACCAATCCCACGCGATCCTATTTAAGGGACGAAGGTTAAGAAATAACGAACCACCGAGGTCTAATTCTTCCTTGTTCAGCTTCAAGAATTTATCCTCCCCAGAGGTCCTATTCAAATAAGATAAGTCATGCACTAGTGTAATCTCTTGGTCAAGACAAACCAATCCGAGCCTTTACACCTCAACCTTTTCGGCGATGGTTGTTCATTTCATCTAGGTCGTGAATGGCGTACTTTTTTTAGTTACAAGGGGACCTCAAATTTAATCTTCTCGTGATCCGGTATCACTAAATTAACTACAAAACAAACACGTCACTTTAATTATTGAACAGTTATGCAAAGAAATATATATAACATTCAATCATATTTAAAGCATCGATAAACAATTTATTTCAAATAAATAAGTCCCAAAAATTAGGTTTAATTATACAAAGTAAAAAGCATACTTTTCAAGATAATCCCAACAATCTCCCACTTATACTCAAAGTCCGCTTTTAAGTATATTACAACACGCCTCGAGTAGTCCGTGACATCTAATGTCACCTACACGAACCTAATAATTTCTCCCACTTATACTCAAAGCCAGATTGACAACGGGTCTTGACACCCATTCCACTCACATGTCTCTTGAATGTATTCAGAGGCGAAGCTTTGTGAATGGATCTTCTAGTCACCCCCATACGCCATCTTTGCCACATCTATATCTCCTCTCTTAACGATTTCTCGTGATAAGATGTCTTTCCTTTAATGTGTTTGTTTGACTCAGGACTCTTGGTTCTCTTTGAATTTGCAACTACCCCCATATATTGCTAGACAAATTCTGAACACCATCCAAGTCCACTAAGAAGATCTAGAGCCCAATCGGTTCTTTCAACGCTTCATATGCGCTACTTACCCGACTTACGGTTGAGTCGTTGATGCATTGCCTTCACACTCGTCCATTGACGGCTACACTTCCCAAAATGAAAACACACTAATCGAGGCGATAATTTCGAATGTTTATCCGATTGAAATCCGAAGTTCGTGTGGCCGATGGGGATTGAGGTCTCGATCGATAAATCAACATTCTATCCCGAGTTCTTTTCGCACACTTGATAATCGTTTTTAACCGTCGTCCAACGCGCTTCCCTTGGTTACTTTGATATCTTGCTACCATGCCTATGGCAAAAACAGATATCCCTGGTCTCGCTCACAGATTCAGATACATAAGGTTTCCGACGGTACCGGCACCGCAGTAATGCCTTTCATGTCATCTATCTCCTTTTGCCTTAGGAACATTTTCGATAGATGGATTCCAAGTCCGAAAGGTACTAAATCCTTTCTTGAATCTTGCATCTTTCAATCGCTTCAAAACCGGTGTCTATGTATGAAACTTGTGATAACCCGACCATCCCTTTCTTGTGATCTTGATCCCAAGGATGTGTCCTGCCTTCCTAAGTCTTTCATATCAAACCTGCTTTTGAAAACCATGCCCTTACGCCCCGATCACACCTTCACATCGCTCCCGGCGATCACAATGTCATCTACGATAGTACTAAGAATACCAATGCGCTAAACCATTTTTTTATACACACAACTTTCAAACTCGTTTTGATCAATCCCATAAGACTTTACAACATGATCAAAACTTTGGTTCCAAGCTCTGGATGCCTGTTTGAGTCCGTAAATGGACCTCTTGAGCTTACAAACTAGGTGTTCTTGGCCTGTTTCAATGAAACCTTGGTGTTGTTGCACATGGATCTCTTTATCAAGACTTCCGTTATTAGAAAAGCTATCTCGACATCCATTTGCCAGATTTCAACGTTAAAATGCGCAGCAATCGATAAGAGAATACGGATAGGCTTAAGCATGGCTACGGGCGAAAAAGTTTCCTCATAATCGATCCCTTTCTTTCTGAGTATAACCTTTAGCCATTAGTCTTGCTTTAAAAGGTTTCAACCTTCCCGTCCCATCCTCTTTTTTCCTCTTATATACCCACTTGATCTAATTGGTTTGACCCCATTAAGTGGTTCGACTAGCTCCCACGCTCTATTATGAAACATAGAACCCACTTCGCTTTCATTCTTTGTTTGCCAAGAAACCTTATCCTCAGAGTGCCTCGTCATATGTTTATGGTCTCGATTCCGGGAATCAAGTCCGAGGACTCTCCTATTCCCATGAATCTCTCTAGTCGCCTAACAACCCTCCCACTATAAAGAGGTTTGCCAGAAAAACGTATCATTTGGTATATCATCTAAGACAAATTCAAGACCGAGGTTTGCCCTCTTCAAGCTCATTTAAAAGAATCTCACTTCTTTTCTTTGGTTCTATAGTTTTCTTCCAAAATCTAAAGTGGGTGGATGTCCACCTTTTGATCTTGAAACTATAGAACATTCACCCTTTGTTCCTCGGGGTATCTTACAAAACAGCCTTAATTCCGATCGAGGATCCAATTTACGGTTTCCTTGTCCAACACGTGGGCGGACACCCCAAAAGTTCTCACAGTGTCTCATACTAGACTTGCGTCAGATCCACAATTCTTTGGGGTTCTGGGAACCGATTTGGATAGCACCCAAGTTCGAATGTAAGTCGTTGTTTTTTCAAGGCATGGCCCGAAACGACTCGGGAAGATCCGTATAACTCATCATTGATCTAACCATTTCCAAAAGAATTATGTTGCTTCGCTCTGCAATCCCCCGTTTTTTGTTGAGGGTTCCAAATGGTAGTGAGGATACAATCCTTCATCGATAAGTAGTTCAAAACTCATCGCCGAGGTATTCGCCTCCACGATCGATCGTAGAGACTTGATACGTTTTTCCACATGATTCTCTCGCTTGAGCCTTAAATTCTTAGAATTTCTCAAGGTCTCGATTCATGCCGTAAGAAAATGTACCTTGGTAATCATCAATAAAATTACTCATAACCTCCTCTTTGCTTTGGTTGACATTGAACTACTTTTTCTCGTGCAAAAACGATTTCTAACACTTCTTTGCCCTATTCCTTGGCTCCAAATGCCCTCTTGGTCATATTACTCTCCAAACATGATTCGCAGTTGGAATCGGTTCAACTTGGAGAAAACCCTAGTGAACCGCCTCTCACCAACCTTTGGATCCTCTTTTTATATTTATATGACCCTAATCTTAGATGTCAAAAGAAGTGTCTCGCTCACGCCCGATGAACATTTTCTTTTCTCGGAAAACATTGATGTGTTATATGGTACATTTAAATGAGTGGTGTGCATAAATTAATTGTATAGAGATCATTCAACAACGTTCCATGACAAGATAAATTTATCAAAAAATAAAATTGGTAACAACTTTATTAAAAAGCAACCAAAATATCCATCATAAAAGTTTAGAAACCTAAAATGAATTCTTTCTAAAATTCGAACGTAAAGAATATCTCAAAATTAAAACACTGCCTTTCATAAGATGTGCACTTCTCCCATCGCTTCAAACCGCCACTCGCAGAAGATCGCCCGGTGTGATGAGGACCTCACTCCCACTAAGTTGTTCGTCCGCTTGAACCCCCTCAGAATGTGAAACAAACATGATTAGTGGATCCCATCCACCACCCACAAATGGGAGGCATACGCCGCTAAACAAGTTTCAAATAACTAGTGCGTGAGAATTACCTTTCTTTCCATCCCTCTTGGTCCGGAACAGTCGACCTCCAATGTTCTTTCTCACCGCAGTTGAAGCACTTCCCTTAGTCGGGCTTGTTCACTCCACCAATTTCTTCTTCACCTTTATCTTTGCCATTGGCAACACTTCGCTCACTTGCTTGTGGCTTTTGTTCCTTTTCGTTTCTTACCACCCCTTGGTCTAGAAGAAGAAAGGTCCGTTGCTTACCAAGGCTCAGGCTTTTTCGCGCTTAATATCGCCTCCTCGCGAGAGACTAAAGCTTGCAACGGATCGCATCGAGAACTTCATTATTCATCCGGTAGTTCAACCTTTAATTGTTCAAAGTTTTCACGCAGAATGGAGCATCAAATCGATTTGGGTCTCGGAGATCAGATTCAGCCAAGTACCTCAAGTTTATTAAGGTGAGCCATCATCCGGAGAACGTGCTTACGCACGCGTTCCCCCACCATTTTCATAGAGAGCAAGTCCTCATGGTGATCTCGACGAAGCCATACTCTGCTCTGATAAGTTGAAACATCGCTTAAGACTAGTCGTGATTTCGCAAATGTCTCAACGCTAATTGTTGGTGTTGCAACACATCCGACATGGAAGCCAATATGGTACACTTAGCCGTTTCGTTAGACCGCTTCCCAAGATACTCTTTTCTTAACCGTTTTAGTGGACTATCCGATGGTTTATCCGGTTTAGGTGTGGTCGAACCCGCCATGGCTTTGTGCAAAGGAGGACAATAAAAGAGTTTTCGATTCCAATCAACAAAATTTTCTCCGGAAGAGCAAATTATCTTTCAAAGATATTGAATAAAGGATTAAAAAGGTTGCGACATGATGAACCCAAATAAACAATAATATGCATAAGCACAAATATATCACAAGGTTTGATCACATGCATCATATTAAAATCTCAAAAAAAAATATGAACACGATCACCAACATCTCAAAAAATAGCTTTTTAAATAAGCCACGTTAGGTGGGTCATTATTTAAACACATTCAAGCGGGTTACAAACAAGAACAGCTACAAGCCCTTAATATCCAGATTAATAGTTGGCTCCCATTTCGACCAATATAAAATTGACAGGGACTTCGAGAAGTATATGCATATCAATTTTATACCTAAGTAATAACCATGATTAAATACAAGATTACTATTTCGCTTTTGATCGAGCCTCGTTGGGAGGGTCATCGTCGCCACTAAAGAATAACCCACAATCATCCTTTTGGAATTCATTCATGTGAAATCTATCTTTTGACCGTCTCCGGGGGAATTTCTCCAAAAGAATTCACAAATAAATAAATCATGGAGGTCAAAATTAATTCAATTTTATTATCCTAAATAAAATTGTCAATTAATTATTTAAACATACTTAGTAATTTTGAAGTTGAGATTTTTCAATTTGGCAACCCCTCATGCAAAACACATTTAAACAAATTAAATAAAGCATAATAAGAGAAAGCACAAAAAATCAAGCAAAACAGAAAAATAAACATATTGGGCACAAATTATCCAATCATCATGGTTTGATTTTTTCTTGGCTTGATCTTGAAGAAACACGCCTCGAATTTCTCCCACTCGCTCGTCTCAAAAAATACTTCATCTCGAACCGCCACGCCAAGTATTGTAGGGATGATGCACGCCTTTATCCGATCCGCGCTGTTTAGATACGACTCTCTTCCGTCGCCAAAGGTTCGACACGCTTCTCGACATGCCTTATAAGCAGATCTCTAAGAAGATTATCGACGTGTTGGGATTATACCAAAAGTATGCTTTTTACTTTGTATAATCGAAACCGAATTTTCGTGACTTATTTATTAAATAAATTGTTTATCACCGATGCTTTAAATATGATTGAATGTTACATATATTTATCGCATAAAGCGTTCAATAATTCATACGTGTTACATCAGTAGTTAATTTAGTGATACCGATCACGTAAGATTAAATTAATGATCCGCCTTTGTAACTAAAAAAAGTACGCCATTCACGACCGGATGGAAATGAACAACCATCGCGAAAGGTTGAGGTGTAAGGCTCGGATTGGTTTGTCTTGACCAAGAGATTACACTAGTGCATGATGATCGATGAATTGACCGACTGAGGAGGATAAATTCTTCAGAATCGAACAAGGAAGAATTAGACCTCGATGGTTCGTTATTTCTTAACTTTCGTCCCTTAAATAGGATCACGATTGGTAACTATTGCTTTGACTTATCATGGGTAGCGAATCGGAGAGAGATTCAATACTTTTTATCTTGGGCAATATTATTGGTTACATGTGATTGCTAAGATTTAATACTGAAGAATCGTGTGCAAGCACGCTTGCTTGATTTGCCCTTGGGAGGTTCATAAGTTTTATCATACCAAATCTTGCAAGTGGAATTAGTTTCCAGATGGATAATAATGTTGAACCGCCTCTAATTAAGGACAAAAGATATTAATTAACGGAAAGCTATTTCATGGCTTGAATTAATTAATAGGCTAGATAATCTTAAACACGGAAATAATGACCGGAGCCATATTGATCATGTAATATGGGTTAAGATGGATAGTCTGATATTAATTATGTAGTGGATTAATTAATATTTACGAGCTTGAATTATATTGTGGCTCAATATTAGATATTCAAGATCCATTAGAAGGTACAATCTTAATTCTCCTAAAGGCCCTCGAAAGAAATTTAACAAATATATAGTCAATAAATCGAAAGGTGATTAAAATAAAATAAATATTGTTGCTTAATATTTCTCTAAATTTTCAAAATTATGGATAAAAAGAGGAGAAAGATTTTCTTTGAATTTTGTTATGGAATGAAGATATGTATTCTTGGAATACAAGATTATCTCATTAAATTCAAGAAATCTCCCACTTGGTTATTCATAGTGATAAATTTCAAATTTTGAAAATATAAGTGGGCAAGAAAAAGATTTTCTTGATTTTCTTGAAAAGATTATTATGGAAGATATGTATTTCTTGAAATACAAGAATATCTCATAAATTCAAGAAGATCCAAATCTTGGATTCTTGTGATCACATAATTTTTGAAAATCATCCATAAAATAGAGAGGTGGATTTTTTTGAGGAATATTTTAATTATGGGAAAAAGAATATATGATATATTCAAGATTTCTTGGTGACGAAAAGTCTTTTTCCCGTTGAAAAATCACATAAATTTCGGCCCACCCTCCCTCTTATAAATAGGGATGATTAGTTCATTCCCAAGACAATTCCATGTCTTTGAAAATATTAGCAAATCCACACAAGTGGTGCAACAAAGTTTATTTTTTTCCTTTTGTTAATTGTTCATGAGTATCCTTCCAATTTGATATTGTCGAAAGGTGGCTAATGAATACTTGGGAAGTCCTTTTGGTTAGTTCGTCCGACCAAAGCCACCGCTATCCCGAGAGTACGCTCACGTAAACCCGTAGATTCCGCATGCGTAGGTTTTTACGTGGCTTTTTATATGCATTATATGTTGTTGCAATTATTATTTGAATTAATATAGGATTAATTCATGCTAGTAATAATTAATGAATTAAATTTGTATTTAAATATTCACCTTTAATAGATCTGCAGGCAACTCATTCCCCAACAACTTCATTTCTCTTCCTCCTCAGTCCTAAGCCACAGTACCAAGGCGTCTGGCATACCATGTAAATGACCTCGCCTCACTCGGCTGGGTCTCGAGCTACATCCGTGCCAGGCTGCCTTCATCTCACATCCTCACTTTGCCTCATACTAGCGTGCAGTAACGATGCCGCGCTACGCCTACCCTCGTTCTCGATTTCGCCCTTTAATTCTTCGCTCTTCGTTCCGATCCTAAGCATAATTTATTTACAAAACTAAATAAACCTAGATCTAAACTAGTCTATTACATTGATCAAATCAAACAAATCCTAGTCTACTCGTTGATTTTCTCATTTAGGCAAAAACAACCGAATCTAATCGAATTAAAAAAAACCACAGCTTATATGCATGCAAAATAAAACATTAAAATCCATGACAATTGGATACCGCAAAAAACAGATCTAATAGTTCTACTATCCAATTTCAAAATTAATGTCCACTTTAATTAAATTACAATTTAAAAAATTCAGAGTCTAAACAAAATGGCTTTGATACCAATTGTTGGGGAATGAGTTACATGATGATCTATTCGGTGAATATTTAAATACAAATTTAATTCATTAATTATTACTAGCATGAATTAATCCTATATTAATTCAAATAATAATTGCAACAACATATCATGATATAAAAGCCACGAAAAACCTACGACGCGAATCTACGGGTTTACGTGAACGCATTCTCCTGGACGGCAAAGGGCTTTTGTCCTGACGGACTAACCAAAAAAGGACTTCCCAAGTATTCCCTTAGCCCTTGCTCGACAATCCGGTGGAAGGAAAAATGAACAATTAACAAAAGGAAAAAATAAACTTTTGTTGCACCACTTATATGGATTTGCTAATATTTTCAAAGACATGGAATTGTACTTTGGGAATGAACTAATCATCCCCTATTTATAAGAGGGAGGGTGAACGAAATTTTAGTGATTTTTCAACGTGGGAAAAGACTTTTCGTCACCAAGAAATCTTGAATATATCCCATATATTCTTTTTCCCATAATTAAAATATTCCACAAAATTCCACCTCCTCTATTTTATGGCATTATTTTCAAAATTTGATGATGCAAGAATCCAAGATTTGATCTTCTTGAATTTATGAGATATCCTTGTATTTCAAGAAATACATATCTTCCATAATATATTTTCAAGAAAATCAAGAAAATCTTTCTTGCCTAATATATTTTCAAAATTTCAAATTTACTATATATAGATAACCAAGTGAGATTTCTTGAATTTAATGAGATAATCTTGTATTCCAAGAATACATATCTTTATTCCATAACAAAATTCAAATAAAATCTTTCTCCTCTTTTTATCCATAATTTTTCAAAATTTAGAGGAAATATAAGCAACAATATTTATTTTATTTTAATCACTTTTTTTCGGATATTGACTATGTGTTGGGCTACTCGGGGCCCTTTGTGAGAATTAAGATTGGACTTTCTAATGGATCTTGAATATCTAATATTGAGCCACAATATAATTCAAGCCCATAAATATTAATTAATCCCACTACATAATTAATATCAGACTATCCATCTTAACCCATATTACAATCAATATGGCTCACCCACATTATTTCCCGTGTTTAAGATTATCTAGCCCATTAATTAATTCAAGCCACCGAAATAGCTTTTCGTTAATTAATATCTTTTGTCCTGGTCGAGGAACGGTTCAACATTATTATCCATACCGAAACTAATTCCACTTTGCAAGATTTGGTATGATAAAACTTATAACCTCCCCGGGGCAAAATCAAGCAAGCGTGCTTTTGCACACGATTCTTCAGATTAAATCTTAGAAATCTCACGTGACCAATAATATTGCCCAAGATAAAAAGTATTGAATCTCTCTCTCGATTCGCTACCCATGATAAGTCAAAACAATAGTTACCAATCCCACGTGATCCTATTTAAGGAACGAAGGTTAAGAATAACGAACCATCGGCGTCTAATTCTTCCTTGTTCGGGCCAAGAATTTATCCTCATGTAGGTCCTATTCAAATAGATCACCACGCAGACTAGTGTAATCTTTGGTCAAGACAAACCAATCGAGCCTTTACACCTCAACCTTTCGCGATGGTTGTTCATTTCCATCTAGGTCGTGAACGGGCGATTTTTAGTTACAAGGGATCTTAATTTAATCTTCGTGATCCGTATCACTAAATTAACTACAGTAACACGATTTAATTATTGAACAGTTATGCAAGAAATATATATAACATTCAATCATATTTAAAGCATCGATGATAAACAATTTATTTCAAGAATAAGTTAAAATTCAGTTTTCGATTATACAAAGTAAAAGCATACTTTTCAAGATAATCCCAACATAATTATCACGAGTACATCAGCACAATACGAAGATTGTCGCGATTTATTTCGCCAACTTTGAAGCTATACGGATAATCATCTTACCCAATTTTAAAAAAGCCATGAAAGAGAGACTTTGTTGCAAAAAAATAAGACCCAAGCGGTAAGCGTAAAAGTTCTAACAAACATCCGACAATGATCCCAAGAATCACGTAAGAGGTCCGATTTACCCAAAAGAGGGCCTCAACCGTGGGTAGAGGTCGAGAAAGTCAAGAGATCCACATGACACGCCCCGAATATGGTCCAAGCCGTTGGATGTTATCGTGCACCAACATTATCGAAATTTACGAAGATGGAGACGCGTGTCACGCAAAGCATCCATCAAAGGTGGCGAGCACACATCGCCAAAGACGCCACCCTCTCACCAAATCATGTTTTCGTAAGACGATCTCGACGATATAATCAATCCCCCACAATGACTCCTAACCATCGCGCTTCGCCTCTCCGGGTTGAAGGTGCCAGACCGACTCGGTCGACACACAGAGCATATCTCGAACATTTTGTTCACAACACTTTGCACTAAAATGGAAAAGCAAGTTGGGGACTTGAGCAAATTATATTGAACCATGTGATCATACCATTATGGGTTTTGTGGAATCAGAATCCCACCCTATGGTATGATTAGATTAGAGTCGAAAGTTAGAATCAACTCTAAATCCGAGATCCGATTTAACTAGAATGCTAGATTTTGTAATCGCCGATGTTCGCCTACTTATAATCGGGTTCCTAGGTCGCCCGCTTATTCAGAATTCAAAGCGGCCTGTTCTAGTATTATTATCGTGTCAAATTTCCAACCACAAGATGGAATGTAATGTAAAAGGAGATCGAAGAAAGCTCGAGAATGTTTGCTATCATGTGCACCCGAAAAAGAAAAATATTGTTAACATGATGGAGCAAAACATGGAGATTGGAGAGTCAAACCAACAGAAAAATACGCCAAAATATCCTTTTGACGAAAGCACAAGTGTGATTTAACACACCTCCTCTTGTCACGTAACCTCGCGAACCTGAGAGTCCGTGGGATGGCAACTCATGTTCCGGATCTCCCCGGATCTAATGAATATTGATCCGCAAACGAGCTTATCGGACTTAGAACCTCGATAGGTTTGAACCTACGGAGGTTGATGACTTAACACCGGGTCGATCGAGGATCCTCGGTGGAAACAAAAAAGAAAGCGAAAGCAACACCCGTCGAACAATTGAGTCCATCAATATCAACCCGAATGGACTGAGTTAGAAGTGTTCATTGGTTGAATTACCTCAACCAATTCGAACATAATTGATTGCTTATCTACAAGCAAACTTGGATGTGTTCGCCGGTCGTCGACGAGGACATGGTTGGCATTGATCCAAAACATGCATGCCACTCCTCAACTCCGGGGATTATACCGAAAAGTACGCTTTTACTTTGTATAATCGAAATCAATTTCCGACTTATTTATCAAATAAATTGTTTATCAATCGATGCTTTAAATATGATTGAATGTTATATATATTTATTTGCATAATTGTTCAATAATTCGTGACGTGTTACATCAGTAGTTAATTTAGTGATACCCGATCACGTAAGATTAAATTAAAAATCCTCAGAATTATAAGTACGCCATTCATTTACCTAGATGGAAATGAACAACCATCGCGAAAGGTTGGAGGTGTAAGGCTCGGATTGGTTTGTCTTGACCAAGAGATTACACTAGTGCATGATGATCTATAAATGAATAGACCTACATGAGGATAAATTCTTGAGAATCAACAAGGAAGAATTAGACCCCCGTTCGTTGTTTCTAACCTTCGCCCCTTAAATAGATCACGTGGGATTGGTAACTATTGCTTTGACTTATCATGGGTAGCGAATCGAGAGAGATTCAATACTTTTTATCTTGGGCAATATTATTGGTCACACGTGATTGCTAAGATTTAATACGAAGAATCGCGTGCAAAGCACGCTTGTTTGATTTGCCCCTCGGAGGTTCATAAGTTTTATCATACCAAATCTTGCAAGTGGAATTAGTTTCCCATATGGATAATAATGTTGAACCGCTCTTCGACCAAGGACAAAAGATATTAATTAATCGGAAAGCTATTTCAGGGCTTGAATTAATTAATGGGCTAGATAATCTTAAACACGGAAATAATGATCTAGAGCCATATTGACCGTAATATGGGTTAAGATGGATAGTCAATATTAATTATGTAGTGGGATTAATTAATATTTATGGGCTTGAATTATATTGTGGCTCAATATTAGATATTCAAGATCCATTAGAAGTCCAATCTTAATTCTCCTAAAGGCCCCCGAGTAGCCCAACATATAGTCCAATAACCGAAAAGGTGATTAAAATAAAATAAATATTGTTGCTTAATATTTCCTATTTTTTGAAATTTGTGGATAAAAAGAGGAGAAAGATTTTCTTTTGAATTTTGTTATGGAATGAAGATATGTATTCTTGGAATACAAGATTATCTCATTAAATTCAAGAAATCTCCCACTTGATTATCTACATGAATATTTCAATTTTTGAATATTATGGGCAAGAAAGATTTTCTTGATTTTCTTGAAAAGATATTATGGAAGATATGTATTTCTTTTGAAATACAAGAATATCTCATAAATTCAAGAAGATCCAAATCTTGGGATCTTGACCATAATTTTCAAAAATTACACCATAAAATAGAGAGGTGGATTTTTGTGGAATATTTTAATTATGGGAAAAAGAATATACGAGATATATTCAAGATTTCTTGGTGACAAGAAAAGTCTTTTCCACATTGAAAAACACAAAAAATTTCGTTCACCCCTCTCCTATAAATAGGGGATGATTAGTTCATTCCCAAGACAATTCCATGTCTTTGGAAATATTAGCAAATCCACATAATGGTCTGCAACAAAGTTTATTTTTTCCTTTTGTTAATTGTTCGCGAAAGATCCTTCCAATCGGATTGTCGAAAGCAAGGGCTAAGGGAATACTTGGGAAGTCCTTTTCGTTAGTCCGTCCGACGAAGTCATCGCCATCCCGAGAGGTACGCTCACGTAAAACCCGTAGATTCTCGCGTCGTAGGTTTTACGTGGCTTTTTATATGCATGATATGTTGTTGCAATTATTATTTGAATTAATATAGGATTAATTCATGCTAGTAATAATTAATGAATTAAATTTGTATTTAAATATTCACCCCGAATAGATCTGTGCAACTCATTCCCCAATACAACCTTGATCCAACACAAACTCAGCTTATCCGTGTCAAGAAAAGTTCAAATTTAGAAAATATGCGGCCATGAATAGTGAAATAAAAAAGTTACTCGACAATAAACTAATTCGAGAAGTGAAGTGCCCAAGATGGCTTGCGAACCTTGTGCTCGTCCGCAAGTCTAATGTATCTTGGAGACTATGTATTGATTTCACTGATTTAAACAAGGCATGCCCGAAAGATAACTTCCCGATGCCGCATATCGATTATTTGGTCGAAGAAATGCGAAGAAATGCAACTTTGGGGTTCACTCAGGGAGTAAAACATGAAGCTAAATCCAAAGAAATGCAGCTTTGGGGTTCACTCAGGAAAATTCCTCGGACATATGGTCAACAATCGAATTGAAGCGAACCCATCAAAGATTCAAGCCATGCTTGACATGCAGGCCCCCAGGAGTGTGAAAGAGGTCCAAAAGTTAACCGGACGTTTAGCTTCCGTAAGCCGATTTATATCACTTAAATGGGGACAAAAGCAAACCTTTCTTGATGCATTAAAGAAAGGGGAAATTCCAGTGATGTGAGTAATCGCTGCGAATGCATTCGGAATCATTGAAGAAGACCTTCACGATACTCAGACATCGCTTAAGTTCGCCCCAAAGTAACAACTCTATCTCAGATTCGCCGCATCCAACATGCATCAAAGTGATGTGCTTTCGTCTGAAAGCGTAAGGGACGCCACATTGCCCGTTTACTATGTGCTCCAAGTACTCAAGCCCGAGCTCAAGTTACCTCCAATCGAAAAAACCAGATATTTCCTCGTAATGAAAGTGTTCAAAATTGCGACCATACTTTTTTCGATCACTGGATGAGGGTATCGACCACATTCCTTCTTGACAAGTCCTCCACCCACCAGACATCATGGTAGACATATCTAAGTGGGGCGGAGTTAGTTAATTGGCATTACGTTAGCCCACTACGATAACAAAGAATGAAGCGGTCAAGGCCGATTTTACGGTCGAGTCGACATATCCACAAATGCCCGAAAAAGCTATCGACCAACCATGGCATATGTATGTTGATGTCTTATCAACAAGTTTAAGAGTCGGAGCAGCGTAGTACCATCGACCCAACTAGACAAACGCTCACAACAAATGCCCATCCGCTTTTGATTTCCCCACCATAAATAATGGCCGAGTACGTAAGCTTTGATCATTTGGACTACGATGGCTACAATAATGGGGAATTCAAAGGTCGATGATATACAACGATTCTCGGATAATCGTTTATCAAGTAATGCGCGAAAGTACGAGGCCCGAGGCGTAACAGATGGCACAATATCGAAGAATTAGCAAAAGAGTTGCTCGAGCACCAACAAGTTTTCATAGAACAATTACCACGATTGGGTAATTAGTTCATCATGCTCGCACGCCTCGGGTAACAAGGCAGGAGCCATTTAACACAATGTACATTGTGGTCGTACAACTTGTTCGCCATCCGAGTTCGAGTTGTGGTCGCCCATGTGATGATTTAACAGAAACTTGGATGACTCAATCCTAAGTTACTTACAAAAGGGACTTCTCCCCGAGAATAAGGCATGTTTACTTCATGCCAGATTACAATCGTCATATACTATCTTAGGCGAGCATTTGTACAAAAGAAGTTTCTCACTTCCACTATTGAAGTGTATTACTCCCCGAAGAGGGTCATGTAATTTTGGAGCAAATCCATGATGGAGTATCTTGAAACCATACAAGAGGGCTCGTCTTTGGGCACATAAAATAATCGAATAAGGTTATTCTTGGCCGACAAAAAGATTCGCCATTCAGAGTATGCTCAAGACGCCACAATTGCTGCGGTACATGCCCCACTTATTCATAGCCCACTGAAGAATTAGTGCCGCTTATAAATTTCATGGTCATTTGCTAAATGGGGGATCGATTTGATCGGCCCATTTCTCGCACGTCGGGAGTAAAATATATGTTGTGGTTGTCGTTGATTACTATACTAAATGGGCGGAAGCCTTATTGTCAAAATCACCGAACAAAGAATGAGGAACTTTGTTTGGAAAAACATCATTTTCGTTTTGGGCTTCCCCAATCATTAGTAACGAGATAACGGCAAGCGGTTCGATGGGGAGTGAATTAAAACGAAATTGTGCTCGGGCGTAAAAAACATTATTCAACTCAGATATTATCCCCACCAAACGACGAAGTTGAAGCTTTAATAAAATTATCAAGCATACCCTCGAGGCGGACTTGATAATTCGAGGGGGAGGATGGGTTGAAGAGTTGCAAATATTATGGGCCTATCGAACAACTTTCGAAACATCAACTACGGAGACCCCGTTTGCCCCGCATTTAGTCGCGAAGTTTGTTATACCAGAAATCAAGATTCCAGTCATCGAACAATGACTTTCGGAGAGCACATCAATGACCGACGGCGCTGCATGCTGAATCTGAACTATTAGAAGAAAAGAAGGACGGAGGTTGATTTCAAGAATGTCATGTACAAAAAAGAAGTCGAAAAGTTCTATAACTCCAAAGTCCGAACACGCGGGTTCAATGGGCGAAATGGGTCTTAAGACGAGCAACGGGTATCGGTGGTGTGTTTGGGTCATGGGAAGGAAAGTCCATTCAGAGTTACTGAACATTTGTTAAAATGGGGGCGTATGATTTGGAAGACTGAATGGAGTCCCATTGTCCTACTCGTGAAATCGTCAAATTTGAAAAAATATTATCGGAATGACGAAAGCATAATCGGCGAACAAAATCGACCACTCGGTGAAAGGCGAGCACAATTAGTAGAACATAATCGTACATAGTCAAAACGAACACAAATGGCGAACATATTTAGCCATTCAAATTAAGACGAAAGATGATCTCGAAGGAAGAACACATCGTGTTCGACCGCAATCTTCTAGAAAGAAATGTTTGTCGGCACTATTGAATGATAGAAGATACGTGTCAAAATAAGTCGGAAGTGGTGGCAACCCAAAAAAAATAACGCGGTCAATCCTTGATTAAGAGTCGGCAAAATATCCGAACGGATGTCGTTAAGGATTCAAAGCGGACAGATGTCAAAAGGAGGTAAAAGCTAGAAGGCTAGCACCACCAACTAGCTATGTCAAAGACCAACTCAGGATAGTACTATAAATAGAGGCATATTGATAGTCAAGAAAGCAGAGAAAAAATGTGATGAAAAGAAAAAAAAATACTACGCTTATCGGGAGAAAGTTGGTTCAAGATGCCTCCAGACGAAGAAGAATCCAAAGACTTTCGATTCAAATATCATTCCGCTGAATCGAAAGATCCGGGTCTAAGACGAAGCTTTATAATTCCCCATATGACACTTTCGGAAACGCAAAGTTGACGCTTCGTTCTGACTCAAGATGCTCGGCAGAGTCATGGTTGCCACTCCACGTTACTCATCGCTTATGCGATGGTACATCACTACCCCTATGCATCCCCAAAATCTCCTCCGAATGGGAGGATGTCGTGGTATCCGCTTCGAAACAACACGCGGATCTCGATGCTCACCATCATCATCGGCGGACAAAATGGTGCGGTGGAGATTTTGCTCAAGATTGGATATAAGCGAAAGCGTGCTGCTTTTCGCCCACATGCTCATGTCTGCGGCCCGCGATAATCACAACTTGTCCGGGGGACAAAAGCTTATGATCTTCTTTGCTGAGCATGTTCTTAAAGAAGGGTAGACATGATGATCGCCCACACGCTTGTCAACATCAATTCCATGACAAGGTGAGGCCGGTTAAGTGTCTACTCAAGACAAGGTTTAAATTCAAAACCATAGTCCTGATGTCTATAGTTGTGTAATAGGCCTCTTCTTCAAATGTAAAGGTTGTAATAGAATCTGATATGTTGCAAAAATTTTTTTTGTTAGCTAAGATTTTCTAGTTGAAGCCTATTTGAGGTCGACCCTAAGCGGGGCCAGCCCCAAAACAAAGACGAACAAGCCCAAGTCTATGTTCACCGATTTAACGAGTTCAGACTGATTCCCGCAAAGAAAAGCGAGTAATGAGTACGCAATCGAAAAAGACGACCAGACTTTACAGATAATTCGGAAAAAAAGGGTGATGAGTGATGCGGGTCGCAACTAAATAAGACGGCCCTAAGACAAAGTGATCGTGGTTTAAATAAGACGATCGCGAACCAAGAAATGGGGTTCATAAAGTTAACCCATCCGGTCGCATCTAAATAAGACGATCAACCGATTGCAACATCAATAAGACAATCAAAACGAAAAGAAGTCGGGGCGGGCATAGTAAACCCAATGTTCAATTCATTCGTAAGAAAAGAGGCATAAACTAGAAAAGAACAAAGCAAACATCGAAAAACACAAGTATCAATCATTTATCAACAACATTCATCCTCAACGATCAAAGTTAGAGGAAACAGATCAATATGCAATTCAACCATTCAATTTCCAAGTTGTTCGACAAAGATAAGAAGCAAAAAATTTACACAAGTATAAAGAAACCTGTTAGAGCAAAAAAAATGAAGAAGAAAAAATTACACAACATCCGTTTTGACAAAAGCAAGAATTATACTAAGGACAAATTCATAGTTGGGGTGGATCCGAAGTGAAATGTCGAACAAATCATGCTCGGCCCACAAAGAATCGCTCTCCTCCAAAGATGGTCGTCCAAGATGCTTTCGCAGGAGGTACACTTTGCTTTCAGTCACGGAGGTCCCTTTGTTCGACCAAGACTGATCGGACCCGTTCGACCAAATGAGAGTTTGATCGAAGAACATCAAGAATATTCACATCCGAGTCAGTCTTTCCCTCATCCAAGATAGGATCATCAACCTCGATCCTTCCAGAAGAGTGGAGAAATCACACAGATCGTTCAAGTCGACACATCTAAGGTTGCGATCCGGGGATTATAGTTCGGTAATCATTAAAACCGGATACGAAGGGCAATTTGTTCGCCAGAGAGCGTGTGGTGAGCAGATCGGATGGCATCAGCAAAGGCACATATGTAGGAGAAGTTCGACATGGAATCAACATATTCTTCATTGTGCAGACTTGAATTTTCGAGACCCAAACGAAAAAGTTGGTCTCTTCAAAGAATGACGAGTTGTTGGCCGAAAGCACATTCTTCTCTACTTTCCAAGACCTCGACGCTCGATTAAGCTCTACGGCTCGACATTCATCTCATCCCGAACTCTTCTCAGATAGTCGACCACCTCCTCCCGCGAGAATGATTTAGCTCCTCTCTTGCCTGGCGAGCAACTTCCTGAGCCTGGAGAGCATTCTCTTGAGCCTGGCGAGCATCCTCCTGAGCCTTATGAACATCTACTTGAGCCGAGGATATCTGACCTTGAGCCAACCTCAGATCATCCTCGAGTTTTGCTCAAATCGCTCACCTCTTTCAAAACTTCCGAATGAGCTAAGTAATTGGCATGAAGATTTACGACTCAAAGATACACTTTCAAGGATGACCAAAGATTGGCCCCGATGTACCGAGGCCAAGTCGTATATTTTCCAAGCGTTGGACCTGTGGTGGTCTCTTCTACTTCGGGTAGTCCATGCTCGAATAAAGAGTCTCAGACGCCATTCCGACATGCTTCGGGAATGCCGGAACCTTTATGTAACATCGGGCGAGCAAAGAGTAGTTTTTCAAATTGGGCATCAAGAAACCAACCCGCTCAATCTACACATACACCCGAGCAAATAAACATGATAAAGGCAAAGCGAGAATTAACGAAAAAAGAAATAGCGAACAAAATATATCCGTTCACCCGGGCGGATCCCATCCTGTAAACGATTTATCCTCGAGGGACCGGAGCTCGGGTTCAAAGGAGTCCAAGTTCGGGGCCCAAAGAGGAAGAAGATGTACGAACCCATTTCAACAATCAAGGCGACCGACCGACCACGGATACCCATTCTAATAGCTTCGCAAGAGGGTGCTGGTTTACCCTAATGGCGGACTAATGCTCGCCTCGAGCTTGTTAAGCTTAGCGTTTCATCTCGAAGCTTGTTAAACTGGCCCCTCGCGCTTCTGTTTCCGCCCTGCCTCTTTGGCGGCGCGAGCTGTTAAACTGCCCTCGCTTCGGCAGGCAGAGTAGTCGCTTTTTGGTCGGCTCAATTCCCTAAGGCAGACGCGGATGCTTCGGCTCGCTACTTTACTTTCGTTCCCCGCCGACTTGCTACTTTAAAGCCTCCCGCTCGGCTTGAATTAAAGCGGCCCCAGGCCTTTTTCTTCTCGAGCCATCTCGGTATGTTCCTGATGTACTCGGCGGAATATATGAATACAGTGAAGTTTATAAGCAAAAAACAATTCATTATGCAAGAAAGGAAAAGCAATGAGCAAAAGGTACAAAGCTTATGCAAATGTAAGAGGCCGATCCTCACGAAGTGATTAAATAAAGAATAAGATGGTGAGGGGCACGCGTGCAAACCCCTTTCTTTTCTTTCTGCAGTATGCGAATTGAGTCTTCCGCAGATCGTTCCGAACAGACTCGAGATCGATTTGTCAACGTCATAAAAAAATAGCCGTTTGGTCTCCTTGTCCGACGCCGCACCGGAATTCTAAATGAAGAGTAAGTTAAAATCAGTTCAAAATCAAGAACAAAAGACACAAACATACTTCTATCAAGATAAACCCCCAAAATCAAAGGGGATGTCTAAACGAGCATCTGGTTCGCTTCCAGAAGTCGGGCTCTTCCAATCGCCCCCAAAGAACCAGAACTTCTCCTTCCAATCACTGATTTTGTTCGGCACATCCTCAATGATTTTGCACTTGGTGTTTGCTTGCATGAATAGCCATCCATGTTCGCCTTCTGACGGGTCAAATGCACTAAAGCAAGTTCAAGTTCAGGCCGAGGATAATATTTGGGGCTTCATTTTGCGAACAAAGTCGGGAAGCTCATAATCATGTGCCACCCATTCGCTTCACCGCGCGTGATGGTGATGTTCCATTCCACGAGCAAACGCAGTGATAGCCGGATGGAGTGGGGAATCGGCGTCGGCTTATCCATTGGTCCAAATTCACAAAGAACACAACCCTCGGGGGCTAGTCTGCTTCATTTCATCGGGACCCTTGCCCAAAAAAAAGACATCTTTGGAGGTTTCATAATTTCTATACAGTTGAGCGAGCATATCAACATCGATTACACTCGCAATCTTGCTCGCTGGGAACTCATTTTCAACCCTAATTCTATGAGGTTGTTCTAGTTCAAATCAAAATTATAACGAGCATTATACTCGTTATATGTTGAAAGCCATGAGGACACCAACAGGGGATATCGAGTTCAAGATTTTGCTCGCCATCCCTATGTTCGATTCTGGGTTACATTCCCAACAACCAAAATTTCCCCTCACACTATCGGCATCCCTATTCACATCAAAGACTATCTACGACCTAGACCTAATTTGAGGTTGGGCAAAAGAATCCTCATCCTAATCATCCAAAAATCACTACGTCAAGTCCCTATCCAATTCATTTACGGGCTTCATCTAATCGGATGAAAAGAACGGCAAACGGTCATTTAACTTGCTAACGAGACCACTAACCCGAGACATTCGTCTCCGGCGGCGTTAAGGCCGCTATTGAGATTCTACCAACGGGGGAAGAAGAACTACTGGTGGTCCGATTCTATTGAAGCGAAGAATTTAAACAAGAAGCCATAATCGCAATGAGAGAAAGTATGCAATGGTTACCTGAAAATCATTCACGGAATAATGAAGCCCTCATAAGTTTTTTAGACGCGAAAAGAAATTAAAGATGTAAAGAGGAGAAAGAAGAAAGGAGAGAAAAGAGATTGAGATAAGCGGAGACGAGGTATTTATAGATCTAGGATTCAATTTTGAAAAAGGCATCAAGAATCTGAAACGACGTCTCTACTATGGCCCAATCAGTTATAACGGTAAGACCCCATGATGAATACAAAACGACCGGCCAGGGTATTGTTGTGTTCGATATAATTAATCAAGATTAATCGAACACGTAAGAGGACACGCGTGTAATATTCAAATAATCATGCCTGGATGGACAAGTGTGCTCGTCGCTCATAGACCAAACAAGTTTGTTCGCCACCGCCACTTGTCAAACAAGCGGGCATACTCTCACTATAAAGTAAGTTTTGTTCGCCCGACCGCCATTTACCAACCAAGATTGTTAAATGGCCTAATGGTTAAATGGGCATGTTCGCCACTCCGGATCGGGAAAGAAGGAATCAAATAAAAATTGAAATAGGGATCCCGAGGACTCGAGAAAACCCGAGGGCTCGAGACAAGTCGAGGACTCAAATGACTGAATACTTCGGACATCCCCGGGCGGTCAAGATGCTCGAGTACTCCGGATATCCCGAAGACTCGATAATCCGAGGGGGTCAAGATGCTCGGTGCTCGACATCCCGAGGGTTCGGATATCCTGAAGACTCGAACAATCTGCGGGTCGGTGATCTTCGAGCTCGGGGACATCACGAAAGAACTCAAATATGCTCAATAAGGACAATATTCCGCATAAAACCGGCGTGGGTTAAAGGGGCGAACAAAAGCACGCAATGAGCAAAAGATTGATTTAGACGACCAAAGAGTGTGCATTTACGACAAGCAAAATGCAAAGATCAACCAGAAGATGAAGTTGGAAACGTGGCGAAAGATTATACGAAGTTCTTGACGGCCCAAAAGTCTCCAAAATTTCACGCTTGTCAAGACTATAAATAGAAGAAAAAACAACAAGATAAAGGTTTCGAAATTTCCCAGAGGGTAAGGTTCACAAAAAATTCGAGAGATCATCCATGCACACAAAAACCCTAAACTTTCATATACCAACTCTCCAAATCATCTTTATCCATACGATTCATCTTCATTAGATGTCTGTATATCAGACGCGTGTAAAACTCGCAATACTACATCCCCGGCTTGGTATGCCCCCAGAGTAGTCATTTCTTGATTTAACCCAAACAATTTCTTCTTATTTACAAACTTATTTTTTACACGTATATGTTTTGTTTGTGAGTTGTCACCAAATTAGCCACATAATACTCTCGATAAAAAACGACTAAGAACATCTTCCATTGCTTGCTTCAAGATCTCCACCACTTGACTCATAGTTGGGCCGATCTTTTGGGTTTTTGTTCAAGCATTTATCCGCCAGTTTGCAATTCTTCTAAAGAAAGAAGTTATGGAATCTTTCGATTTTGGAGACGTGGATCAATGATCATCTTAAATTTCTTACTATCACCGAACCGGCTTTTCACCCATTCTAGAAGCTTTCTGTTGTGAGATGGGAGGAGGTTTCTTTCTATGGTCCGCCTTCCCGTCAGATTTAAGATATAAGATAAACCCCAAAGCTCCATATGTCAGCTCTTGATTGTCAAGTGCCCGATCTCAACGTATTCGAGCAACATATCCACGTGTTCCAACAGTCGTTAAAATAAAATAAAACCTATCAAACACTATTCTCCACATATTCTTTGACTAAGTTAAAGAGCTCTCTGATGTCTTGACCCAGGTAATTTGGAGTTAAAATCCATATTGGTCCCGTAATTTTTTGCCCTTCCCATAAAAAGTTACCAAAAAGTTAAGTTTTTCAATTTAATCCCATAACTCCTTAATTGGTCCGATTTCCATCACAAAGCTTTTTAGAATTTGAAGTACAATGTCATTTTGGAGCACATTTTTGCACGCGAGTTATAAAATTAGTCCCATAACTTTAGTCTTTTTCGCAAAAGGTCCCAAAAACGTGTTCTCGAAAGACGTTGAACTTCAAATTAAAAACTTTTTTACCACAATGGACCAATTAAGGATTTATGGGATTAAATTGAAAGACTCTACTTTTTGGAACCTTTTTGAAAAGACAAAGTTATGGGACCCAAATGGATTATTAACTTTCGGCACGGTAGAGAGGCGAAGCACTTTCGGCAATACTATATTTTAACCAAACCACACTAAGCAAGTGAAGCGTTGTTGAAATAATCGATATCCACGACTGTAACGAAGATCATAATCAACCATTCTACTAATTAAGTATTCCACCCACTTACAAATTGTAGACACATGAGTACGGTCCCAGTTGGGCCTTCCCTTGCAAGCCCAAAGTCCGAAAGTTTGGGATTGTAGTCCTTGTCCAACAAAGACATTGAGGACTTGAAATCTCGATATATTACCTTCATATTAAGAGTAACATAGCTAAAAAAGTTTGAATAATAGTATATGAATAAAATTGCAAATGAAAGGGATCTAATGCTAAGACGACAATGATAAAAAAATACCGGACTTCCAAACCTTCGCGGATATGCCATTCCTTGAGCCGCCCCAAGGATAATGTTTAGCCTTACTATCCAAGGAATTGCCGCACGATCTGTTGAAAAGATGATCTTCCAAGCTCTTGTTATGCATGTACTCATAAACCAATAGTCGATGGATTCCTCTTTCTCCATCCATGGAACAATATCCTATAAGCTTAACAAGATTGGGGTGATCAAGCACTCCAAGAAATTGGACCTCCGCAACCCATTGTTTATGTCCCTATATAACGAGGAAAAATGAAAAGTTATGGTAAAGACTTCATGTACCAATTGACAAAGGCAACTTGTGCAATTTTGACCAAAAGTTTGACTTCGTTCACGGAAAAACCAAATATATAATGAGAAAAGACACGCTTTATAGGCTGAATATTATTAATTTTTCGATATACAACTGATACTTTTCATCACATGAACCAACACTTTCAACTGTGTTTTTTTTTTACTATCGGCTTGGTTGAAATTTTTAGTCAAAATTGCATCAGTTGCACGGTGGTGCCCCAAAGTATTCTTAAAATGTAAAACATGAGTAACTATAACTCATCGTGAACTAATCACAAACCATAGAATCCAGAACTAGGCCATGGGTTAGATGCTTCTTATATTTGTGCTACAGATATGAGACGATAGCGATGAATTATGGATATGAATCCTATTGGTTAAACTGTACTTGTTTCTACAATTCATTTACTATATACTGATTGGTCTCATTCATCAACGATACTAATGAATTGATTAAAAATGGTTAATTAAGCAGTTTGTACTTAGATGGTTCTTGTTCACCTATCTTCAAGGTTGCAAAATGAGTACTCCAAGGTTAAACTAATTAAACACAAAGGATCGGTATTTAGGTAGCCAATACGTGTTAATGCAATAAATATATCTGCACATAAAACTCGTTGAAGTTTATACTTCCTGTAAACAGTCTACCTATCGTTCAGCAATGATGGCATAAATCAGTTGTTATAGAAAATTCAGCGGTCCAAACGGAAAACAATGTCACTTGTCGAGCCTTGCAGAAAATAGAAAGCTTACACATTTGCACAAGTATCTATTAGAGATATCCTATCACGTTCACAACCGAAGATATCGAAAATCCTGTCAGATTTTATAAGATTTGTTATTGACTATTTCCTTGTAGATTAATTATTTTTTAAGTTGTAGAATATATTATTCTCATTGTAATTGTGATCTACATTGATATGATTTCCATGAGAGTAGGAAATCCTCTTGTATATATATTGTAGAGTAGATCTCGGTGAAACTTGTTCATAGTATGGAATTTATACCACTACACTTACAAACTAATACCACTACATTTATCAACTGATACCATTATACTTATAAACTGAGATCATAGTATTAAATGTTATAGGTACTAGTTTATAAGAGTAGTGGTATCATTTTATAAGTGTAATGATATGAGTTTCATACTATGAACAAGATTCACAGGAGAGTTTGTGTATATTGTATACGGTCAATCAATAAATTGAGTAGCCACAATAACATTTCTCGACAGTAGAGATTCGAAAACAGAAAATCAGAAGCTTGCATACTAATCATGTCACTGCTGCTAACATTATCACCAGAGCATATGTTTAGTTCAAGAATCTATAGTTTCATAATCTGTGGGAACATAGCGGGCTCATGATTCAATTATACAATTGGAGCAGATGAATGCCTTTTATGTCTGAAAGAGATTTTTAATTTAGATACAAAACTCTAGAAAAAGGATATTCCTTAGAATTTACTATTAAGACATTTATTACCTAAATGGTGGGTGAAGTAGATTTATCAGGATTACAAGAATTTCTGAAATTTGAAGTGGATGAGGAAACAGAGTCGGTGATAATCGCATACGTACAATAATATGAAAGACGAAAAAAACTCCTAAACACGATCAATTCAGCAAGTAATTCACCGAGAAACTAACGATCCCATCAAATAAGCAATTTACAGAGAGAGAGCACGAGAGAAGCAAGTATTTGGAATTGTACGGACGGAGAAAGGGTTTTGAATTTGAATTGTTTTTGTTCGGCGAGACTAAGATATACCTGCAATCCTTGCGTATTGAGCTTCTTAATGGCAACAATGGTGGATTCCCCCTCGCCAGGAGGCTTAATCGAGCCCTTATACACACTCCCGAACCCACCCTCCCCGATCTTAAGAAGCCTGTTGAAATTATTAGTAGCTTCTCGAAGCTCCATGAGCGAAAATTCCCCTGGAATTCTGCTCTCTGTCTCTGTACATTTCCGGTATGCTCCTCCGAGGCCGCGGGGACGACGACGAAGATGTAGACGACATCGAGCCTGTAGATTTCACAGCACGGCGTGAATTACTGTCCGGTTTGCTTCTGGAGTTGCTCAATTCAGGAGCTGATTTCCCTGACTCTCGCTTCTTCTCCTTACTGAATATGTAGAAACACCTCATCATCTTCGCGAATTTCGGAATTCGATCAACGGAGAAATTGAATGCGTGCGTTTGCGTGTTGGTGGAGAAACAGAGAGATGAAAATTTGGTATGAAGAAAAAAAGATTACATTTACTTTTTCTTTGAAAAATTGGATATGACATTAATAAAGGGTATGGTTTGGGGAAATTTTCTGAGTTTTAGTCCATATAACACCGCTTCTTTTAACTTGGTCAGTTGGTCTCACGCGGTCACACGCCTACACTCCATGTTGGAAATATTGTAAATGACTTTCCCCAATTGCATATTAAAAATAGGTTGGGTTTAAAGTGTGTTCTAAAGGTCTTTCGAAAGATTTTTTAAAATATACAATTTGTTATATTAAAAGATGTATTTTTTTTATATTAATAATTCATGATTCAAAGATAAAAAAATTATATTTTTCAAAGATAATAAATTAAATTACTTTTAAAATGAATTATGAGTCTTATTTTGTCTTGGCTGGATAAATATATAAACAAATGAGAGAAAAAGATATATACCTACTTTCATTAATAATTAAAGTGTTCTACCCATTTTATATAAGAAAAAAGATATCTACCCATTTGCTAATAAAAATACATATATGCCCTTATTTGAAAAAAAAGATTTATACCTACATGGTCCAAAATCTCTCTTATTTCTTAAGACTTAATTAAATGATAGGCTATTTTTAATTTATTTAATTATACAAAATATATCCATCTTTATTTATTTAATTATATAAGATATATCAATTTTTATTTATTTTTATTATATCTTAATTTTTTAAATTAAATAAAAAATATCAAATAACTCATTAAAATAGATATTTAATATATTGTATCAATAGAATTAATAAATAAATAATTATTTTAAACTAAAATATTAATAAATAAATAAAACAATGTGGACCAAATATCTTTTTTTATTCTTTACTATTATAAATACCATTATTTTCACTTCTAAAATTGAATAAATCTTTTTTTATAATAATTTTTACTAAACCTAATAATTAAATTTTATTGACCTCATATCCTAATAATTGTATTTTAAAATTTTATTGACATTTATATAAATGTCAATATTTGCGGAACGTGACAACCCTATGTCTGTAAATTAAGGTAAGAACAACATCCGGTATGGCAAAAGGAACAATTGTTTTATTCTTTTTGTGTTTATGGTGTATTTTTTAAGTTTGTGAGATTTAATTTTTTGGGGCATAAATGGATCTGTGTGGCACGATTTATTAGAGAAAACGGTTTCATCTAACATGCCCCTTTTGTTTTCAAGGCTTTTGCTCAATAAGACAACTATCTATCTTCAATGCATAGGTACTTTTACACGTGAAATGTGGGTTTTTTAGTCAGAAAGCTATGAGAAATATCTCTAATAAAGCATTCTTTTTTCTGAACGATATTTGACCTTGATTTGTGTACATGTACAAAGAAAAATTCATTTTAAGATTGATTATGTGTAGTGATTTATTTTGATTAATTGTTTCCAGGCATTTTTATCTGGCGAGATCTAATAAAAAATGATTTAGGAAGCTACTGGAGATAATGAAACCGAAAACTCAGGTAAGCTCAGTTATTTTTCAGCTCACTCCCACTAGAACGAGGTATCTATTTCGTCCTTGATTTTGTTAGGCCTCTTTGTTTATTGTCATTTTATTTTTTATTTCTTATGTGATTTATGTGGGTTTTTTTTTGTTTTTTTTGTGGTGATGTAATGAATCGCTTTTCAATCTTAATTTGGGGTAACGGTGGCTTAGCCTTAGAGTTGCCCATCCGAACCGAACCGGTTATAATCGGAACCGGAACCGCGATAATGACCGGAACCAAATCGTGTATTACATTTGCCGTTCCGATTCTATCTTCAAACCAGAATCACGGTTCCACAGTTCAACCGGCGGTTTCTTGTTCATGATTCGAACTGATTTATGACCGGGTTACAAACCGGATTTGCCTTATGTAAATCGGCTCATGATTCGAACCGTGAACGCCCGGTTCTCGTCTTTTTTTATTTTTTTTATTTAATGGTTGAGATTGAGTCAAATGTTACCGTTTTTTGATCCAATGGTCGAGATTCAATATGAAATGTTACCGTTTTTTTTTTTTTTTTTTTTTTCCCAAACTCTATAAATACTCCTTCATTTGTATTCATTTTCTTGCACCAACTTGATCCAAATTGATCAATTCTTCTTCATCTCTCTAATTCTCTTGTTCTAACTTTATAAACTTCACTATAGTTCATAGTTCATACTTCATATATTATCTATATTGATATATTTTATACATTATAGTATATAGTTTATATTATATACACTTTACTTTATATTTATATTACATAAAAAAAATGTCAAAAAGAGGAGGATCATCTCGACCATCATCTTCTAGAGGAGGAAAAGAAAAGAGTCCTATGACTTCCGATTTTCCTCCACCTCCTCCTCCTCTCTTGCACAATTCAATATTCCATGGAGTGTGGAGGAAATAAAGCGAGTCTTGGTCCCAAGTTATCACGGATGCCACTTTTTCAAATGAAGAATTTCAACAACTTCGTAGTGGTACTCAAGAAAGTACTCATGGTCATGGACATGGTCCTCATGAAAACGAAGAAAATGTGGAGGAGGTCATTCCACCTCAAGGCGGAGAAAGAAGATGTAGAGTTCTTGCATCCGAAATATTCACCATTCACTTCAAAAAAGTGGCAACCGATGAGGTAAATATATTTAAAGTTTATTGTAACTATTGCACTAATGTTTATCATTTTGAGAAAGGTGGTGGATATGGAACATTTAAAAAACACTTGTTGGCAAAACATAAAGAAGTCTTGGGAATGACTACATCTCAAACGCAACTACGTGGATTCACGGCGTCTTCTGAAGGTGGTGAAGTAAGTAATCCTACTAGTTTATTTAGATATAATGTTAAGGTTGCTAGAAGAGAATTAGCTAAACTTATTTGTTCTAAACATCTTCCTTTTCGTTTTGCAAATGATCTTCGTTTTAAAAAATGGGTTACTACGGCTTATAATCCTTCGCAAAAAAAAAAATTTCACGGTCTTCTATTACTCGTGAAATTGATAAAATGGCTAAAGAAATAAGAGATGAAATGACTAGCATGTTTTCTAGATTAACTCAAAAAAATTCTATATGTTCGGATATTTGGAGTGATCATTTTCAAGAGCATAATTATATGGGCATTACTTGTCATTGGATTGATGATACGTGGACAATTCAAAAACGTTTAATTGCATATAGAGAGTTTGATACTGAGCATACGGCCGCTAATATTGCTCTACAAATTCGTATGGTTTTGCAAGAGTACAACATTCTTACAAAAATATTTTTAATTTCATTTGATAATGCAAGTGCTAATACGGCTAGTTTAGATGAACTTATTGCAATTTGTCAACCATCAATTGGTGGTAGATTTTTTCATGTAAGATGTTTTTGTCATATTTTAAATTTGTGTGTTCAAGATGGTTTATCTTCTTTAAAAATGCATGTTGCTCCTATTAAACATGCACTTGGTTATTTGGTTAGACATCAAAAAGTTTTAAAAAGATGGAAAAGTTTTTGTGTAGTTAATAAACTTACTCCTAAAAAGTTTTCACTTGATGTTGGTACTAGATGGAAATTTATATTTATATAGTGAATATACTCAACTTATAAAATGTTAAGTGCATCTTATGAGTATAGAAATGCATTATGTAATTTTTTTGCACAAGAACAATGTGGTATTACTTTATTTCCTAGTCAATGGGATTCATGTGCTACTTTATGTGAGATGTTGCAAGTTTTTAATGAAGCTACTACACAATTATCTGGTACGTATTATCCTACTTCTATTCTTGTTTTAGATCAATGTGTTAGAGTTGCAATTACTCTAGATTGTAGTGATCCAAATGAAATATTATATAATGCTATTAGTTCAATGAAAGTCAAATGGATGAAATATTTTTTATATATTCCCGATGTGTTTATAATTGCTAAAATACTTGATCCTAGAGTAAGAATAGATGGAGTGCAAGAATTAATTTCTATATATTATGATGTTTTATTTCCTATTACAGATGATAACACCCCTTCTCCTATTGTGGTTGTCCAAGTTCTTATGGATGTTTTTAGAGAATATAAAATTCAATTTGGTCCTACTAGTGGTGATTCTACTAGTGTTCGTGGTGCTACTAGTACTACTAGTGGATGTGGTGGTACTCAATCCCTTGGTCGTGGTCTTTATGATAAATTTTCCCGTTTAGATAATTTTTCTAAAGAACGATATCAACAACGTGCAACGGCACAATCAAATGTTTTCTTAGAAATTGAAAATTTTCTAAATACACCTTCTTTTGAGTATCAACCGGGAGAATTAGAAAATTTTGATATTTTAAGTGGTGGTCGAGGAGATTAGATGCTTATCCGGTGTTGAGTATGATTGCAAAAGAGGTATATGCATGTCCCGTCTCAACAGTAGTCGTCGAACGAGCATTTAGCTTGGGTGGACATATCTTGAATGAAAGACATTCAAGATTGACAGTTAAGCACTTGGAAAATCAATATTTACTTGATGATTGGGTGAAAGCCGAAGATCGAACACAAGATGAAGCTCTTAGCGCGGATTCTAGCGAAGATAGTGTGATCGACGACACAATCGAAACCAAAAGTGAAGCTTAAATCTTCTTAAAATTTAAGTCTTGAGGTAAGAAACAAGGTAAGAGAACTATGTGGGCTTTGATTCTAATCGGATACGTAGACAACATAATTTTAAGTTTCTAACTTAGAATTTTCTAAGTTTAAAATTTAAAATTATGCCCAAGCCCTTTTTTTTTATCCTCTTTTCATTATTTATAATTTTTTTAATTGTAATTATAAGTTGTACACTTGTATTTGTAGCATTAGCAATTTAGCATGTTACTTGTAAGTTGTAAATTGTAATTTTTGTAATGTATTAAATTATTGTCTCATGTAAATTTTTTGAGTTGTTTGTTATTTGTAATTTTGTATGTTTAATAACATAAAATTTTGCTTCATCTTCTTTAAATTTACTTCAATTTATTTTTTTTATTTGTATTTTGACAAAGATTAAAAAAAAAAAAAAAAAAAAAAAATAATTCCATAATCGGCGAAACCGTTGGAACCGGAACTGGAACCGTTAAAGTATTTTACACGGTTCGGTTCTGGTTCCAACTTTTTGGAATCGGGAACCGGCGGTTCGAACCGTTTGGGCAACCATCTGGCCACTGGGCTCCTCAATTGAGTGGGAGAACCAGGTTCGATTTCCTTTGGGAACGAATTGGAGTATGTGAGTTATAAGCTTGGTGAATTTGTGGAGTGTTTGGGTGATTGGTGTACTAACTATTAATAACTAACTTTGTCCGATCAAAAAAAAAATCTTAATTTGGGGTGTTTAATAAAAAAAAAATTGTCTTTTAATTCTTTCAGAATTTTGGCATCCATATGTAGAATTCCCATTAAAGTTCCTTTCTTGCATGATTGATTCATTTTTCACTTTCCCTTTTATTCATTTATTGTTCATCATGGGAATGTTTATGTGTTTGGTTATATTTTAAAAGAGAGAATTGGGAGACGAAATATTTTGCCAAAATACAACCAAGCATTATGTTCATTTCTTATAGTAATATATTGATGATTGATGATAAGAGTTGAAGTATTGCATGGATACATCACTCAATTTGTGTTGATTAGTCTCGAACTCATGGCCTCACGACATAGGTAGTGGTACTCTAACCACTTGAGATATTCCACTTCGTCTATTGTGTTGATTAGTCTTTGGAGATGATCACGAGATCTGATTTGTTTTTGGCTTTTTTTTTCTATGTGTGAGAGGTTTTAAAAGATCTTAATACTTTAATTAATACACATTGGAGTATAGTAGTGAAGTTTGAGAAGCAAGATGTAAGCTCCATATACTGAGATCCACTCTTTTGCTTCCTCTTTGTTTAATTTCCGTCTTCTGTTATTTGAAGCATTGAGCTATTTTCAGCTTGCTATTTATCTCTCAGTTTGCATTGTTGCAGGTCAGAGGTTTGTCCTCCTGGTTGATCTTCTTTCACTCTCAATTCTTATTGAATTTCAGCAATTTAGATCATATAAATAAGCAAATAGCTTTATAATATTTGAGATTGCATGATATATTCCAAGAATTAATTTTCTTCTCTCTTTATTGTGGATGTCAATTTTTATTTTCCAGTGAAGTATGACTTTCTTCTTCAGCTTGGAAGATTTGCTATTGATTATAGTTTCTGCTACTTAAGCGATTTCTGGGTTTCTGCTATTGTTCAGAAAAATAAAACTTGATTGAGCATTATTTCTGGGGCGGTTGTTTTAAACTCTTTGCTTTTAGTCATGCCATTAGTTTTGTGTATTGCTACTCTTAAAATATTAGTGTGTAGGATACTTAAATTTTTTGTTAGATTCTTAGTGTGATTACGTTTCGATGCTATTAGAGGGTCTAAGTCACATCATAACTAATCTTCAACTTCAATTTTTATGTTTATTTTGGTTGTCTTTTTGCAGATTCTATGTTTTTGGTGTTTTTTCTAGCAGATTCAAGTTTCTATTTTCCTGCTATTCCGCAATCGACCCTTGCAATAATTTACATACCAAAAATGGGCGGAGCAGTTCGTCCTGAGTTAGTTTCCCTCATAATTAGTCTACTGTTCTATTTAAAATATATTATTTAATTGTTAATGTTTCGATTAATTATTGTTTTGCAGGATATGATGTTCTAATGACTCCGATTGATATTTAAAAGTACAAGGAGAATTTAAGTGAACATGTATGTGAATTCTCTTTATATTATGCTCCAAAAGAATTTGCCACATGCCTTTTACTTGATAGTACATTTATTTTTTGTTAATCTATTTAGGTTTTTTTTTTTAAACAATCTATTTAGTTTCGTTTAGATAACATGAATTAATTAAGAGTGTTTATAATTTAATCTCATTTTTCAATTATGTAGATGTTGCCTGATTCTTTTCGTAAATCTTTATGGATGAAAGTTTCCTTAGAAAACCACTCTTTTAGACTATGGAAAGAAACATGGGAAGTTATAAGTTAAAAAAAAAAGACAGCTATAAGTAATTTCTTTGAAGATTTTTTTTTTTTTTTGGAAAAACATTTCTTTGAAGACTTTATCTCTGATGTTTTTATGTACAGACACACTTACGTGAGACGGAACATAAGTTAAGCATTGACGCTTTAACACTTTGAGATGGATGAGTGTGATTAATTTGTACTAAGTTGTACCCATTTTCATGCATGAGAGTGTCTCATATGAGTTTTTGTCTTTTATGTATATTTAGCTTTAGCATCTTCATTTCACTCGAGTTTTTATAGTGCTATAATATATCAAATTGAATATTTACAACAGACCCATGATTTATTATAGGGCTATAATATGTAAAATTGAATATTTATAATAGGCCCGTGCATTGCACGGGCAAAAAAATAGTGATATCAGTTGATAGGTGTAATTATATTAATTTGTAAATGTATGGATATAAATTCCATGTGATGAACAAGTTTCACCTGAAACTTACTCATCCTGCACAAACTCTCCAGAGAAATTTGTTCATAATATGAAAATAATACAATTATACTTATAAATCGATATCACCACTCTTTTATCTTTATATATAGTAGAGGTTTATTGACTCAATTACAATAAATATTAATGTAAAAAATATAATATTTATATTGTATTATAATTTAAAATCCGTGTAACATACTGACCGTGCTACTATATATATTTACAATTCATCATCATGTCACCTATAATTATTTTTTAAGGCACATTTGCGCGAGATAAAATATAATTTGGACATGACTCATTAACACTTTTAAGAAAATATATATATTAATTTGTACTAATTTATACTCTGTCTCATGCATAATGAGTTATCTTAATTTTTTTCCCTCATTCTATTCTCCCATTAAAATATTTTCAATAGTACTCACGTAGAGAAAAAGTGAGATATAAACACATATTCAATGGCAATGGCGGTCGACTGAAGCTACTTAAGCCACGTTTGTTTTCAGCTTAAGGTAGATGGGGCACGTCTGGATGAGGAAAATTCTATGAATAGTAATTCTTTTTTATTTTGGATTGAATGTGATATGAATAAATTGAATTTTATATCAAATTAATATTTTTTAATGATGATAATGTACTATTTTATTATTGTTAGTGAGTGAGTTAATGATTATATGAAAATGTAAGAAAAGTACGAGAGATAATGAATTTTTATAAAAAAAAAGTATGAAAGAGAATGAGAGTCCGCTTGGTATAATTATGAAATGGTAATGGTAATGGGCATCATTAAGGGGTCAATCATTAATGGTTATTGATTGCATTGTTATTGCTTGGTTAGAGTGTGAACAATGGGTATCAAGTGAGGCGAGTTGAGTAGAAGGAGGCAATCAATTACTTACTTCAATTCTCATTACTTGTGTATCAAAACTATCAAACAACATTAATAAAAGTGATTCTCATTACCCACTTCCATAACCCCCAACCAAGTGGACCCTGAATTAGTGTAAGAAAAATAGCGATGCGATAATTCTAGGATGTAGATGTATAATATGTATGGATGTGTATTTAGATGGAGGATTAAATGTGCATATCCAAAAAGTGGCCAGGACGAAGGGAGGTGGCCCATCCCCATCCGGATCTCCCAGGCTGAAAACAAACATGGCCTTAATTTTAATCACAATATGCAAGAACAGCCTCTCTCTGTCTCTCAATTTTCCTATGCATGAGCCTCTGTAAAAGTCTCTCTCTCCTCTAATCAAACTTTACTATGCATGAGCATTCAAATGCAACTATCACAACAACAGGTATTTGACAGATTCTCTCATATCTACAAGGGAACGGAAGCCCATCCCCTTCAAAGGAGGCAGCCCAACTTCCTAAATTAAAAACTTTTATTCACGTCGTGTAACATATTTGCGTTTCGACCAAGCTGACTCCATTATGCTTCACGCTTATTCACGCCTGTTGAAATCGAAAACGGAAAAATTAAACACCGTTGAGATTTAGGATTTTTCTTAACCGAGCACAATCCAGAATCACTTGCCTTAGCCATGTGGGGCCTCTGTTTGGAACTAGTGGCATCTTCCATATTTCTGAATGGCTTGAATGGGGAAGCCGTGTTAGTTCTCAACGAGGTAGCAGTTTTTTTATCTGAAGAAGTTCCTTGTGACTCTTCTGTTGTGTTCGATATAATTAATCAGCATTAATCGAACACGTAAGAGGGACACGTGTAATATTCAAATAATCATGCCCGATGGACAAGTGTGCTCGTCGCTCGCCGACCAAACAAGTTTGTTCGCCAGCTCGCCACTTGTCAAACAAGCGAACATACTCGCCTATAAAGTAAGTTTTGTTCGCCAGCTTGTCATTTACCAACCAAGATTGTTAAATGGGCCTACCGAGCAAATGGGCATGTTCATCACTCAGATCAGGAAAGAAGGAATCAAATAAGCTGAGTCAAGTGATCTGAGGACTCAGACAAACCTGAGGGCTCAGACAAGTCCGAGGACTCAGCCGACCTGAATGCTCAGACATCCTGAAGGGTCAGTATGCTCGGTGCTCAGACATCCTGAGGGTTCAGATATCCTGAAGACTCAGACAATCTGAGGGGTCAGTATGCTCGGAGCTCAGACATCCTGAAGACTCAAATATGCTCAATAAGGACAATATTCCGGCATAAAACTGACGTGGTTAAAGGGGCGAACAAAGCATGCAGCCGAGCAAAAGATTGATTTGGACGACCAAAAGAGTGTCTTTAAGACAAGCAAATGCAAAGATCAACCAGGAAGACGAAGTTGGAAACGTGGCAGCATTACATGAGTTCTTGCATGGCCCAAAGTCTCCAGCTCATGCTTGCCAAACCAGCTCATGCTTGTCGAAGTACTATAAATAGAAGAAAAAACAACAAGATAAAGGTTCAGAAATTTCCCAGAGGGGTAAGGTTCACAAAAAATTCGAGAGATCATCCATGCACACAAAAACCCTAACACTCATATACCAACTCTCCAAATCATCTTTATCCATAGCGATTCATCTTCATGAGATGTATCATATATTGTACGTGTAAAACTCGCAATACTACATCCCTGACTTGGTATGCCCCCAGAGTAGTCATTTCTTGACGAACTGGGTCAACAAATCCTTCTTATTTACAGCTTATTTTACACGTACATGTTTTGTTTGTGAGTTGTCACCAAATTAGCCACATAATACTCTCGATAAAAAACAACTCGCAACAAATTGGCGCTATAAGGAGGGTACCAAAAAACCAACACCCATACACAAACCCGTAGTGAGCCGAGGCAGAAAAAAGAAATATAATGCCTCAATCTAGGAATACACAGACAGAGAGGTCGGAACAAAGTCGACCTCATGACCGGAAAGAGGCTCAGCACCAACCTCACAAAGATCAGACAGTGGAGACTATCAATCTTGAGGATATAGCCAATGATCCGGCGGCCACAACAAAGGCCATCGCTTTCTTGCTACGAGCACAGAAAGAGAGGGCTGAAAAAGAGTTGGCCAAGTTAAAAACTCAAAAAGATGAAGATCGACGCTCGCATACACCTGATAGCGAGCAAGTTAAAATGAAAGCTGCGAAGCGGGCCAACAAAAAAGCTGATGATAAGTCTGATGACGAACAACCTCAAGGGTCCAGACCATCAGCGTTTGGACGTTTGAGGCTCTCCACCAAAGACCGAATCAGCAATAATAGGCGATAGGATCCAGGGAAGGAACAACCGATAAACAAACCCGCTTATTCAGATCCTCATGAGCATCCGCATGCCGAACAAAAAATCGGCTGGAACAAAATTGTCTATCCATCATCGATTGGGTAGTCAAGCACGAACTTGGAAAGGGGGACTGTCCCATCACGAGCATGACCCACTGGGTCTTCATGATGGGAAATAGCCCCGATCCAAGTCTGTCAGTTCCACGAAATTTGCGGAAATGCAAAAAGCCATCGAGGGATTACAGGCCGACCTGGCCGCGACCAAAGGACACCCTCGGGCGAGCACAATACCTTGCTCGCCGTTATCACCAGCGATCATGGCGGCCGAAATACAAGAGAAAGTGGCGAAGACCCGACCACCAATCCCCATGTTCGATGTTGAGTCAGACCCACATGTCCATCTCAGCAAATACTCAGACTTTATGATCGCCATGGGAGCCACAGACGCGACGCAATGCCGATCATTCCCCATGACTTTGGGTGATCGGGCACATAGATGGTTCTCTACTTTGCCCGCCGCGTCTATCACATCATTCGCTCAGTTGGGGCAGTAATTCCTGTCCCATTTCTCATCCATGTGTGCTCGCCCAGCGCCAAAACAAAGGTTGGCGCATTTTTCCCAACTAAGGGGTGAGTCTGATCGAGCATATATCGAAAGATTTGATAAATGTTTATATGATGGGGCCCCAGTTGAAGAGGATGCTAAGATCCTCGCGGTGGTCGGAGGCCTAACCCTGAATACTGACATGTGGAAAGCCATGCATCAAGACTGGTCGAACACATATTCAGAATTCCGAGAGCGAGCAGCCAAGATCATAGCCATGCAAGATCTGCTCGCCCAGTCACGATTGGGTCAGGAAACAACAACTAAGAAAATTTTTGGGAAGAAAGTGATGAATGAGGGGGGATACAAACCCCCAGGCTCTTTCAAACCATTCGAAGAAAGAGCAGAAGCAAACGCCCTACGAAGTCTTCTGGGCGTTTCAGCAGAAACAATTTTTAACCAGATCAAAGATCGGGACATGTTAGAGAGGCCTCGAAGAATCATAATGGACAAGCATCGGCTTAATGCTTCCAAATATTGTAATTTGTTGGGGAATGAGTTGCACAGATCTATTCGGGGTGAATATTTAAATACAAATCTAATTCATTAATTATTACTAGCATGAATTAATCCTATATTAATTCAAATAATAATTGCAACAACATATCATGCATATAAAAAGCCAAGTAAAACCTACGCATGCGGAATCTACGGGTTTACATGAACGTACCTCTCGGGATGGCAGTGGCTTTGGTCAGACGGACTAACCAAAAGGACTTCCCAAGTATTCCCTTAGCCCTTGCTCGACAATCCGGTGGAAGGATACTCGCGAACAATTAACAAAAGGAAAAAATAAACTTTTGTTGCACCACTTATGTGGATTTGCTAATATTTTCAGCACATGGAATTGTACTTGGGAATGAACTAATCATCCCCTATTTATAAGAGGGAGGGTGAACGAAATTTTAGTGATTTTTCAATGTGGGAAAAGACTTTTCTTGGTCACCAAGAAATCTTGAATATATCCCATATATTCTTTTTCCCATAATTAAAATATTCCACAAAATTCCACCTCCTCTATTTTATGGCATTATTTTCGAAAATTTGATGATGCAAGAATCCAAGATTTGGATCTTCTTGAATTTATGAGATATCCTTGTATTTCAAGAAATACATATCTTCCATAATATTTTTTCAAGAAAATCAAGAAAATCTTTCTTGCCCACTATATTTTCAAAATTTCGAAATTTACTATATAGATAACCAAGTGGGAGATTTCTTGAATTTAATGAGATAATCTTGTATTCCAAGAATACATATCTTCATTCCATAACAAAATTCAAATAAAATCTTTCTCCCTCTTTTATCCATAATTTTTGAAAATTTAGAGGAAATATAAGCAACAATATTTATTTTATTTTAATCACATTTTCAGTTATTGGACTATGTGTTGGGCTACTCAGGGGGCCTTTAGGAGAATTAAGATTGGACCTTCTAATGGATCTTGAATATCTAATATTGAGCCACAATATAATTCAAGCCCATAAATATTAATTAATCCCACTACATAATTAATATTGCACTATCCATCTTAACCCATATTACAGTCAATATGGCTCCCGGTCATTATTTCCCGTGTTTAAGATTATCTAGCCCATTAATTAATTCAAGCCACTGAAATAGCTTTCCGTTAATTAATATCTTTTGTCCTTGGTCGAGAACGGGTTCAACATTATTATCCATACCTAAACTAATTCCACTTGCAAGATTTGGTATGATAAAACTTATGAACCTCCCAAGGGGCAAATCAAACAAGCGTTTCTTGCACCACGATTCTTCGTATTAAATCTTAGCAATCACATGTGACCAATAATATTGCCCAAGATAAAAAGTATTGAATCTCTCTCTGATTAAGCTACCCATGATAAGTCAAAACAATAGTTACCAATCCCACGTGATCCTATTTAAGGGACGAAGGTTAAGAAATAACGAACCATCGAGGTCTAATTCTTCCTTGTTCGGGCTCAAGAATTTATCCTCCTCAGAGGTCCTATTCAACAAGATAAGTCATGCACTAGTGTAATCTCTTGGTCAAGACAAAACCAATCCGAGCCTTACACCTCAACCTTTTCGCGATGGTTGTTCATTTCATCTAGGTCGTGAATGGCGTACTTTTTAGTTACAAGGATGTTAATTTAATCTTCGTGATCCGGTATCACTAAATTAACTACTGATTATGTAACACGTCGAATTATTGAACAGTTATCAAAGAAATATATATAACATTCAATCATATTTAAAGCATCAAGATAAAAACAATTTATTTCAAGAAATAAGTCCAAAATTGGTTTTTTATACAAAGTAAAAGCATACTTTTCAATTATAATCCCAACAATCTCCCACTTATACTCAAAGTCTGCTTTTAAGTATACTACAACACGTCTCGAGTAGTCCGTGACATCTAATGTCACCTACACGAACCTAATAATTTCTCCCACTTATACTCAAAGCAGATTGACAACGGTCTTGACACCCATTCCACTCACATGTCTCTCGAATGTATTCAGAGGCAGAAGCTTTGTGAATGGATCTTCTAGGCTGTCCCCATACGCTATCTTTGCCACATCTATATCTCCTCTCTTAACGATTTCTCGTATAAGATGTCTTTCCTTTAATGTGTTTGTTTGACTCGTGGACTCTTGGTTCTCTTGAATTTGCAACTACCCCTAGCATATATTGCTAGACAAATTCAGAACACCATCCAAGTCCACTAAGAAGATCTAGAGCCCAATCGGTTCTTTTCAACGCTTCATAAGCGACTACTTTACCCGACTTCCATGGTTGAGTCGGTGATGCATTTACGCTTCACACTCGTCCCATGGATAGCTACACTTCCCAAAATGAAAACACACTAATCGAGGCAGATAATTTTGAATGTTTATCGATTGGAAATCCGAAGTTCGTAAAATTGGTGGGGATTGGAGTATCGATCGATAAATCAACATTCTATCCCGAGTTCTTTTCAGACACTTCAGAATGTTTTTAACTGTCGTCCAATGCGCTTTCCCTTGGTTACTTTGATATCTTGCTACCATGCCTATGGCAAAAACAGATATCCGGTCTCGTTCACAGCATTGCATACATAAGGTTTCCGACAGCCGAAGCACACAGAATGCCTTTCATGTCATCTATCTCCTTTTGCGTCTTAGGGAACATTTTCTTGGATAGATGGATTCCAAGTCTGAAAGGTACGAATCCTTTCTTGGAATCTTGCATGATTTCAATCGTTTCAAAACCAGTGTCTATGTATGAAACTTGTGATAACCCGACCATCCCTTTCTTGTGATCTTGATCCCAAGGATGTGTCCGGCTTCCCTAAGTCTTTCATATCAAACTGTTTTGAAAACCATGCCCTTACGTCTGATCACACCTTCACATCGTTCCCGATGATCACAATGTCATCTACGTATAGTACTAAGAATACCAATGCAGTTTCGACACATTTTTTTATACACACAACTTTCAAACTCGTTTTGATCAATCCCATAAGACTTTACAACATGATCAAAACTTTGGTTCCAAGCTCTGGATGCCTGTTTGAGTCCGTAAATGGACCTCTTGAGCTTACAAACTAGGTGTTCTTGGCCTGTTTCAATGAAACCTTGGTGTTGTTGCACATGGATCTCTTTATCAAGACTTCCGTTAAGGAAAGCTATCTCGACATCCATTTGCCAGATTTCAACGTTAAAATGCGCAGCAATCGATAAGAGAATACGGATAGGCTTAAGCATGGCTACGGGCGAAAAAGTTTCCTCATAATCGATCCCTTTCTTTCTGAGTATAACCTTTAGCCATTAGTCTTGCTTTAAAAGGTTTCAACCTTCCCGTCCGATCCTCTTTTCCTCTTATATACCCACTTGCATCTAATTGGTTTGACCCCATTAAGTGGTTCGACTAGCTCCCACGTTCTATTATGAAACATAGAACCCACTTCGGCTTTCATTGCTGTTTGCCAAGAAACTGCATCCTTATCTTGGAGTGCCTCGTCATATGTCTATGGGTCTGATTCCGGGAATCAAGTCCGAGGACTCTCCTATTCCCATGAATCTCTCGGGCTGTCTAACAACCCTCCCACTATAAAAAGAGGTCTCGGTTGTGAAAAACGTATCATTTGGTATATCATCTAAGACGATCAAGACCGAGGTTTGCCCTCTAAGCTCATTTAAGGTAATCTCATACGGGTTTTCTTTGGTTCTATAGTTTTCTTCCAAAATCTAAAGTGGGTGCGGATGTCCACCTTTTGATCTTCTAACTATAGAACATTCACCCTTTTGTTCCTGGGGTATCTTACAAAAATGACCTTTTAATTCTCGATCGAGGATCCAATTCTACGGTTTCCTTGTCCAACACGTGGGCGGACACCCCAAAGTTCTCATGTGTCTCTCATACTAGACTTGCGTCCGATCCACAATTCTTTGGGGTTCGGGAACCGATTTGGATAGCACCAAGTTCGAGAATGTAAGTCGTTGTTTTTTCAAGGCATGGCCCCGAATCGACTTCGGGAAGATCCGTATAACTCATCATTGATCTAACCATTTCCAAAAGAATTATGTTGCTTTTCCGCAATCCCCGTTTTGTTGAGGGGTTCCGTCGCGGTGGTGAGGGATACAATCCCTTCATCGATAAGTAGTTCAAAAACTCATCGCCGAGGTATTCGCCCACGATCGGATCGTAGAGACTTGATACGTTTTTCCACATGATTCTCTTGCTTGAGCCTTAAATTCTTAGAATTTCTCAAAGGTCTCGATTCACGCTTCATAAGGAAAATGTACCTTGAGTAATCATCAATAAAATTACTCATAACCTCCTCTTTGCTTTGGTTGACATTGAACTACGCATATCCAGTGCAAACGATTTCTAACACTTCTTTGGCCCTATTCCCTTGGCTCCAAATGCCCTCTTGGTCATATATTACTCTCCAAACATGATTCGCGAGTTGGAATCGGTTCAACTTGGAGAAAACCCTAGTGAACCGCCTCTCCAACCTTTGGATCCTCTTTGGATTTATATGACCCTAATCTTAGATGTCAAAGAAGTGTCTCGCTCACGTCGATGAACATTTTCTTTTCTCGAAAATAGTTGATGTGTTATATGGTACATTTAAGAGTGGTGTGCATGATTAATTGTATAGAGATCATTCAACAACGTTCCATGACAGATAAATTTATCAAAAATAAAATTGGTAACAACTTTATTAAAAAGTAACCAAAATATCCATCATAAAAGTTTAGAAACCGAAAATGAATTCTTTCTAAAATTCGAACGAAAAGAATATCTCAAAAATTAAAACACCGGTCTTCATAAGACAGGGTGCACTTCTCCCATCGCTTCACCGCCACTCAGAAGATCGCCCGGTGTGATGAGGACCTCACTCCCACTAAGTTGTTTGTCCGCTTGAACCCCCTGTAATGTGAAACAAACATGATTAGTGGATCCGTATCCACCACCCACAAATGGGAGGCATACGCCGCTAAACAAGTTTCAACAACTAGTCCGTGAGAATTACCTTTCTTTCCATCCTCTTGGTGCAGAACAGTCGACCTCCAATGTCCTTTCTCACCGCAGTTGAAGCACTTCCCTTAGTCGGCTTGTTCCTCCACCACCCTTCTTCACCTTATCTTTGCCATTGGCAACACTTGATTCACTTGCTTGTGGCCTTTGTTCCTTTTCTTGTTCTTACCACCCCTTGGTCTAGAAGAAGAAGAAGGTCGTTTTGCCACCAAGGCTTGGCACTTTTTCGCTTTAATATCGCCTCTGCCGAGACTAAAGCTTGCAATGGTCGGGCATCGAGAACTTCGATTATTCATCCGGTAGTTCAACTTTGAATTGTTCAAAGCTTTTCGGAGAGAATGGAGCTTAAATCGATTTGGGTCTCGATATCGTATTCGGTAGCCAAGTACCTCAAGTTTATTAAGGTGAGCCATCATCCGAGAACGTGTTTCTCCCTTACGCGCGTTCCCCCACCATTTTCATAGAGAGCAAGTCCCTCATGGTGATCCGACGAGCCACACCCGGCTCGATGTTGAAACATCGCTTTAAGACTAGTCATGATTTCCTTGTGGTCTCAACGCTCGGGGTGTTGGTGTTGCAACACATCCGACATAAAGCCAATATGGTACACTTAGCCATTTCGTTAGACCGCTCCCAACAAAGATACTCTTTCTTAACCGCTTTTAGTGGACTCATCCGATGGTTTATCCGGTTTAGGTGTGGTCGAAACCCGCCATGGCTTTGTGCGGTGAGGACAATAGTGAGTTTTCGATTCCAATCAACAAAATTTTCTCCGATGAGCAAATTATCTTTTCGGTATATTGAGCGATTGGATTAAAAGGTCATGCGACATGATGAACTGAAATAAACAATAATATGCATAAGCACAAATATATCACAAGGTTTGATCACATGCATCATATTAAAATCTCAAAAAAAAAAATATGAACATGCATCGCCCAACATCTCAAAAACAGTTTAAATAAGCCACGTTGGGTGGGTCATTATTTAAACACATTCAAGCGGAGTTACAAACAAGAACAGTTACAAGCCCTTAATATCCAGATTAATAGTTGGCTCCCACTTGACCAATATAAAATTGACAGGGACTTCGGAGAAGTATATGCATATCAATTTTATACCTAAGTAATAACCATGATTAAATACAAGATTACTATTTCGCTTTGATCGAGCCTCGTTGGGAGGGTCATCGTCGCCACTAGTAATAACCCACAATCATCCTTTTGGAATTCATTCATGTGAAATCTATCTTTTGACCGTCCCGTTGGGGGAATTTCTCCAAAAAGAATTCACAAATAAATAAATCATGGAGGTCAAAAATTAATTCAATTTTATTATCCGGAATAAAATTGTCAATTAATTATTTAAACATACTTAGTAATTTTGAAGTTGAGATTTTTCAATTTGGCAACCCTCATGCAAACACATTTAAACAAATTAAATAAAGCATAATAAGAGAGCACAAAAAAATCAAGCAAAACAGGAAAAATAAACATATTGGGCACAAATTATCCAATTGTCATGGTTTGATTTTTCTTGGCTTGATCTTGAAGAAACACGCCTCAATTTCTCCCACTCGTTAAATCTCAAAAAAATACTTCATCTCGAACCGCCACGCCAAGCAAACATAGCCAAATGCGACGCCCGTCAAGATCCGACCGCTTAACTTTAGAGACGACTTTCGGCACCGCCGGCGGGTCTCGCCCGACCAGTGCCTCGACATGCCTCGGCGGGCGTCGAGATCTCGACAGCGGCGTGTTGGGATTATCTTTGAAAAGTATGCTTTTTACTTTGTATAATCGAAAAATCGAATTTTCGAGACTTATTTATTGAAATAAATTGTTTATCAATGCTTTAAATATGATTGAATGTTACATATATTTCTTTGCGCAAACTGTTCAATAATTCATACGTGTTACTTCAGAGTTAATTTAGTGATACGGATCACGAAGATTAAATTAATGATCCGCCTAACTAAAAGTCGCCATTCACGACCCGGATGGAAATGAACAACCATCGCGAAAGGTTGAGGTGTAAGGCTCAGTTGGTTTGTCTTGACCAAGAGATTACACTAGTGCATGGTGATCTTGTTGAATTGGACTTCTGAGGATAAATTCTTGAATCGAACAAGGAAGAATTAGACCTCGGTGGTTCGTTATTCTTAACTTTAGTCCCTTAAATAGGATCACGTGGGATTGGTAACTATTGCTTTGACTTATCATGGGTAGCGAATCGGAGAGATTCAATACTTTTTTATCTTGGGCAATATTATTGGTTACATGTGATTCTTAAGATTTAATCTGAAGAATCGTGTTGCAAATCGCTTGCTTGATTTGCCCCCTTGGGAGGTTCATAAGTTTTATCATACCAAATCTTGCAAGTGGAATTAGTTTCCGTGGATAATAATGTTGAACCGTTCCTCGACCAAGGACAAAAAAGATATTAATTAACGGAAAGCTATTTGATGGCTTGAATTAATTAATAGGCTAGATAATCTTAAACACGGAAATAATGACCAAGAGCCATATTGAAGAATATGGGTTAAGATGGATAGTCTGATATTAATTATGTAGTGGGATTAATTAATATTTATGAGCTTGAATTATATTGTGGCTCAATATTAGATATTCAAGATCCATTAGAAGGTACAATCTTAATTCTCCTAAAGGCCCCCCCGAGTAGCCCAACATATAGTCCAATAACCGAAAAGGTGATTAAAATAAAATAAATATTGTTGCTTAATATTTCTCTAAATTTTTAAAATTATGGATAAAAGAGGAGAAAGATTTTCTTTGAATTTTGTTATGGAATGAAGATATGTATTCTTGGAATACAAGATTATCTCATTAAATTCAAGAAATCTCCCACTTGGTTATTCATAGTGATAAATTCGAAATTTTGAAAATATAATGAAAGAAAGATTTTCTTGATTTTCTTGAAAAGATATTATGGAAGATATGTATTTCTTGAAATACAAGAATATCTCATAAATTCAAAAGATCCAAATCTTGGATTCTTGCATCACATAATTTTTTCATCCATAAAATAATAGAGGTGGATTTTTGAGGAATATTTTAATTATGGGAAAAAGAATATATGGGATATATTCAAGATTTCTTGGTGACCAAAAAAGTCTTTTCCCACATTGAAAAATCACATAAATTTCGTCCCACCCTCCCTCTTATAAATAGGGGATGATTAGTTCATTCCCAAGTACAATTCCATGTCTTTGGAAATATTAGCAAATCCACATAAGTGGTGCAACAAAGTTTATTTTTTTTTTTTAATTAATTGTTCGCGAGTATCCTTCCACGGATTGTCGAGCGAGGGCTAAGGAATACTTGGGAAGTCCTTTTGGTTGGTTAAATCCACCAAAGCCACTTTGTCATCCCGAGAATGCGTTCACGTAAACCCGTAGATTCCGCACGTGGGTTTTTTACGTGGCTTTTTTATATGCATTATATGTTGTTGCAATTATTATTTGAATTAATATAGGATTAATTCATGCTAGTAATAATTAATGAATTAAATTTGTATTTAAATATTCACCCCCGAATAGATCTGTGCAACTCATTTTTCCAACAACAACCTATTTTCTCCTCTCTTCACACTCCGCGTCTGGCGGCCCGTCTCCCATGTCACGCCCCGTCTGTATGTATTGGGTCATCATGCGTCAGAGCGGCACATCAGCAGCGCTGCCCATCTCTTGTATTAAAATCCGCCTCGTTTTTCGGCCTTGCCAAAGCGTGTGCCAGTGGCGTGCCGCGCCGCGCCTCGCTGGTTTTACGGATTTCGTCCTTTAATTCTTTCGTCTCTTCGTTCCCGATCCGGTTACAATTTATTTACAAAACTAAATAAACCTAGATCTAAACTAGTCTATTACATTGATCAAATCAAACAAATCTAGTCTACTCGTTGATTTTCTCACGAGGCAAAAACAAATCGAATCTAATCGAATTAAAAAAAAAAAAACGGTTTATATGCATGCAAAATAAAACATTAAAATCCATGACAATTGGATACCGCAAAACAGATCTAATGATTCTACTATCGATTTCAAAATTAATGTCCACAATTAAATTACAATTTAAAAATTGAGCAAAACGGTGGGCTTTGATACCAATTGTTGGGGAATGAGTTGCACGATCTATTCTAAGGTGAATATTTAAATACAAATTTAATTCATTAATTATTACTAGCATGAATTAATCCTATATTAATTCAAATAATAATTGCAACAACATATCATGCATATAAAAAGCCACGTAAAACCTCACGCACGCGGAATCTACGGGTTTACGTGAACGTACCTCTCGGGATGGCGGCTTGGCTTTGGTCGGACGGAACTAAAAAAGGACTTCCCAAGTATTCCCTTAGCCCTTGCTTTCGACAATCCGGTGGAAGGAAACTTCGCGAACAATTAACAAAAAGGAAAAAATAAACTTTTGTTGCACCACTTATGTGGATTTGCTAATATTTTCAAAGACATGGAATTGTACTTTGGGAATGAACTAATCATCCCCTATTTATAAGAGGGAGGGTGAACGAAATTTTAGTGATTTTTCAATGTGGGAAAAGACTTTTCTTGGTCACCAAGAAATCTTGAATATATCCCATATATTCTTTTTCCCATAATTAAAATATTCCACAAAATTCCACCTCCTCTATTTTATGGCATTATTTTCGAAAAATTTGATGATCTGAAGAATCCAAGATTTGGATCTTCTTGAATTTATGAGATATCCTTGTATTTCAAGAAATACATATCTTCCATAATATATTTTCAAGAAAATCAAGAAAATCTTTCTTGCCCACTATATTTTCAAAATTTCGAAATTTACTATATAGATAACCAAGTGGGAGATTTCTTGAATTTAATGAGATAATCTTGTATTCCAAGAATACATATCTTCATTCCATAACAAAATTCAAATAAAATCTTTCTCCCTCTTTTATCCATAATTTTCGAAAATTTAGAGGAAATATAAGCAACAATATTTATTTTATTTTAATCACTTTTTCAGATATTGGACTATGTGTTGGGCTACTCAGGGGGCCTTTAGGAGAATTAAGATTGGACTTTCTAATGGATCTTGAATATCTAATATTGAGCCACAATATAATTCAAGCCCATAAATATTAATTAATCCCACTACATAATTAATATTGCACTATCCATCTTAACCCATATTACAATCAATATGGCTCCCTGACATTATTTCCCGTGTTTAAGATTATCTAGCCCATTAATTAATTCAAGCCACTGAAATAGCTTTCCGTTAATTAATATCTTTTGTCCTTGGTCGAGGAACGGTTCAACATTATTATCCATACCGGAAACTAATTCCACTTGCAAGATTTGGTATGATAAAACTTATGAACCTCCCAAGGGCAAATCAAACAAAGCGTCTTGCACACGATTCTTCAGATTAAATCTTAGCAATCTCGTGTGACCAATAATATTGCCCAAGATAAAAAGTATTGAATCTCTCTCCGATTCGCTACCCATGATAAGTCAAAACAATAGTTACCAATCCCACGTGATCCTATTTAAGGGATTTAAGGTTAAGAAATAACGAACCACCGAGAGGTCTAATTCTTCCTTGTTCGGTTACAAGAATTTATCCTCATGTAGGTCCTATTCAAATAAGATCACCATGCACTAGTGTAATCTCTTGGTCAAGACAAACCAATCTGAGCCTTACACCTCAACCTTTCGCGATGGTTGTTCATTTCCATCTAGGTCGTGAATGGCGTACTTTTAGTTACAAGGGATCATTAATTTAATCTTCTCGTGATCCGGTATCACTAAATTAACTACAAATTAAACACGTCTGAATTATTGAAACGGTTATGCAAAGAAATATATATAACATTCAATCATATTTAAAGCATCGCTGATAAAACAATTTATTTCAGTAAATAAGTCTAAAAATTCAGTTTCGATTATACAAAGTAAAAGCATACTTTTCAGTATAATCCCAACATAATTATCACGAGTACATCAGGCACAATACAGAAGATTGTCGCGATTTACTTCGCCAACTTTGGAAGCTATACGAAGATAATCATCTTACCCACCTTAAAAAAAGCCGGAAAGCAGAGACTCGAAAGCGTAAAAATGTAAGACCGGGCGGGTAAGCGTAAAAGTTCAACAAACATCCGACAATGATCCCGAAGAATCACGTAAGAGGTCTGATTTACCCAAAAGAGGGCCTCCAACTGTGGGTAGAGGTCGAGAAAGTCAAGAGATCCACATGATACGTCCTGAATATGGTCCAGTGGGTGGATGTTATCAGGCACCAACATTATCGAACAGACGTAAGAAGATGGAGACGCGGTCATGCAAAGCATCCATCGGTGAAGGTGGCGAGCACATCGCCCAAGACGCCACCCTCTCACCAAATCATGTTTTCGAAGACGATCTCGACGATATAATCACCCCCCACAATGACTCCTTAACCATCGCTTTCGTCTCCGCCGGGTTGAAGGTGCAAGACCGACTCTGGTCGACACGAGCATATCACGAACATTTTGTTCGCCAACACTTTGCACCAAATGGAAAAGCAAGTTGGGGACTTGAGCGAGCTTATATTGAACCATGTGATCATACCATTATGGGTTTTGGGGAATCAGAATCCGACCCTATGGTATGATTAGATTAGAGTCGAGTTAGAATCAACTCTAAAACCGAGATCCGACGAACTAGAATGCTAGATTTTGTAATCGCCGATGCTCCGCTCTACTTATAACGGGTTCCTAGGTCGCCCGTTTATTCAGGAATTCAAAGCGGCCTGTTCTAGGTATTATTACTGTGTCAAATTTCCAACACAAGATGGAACAGGTAGCGTAAAAGGAGATCAGAAGAAAGCTCGAGAATGTTTGCTATCATGTGCACCAGAAAAGAAAAATATTGTTAACATGATGGAGCAAACATGGGAGATTGGAGAGTCAAACCAACAGGAAAATACGCTGCCAAAATATCCTTTGACGAGCACAAGTGTGACGAACACACCTCCCTGTGCGAACACAGAACCTGCGAACACAGAGTCCAGGATGGCAACTCATGTTCCGGATCTCCCAGATCTAATGAATATTGATCCGTCAAACGAGCTATCGGACTTAGAACCTCGCATAGGTTTCGAACCTATGGAGGTTGATGACGAACACCGGGGGTCGATCGAGGATCCTCGGTGGAAACAAAAAAGAAAGCGAGCAACACCTGTCGAACAATTGGAGTCCATCAATATCAACCCGAACAGACCTGAGTTAGAAGTGTTCATTGGTTCGGAATTACCTGAACCAATTCGAACATAATTGATTGCTTATCTACAAGCAAACTTGGATGTGTTCGCCTGGTCGCACGAGGACATGGTTGGCATTGATCCAAAACATGCATGCCACTCCCTCAACCTGTTGGGGATTATACTGAAAAGTATGCTTTTACTTTGTATAATCGAAACTGAATTTCCAGACTTATTTACTGAAATAAATTGTTTATCACTGATGCTTTAAATATGATTGAATGTTATATATATTTACTGCATAATTGTTCAATAATTAAATGCGTGTTACATCAGTAGTTAATTTAGTGATACCGATCACGAGAAGATTAAATTAACGGTCCGCCTAACTATAAGTACGCCCATTCACGACCTAGATGGAAATGAACAACCATCGCGAAAGGTTGAGGTGTAAGGCTCGAGATTGGTTTGTCTTGACCAAGAGATTACACTTAGTCATGATGATCTTATTGAATAGGACCTATGAGGATAAATTCTTGAAATCAACAAGGAAGAATTAGACCCCATGGTTCGTTGTTTCTTAACCTTCGTCCCTTAAATAGGATCACGTGGGATTGGTAACTATTGCTTTGACTTATCATGGGTAGCGAATCGAGAGAGATTCAATACTTTTTTATCTTGGGCAATATTATTGGTCACATGTGATTCTTAAGATTTAATCTGAAGAATCGTGTGCAAGATACGCTTTTTGATTTGCCCTTGAGGTTCATAAGTTTTATCATACCAAATCTTGCAAGTGGAATTAGTTTTCTGTATGGATAATAATGTTGAACCGTTCCTCCGAAGGACAAAAGATATTAATTAACGGAAAGCTATTTCAAATTGGCTTGAATTAATTAATGGGCTAGATAATCTTAAACACGGAAATAATGATCGAGCCATATTGATCGTAATATGGGTTAAGATGGATAGTCTAATATTAATTATGTAGTGGGATTAATTAATATTTATGGGCTTGAATTATATTGTGGCTCAATATTAGATATTCAAGATCCATTTAGAAGATCCAATCTTAATTCTCCTAAAAAAGCCCAGTAATTTCATATAGTATAGTCCAATAACTGAAAAGGTGATTAAAATAAAATAAATATTGTTGCTTAATATTTCCTATTTTTTTCGAAATTTGTGGATAAAAGAGGGAGAAAGATTTTCTTTGAATTTTGTTATGGAATGAAGATATGTATTCTTGGAATACAAGATTATCTCATTAAATTCAAGAAATCTCCCACTTGATTATCTACATGAATATTTCGAATTTTTGAATATTATGGGCAAGAAAGATTTTCTTGATTTTCTTGAAAAGATATTATGGAAGATATGTATTTCTTGAAATACAAGAATATCTCATAAATTCAAGAAGATCCAAATCTTGGGATCTTGACCATAATTTTCGAAAATTACACCATAAAATAGAGGAGGATTTTTTTTTTGTGGAATATTTTAATTATGGGAAAAAGAATATATGAGATATATTCAAGATTTCTTGGTGACCAAGAAAAGTCTTTTCCCACATTGAAAAAACACAAAAATTTCGTTCACCCCTCTCCTATAAATAGGGGATGATTAGTTCATTCCCAAGTACAATTCCATGTGCTGGAAATATTAGCAAATCCACATACGTGGTGCAACAAAGTTTATTTTTTCCTTTTGTTAATTGTTCGCGAGTATCCTTCCAATCGGATTGTCGAAAGCAAGGGGCTAAGGAATACTTGGGAAGTCCTTTTGGTTAGTCCGTCCGACCGAAGTCACTGCCATCCCGAGAGGTACGTTCACGTAAACCCGTAGATTCTGCATGCGTAGGTTTTACGTGGCTTTTTATATGCATGATATGTTGTTGCAATTATTATTTGAATTAATATAGGATTAATTCATGCTAGTAATAATTAATGAATTAAATTTGTATTTAAATATTCACCCCGAATAGATCTGTGCAACTCATTCCCCAATACAACCTTGATCCAACACAAACTCCAGTTATCCAGAAGCGAAGAAAGTTCAGTCCGGAGAAATATGCGGCCATGAATAGTGAAATAAAAAAGTTACTCGACAATAAACTAATTCGAGAAGTGAAGTGCCCAAGATGGCTTGCGAACCTTGTGCTCGTCCGCAAGTCTAATGTATCTTGGAGACTATGTATTGATTTCACTGATTTAAACAAGGCATGCCCGAAAGATAACTTCCCGATGCCGCATATCGATTATTTGGTCGAAGAAATGCGAAGAAATGCAGCTTTGGGGTTCACTCAGGGAGTAAAACATGAAGCTAAATCCAAAGAAATGCAGCTTTGGGGTTCACTCAGGAAAATTCCTCGGACATATGGTCAGTCAACGGGGAATTGAAGCGAACCCATCAAAGATTCAAGCCATGCTTGACATGCAGGCCCCCAGGAGTGTGAAAGAGGTCCAAAAGTTAACCGGACGTTTAGCTTCCGTAAGCCGATTTATATCACGAAATGGGGACAAAGGCAAACCTTTCTTTGATGCATTAAAGAAAGGGAAATTCCATGACGAACCTGCCGAGAATGCATTCAATCATTGAGCGAAGACTTGCAGATACTCGAGACCTTTGTCTAAGCTTCATCGAGCGAACAACTCTATCTGTATCTTCTTTGCATCCGAACATGCATCGATGATGTGCTTTCGTCTGGCCGAAAAAGAAAGTCACATTTGCCCGTTTACTATGTAAGCCAAGTACTCAAAGAAGCCGAGCTCCGTTACCCTCCACTGGAAAAGCTTGCATATGCTCTCGTAATGAGTGTTCGAAAATTGCGACCATACTTTTTCGATCACTCAGTCGAGGTACTGACCACATTCCCATTGCGACAAGTCCTCCAATCGACCCGGATCTGCGCGGGCGGATTACTCAAGTGGGCGATGGAGTTAAACAATTGGCATTACGTTAACGCCCGAACGCCAGCAATGAAGGTCGGTATGCTATGGCCGATTTTATGGTCGAGTTGACATATCCACAAATGCCCGAAAAAGCTATCGACCAACCATGGCATATGTATGTTGATGTCTTATCAACAAGTTTAAGAGCCGGAGCAGGCGTAGTACTCATCAGCCCAACTAGACAAAGCGTTCTGAACCATCCGTTTTTGATTTCCCGGCTACAAATAATGAAGCCCGGTCACGAAGCTTTGATCACTTGGACTACAGGATGGCTATGACAATGGGGAATTCAAAGGTCGATGATATACAACGATTCTCGGATAATCGTTTATCAAATAACAAAGTACGAGGCCGAGGCGAGCAGATGGCACAATATCGACCCGGCAAAAAGAGTTGCTCGAGCAATTCGAACAAGTTTTCATAGAACAATTACCACGATTGGGTAATTGGTTCATTTGATGCCTTACGCCTGCAACAATAGAAGGAGTGAGCGAACACAACAGACATTGTGGTCGTCTGTCTTGTTCGCCATCGCCTTCCGAGTTGTGGTCGCCCGACATGATTTAACAGAAAACTTGGATGACTCGATCTAAGTTACTTACAAAAGGGACTTCTCCCCGAGAATAAGGCACAAAAACTACTCGCCAGATTACAATCGCTTTCGTTATACTATCTTAGACGAGCATTTGTACAAAAGAAGTTTCTCACTTCCACTATTGAAGTGTATTACTCCTGAAGAGGGTCATGTAATTTTGGAGCAAATCCATGATGGAGTATGCGGAAACCATACAGGAGGGCTCGTGCTGGCACATAAAATAATCAGACAAGGTTATTACTGGCCGACCCTCAAAAAAGATTCGCTCGCGTATGCTCGCGCATGCCACAATTGCCAGGTACATGCCCCACTTATTCATAGCCCACCTGAAGAATTAGTGCCAGTTTATAGCCCATGGTCATTTGCTAAATGGGGGATCGATTTGATCGGCCCATTTCCTACTGGCACGTCGGGAGTAAAATATGTTGTGGTTGTCGTTGATTACTATACTAAATGGGCGGAAGCCGAAGCCATTGTCAAAATCACCGAACAAAGAATGAGGAACTTTGTTTGGAAAAACATCATTTGTCGTTTTGGGCTTCCCCAATCATTAGTAACAGATAACGGCAAGCAGTTCGATGGGAGTGAATTCAGCGAAATTGTGCTCATTTGGGGCATAAAAAACATTATTCAACTCAGATTATCCCCAAATGGACAAGTTGGCCGTTAATAAAATTATCAAGCATACCCTCAAGGCCGACTTGATAATTCCAGGGAGGATGGGTTAAAGAGTTGCCCTAAATATTATGGGCTGTCGAACAACTTTGAACATCAAGCTGCGGAGACCCCCCGTTTGCCTGGCATTTTGGTCGGAAAAATTGTTATACCCAGTAGAAATCAAGATTCCGAGTCATCGAACAATGACTTTGGAGAAACACATCAATGACCGGTAGCTTCATGCGAATCTGAACCTATTAGAAGAAAAAAAGAAGGGGAGGAGGTTGATTTCAAGAATGTCATGTACAAAAAAGAAGTCGAAAAAAGTTCTATAACTCCAAAGTCCAGAACACGGCGGTTCAATGTGGGCGAGTTGGTCTTAAGGCGAACAGCGGGGGTATCGGTGGTGTGTTAAATTTGAGCATGGGAAGGTCCATTCAGAGTTACAGAACATTTGTTAAATGGGGCGTATGATTTGGAAGACCTGAATGGAGTCCCATTGTCCTACTCGTGGAATGCGTCAAATTTGAAAAAATATTATCAGTAATGACGAGCATAACTGGCCGAACAAAATCAGCCACTCAGCTGAAGCGAGCACAATTGGCCGAACATAATCGGCCACGTAGCTGAAACGAACACAAATGGCCGAACATATTTAGCCATTCAGCTAAGACGAGCAGGACAATCCTGAAGGAAGAACACATCGTGTTCGACACAAATCTTCTAGAAAGAAATGCTGGCCAGCACTATTGAATGATAGAAGATACGTGTCAAAATAAGTCGAGAAGTGGTGGCAACCCAAAAAAGGAACGTGTCAATCCTTGATTAAGAGCTGGCAAAATATCTGAACAGATGTCAAAAGAAGGATTCAAAGCGGACAGATGTCAAAAGGAGGAGTAAAAGCTAGAAGGCTAGCACCAACTAGCTATGTCAGCACCAACTTGGGATAGTACTATAAATAGAGGCATATTGATAGCTGAAGAAAGCAGAGAAAAAACAGATGAAAAAGAAAAAAAAATACTACAGTTATCGGGAGAAAGTTGGTTCAGTATGCCTCCAGACGAAGAAGAATCCAGCACTCGATTCAGCTATCATTCTTTCAATCGAGCATCCGGGCCCTAAAGACGCAGCTTTATACCCCTATATGACACTTCAGACACCGAGTTGACGCTCGTTGCGGACTCAAGATGCTCGGCAGAGTCATGGTTGCCACTCATCGCTACTCACAACGCTATGCAAGAAGACATCACTAAATCCCTATGATCCCCAAAATCTCCTGGGAGGATGTCGTGGGTATCCGGCCGAAACAACATCGCGGATCTTGATGCTCGATCATCTATCGGTGGGACAAAATGGTGCGAAATGAGATTTTGCTCAAGCGCGGATATAAAGCGAAAGGCGTGCTAGCCACATGCTCATGTGCGGCGGCCCGATAATCACAACTTGTCCGGGAGGACAAAAACTTATGATGTTTCTTTGCTTGAGCATGTTACTAAAAAGAAGGTAGACATGATGATCGCCCACACGCTTGTCAACATCAATTCCGCGGACAAGGCGAGGCCGGTTCGGTCTACTCAAGACAAGGTTTAAATTCAAAACCATAGTCGATGTCTATAGTTGTGTAATAGGCGATCTTCTTCAAATGTAAAGGTTGTAATAGAATACAAATGTGTTGCAAAAATATTTTTTGTTAGCTAAGATTTTCTAGTTAAAACTATTTGAGGTCGCGACCTAAAAGGACGGCCCCAAACAAAACGAACAAGCCCAAGTCTATGTTCACCGACGAACGAGTTCAGATTCTCGATTCCCGCATGAAAAGCGAGTAATGAGTACGCAATCGCGAAAAAGACGATCTCGTCTTTACAGATATACCCGTAAAAAAAAGCGGGTGATGAGTCTTGGGTCGCAAAAAATAAAGACGGCCCTAGTACAAAAAAGTGATCGTGGTAAATAAGGCGATCGCGAACCAAGAAACGGGGGTTCATAAAGTTAACCCATCCGTCGCACCTAAATAAGACGATCAACCGATTGCAACATCAATAAGACAATCAAAAAGAAAAGAAGTCGGGGAGCGGGCATAAGTAAACCCAATGTTCGAATTCATTCGAAGAAAAGAGGCATAAACTAGAAAAGAACAAAGCAAACATCGAAAGCAACACAAGTATCAATCATTTATCAACAACATTCATCCTCAACGATCAAAGTTAGAGGAAATGATCAATATGCAATTCAACCATTCAATTTCCAAGTTGTTCAAACAAGATAGAAGGAAGCAAAATTTACACAAGTATAGAAGAAACTGCTCGAGCAAAAAAATGAAGACAAAAATTACACAACATCCGCTCGCAAAGCAAGAATTATACTAAGGGACAAATTCATAGTTGGGGGTGGATTTGAAGTGAAATGTCGAACAAATCATGCTCGGCCCCCTCAAAGAACGGCTCCTCCAAAGATGGTCAGTCCAAGATGCTCGCCGGAGGTACACTTTGCTTTCATCACGGGAGGTCCCTTTGTTCGACCAAGACTGACGGACCGGACTTCGGCTCGGAGAGTTTGATCAAAGAACATCGACAATATTCACATCCGAAATTGTCTTCCCATCCAAGATAGGATCATCAACCTCGATCCGCTTCAAGAAGAGTGGAGAAATCACCGCGATCGTTCAAGTCCCGGACATCTAAGGTTGCGATCCGGGGATTATAGTTCAGTCTTCTTTAAAAATGGATATGAGCGAAGGCAATTTGTTCGCCAGAGAAACAGTGAAGCGAGTCGGATGGCATCAAAGAAAGGCACATATGTAGGAGAAGTTCGACATGGAATCAACATATTCTTCATTGTGCAGCCTTGAATTTTCGAGACCCAAACGAGTGTTGGTCTCTTCAGCAATGATGAGTTGTTGGCCGAGCACATTCTTCTCACTTTCCAAGACCTCGACGTCAATTCGGAGCCTACGAAGCTCGACATTCATCTCATCCTGAACTCTTCGTATGCTGACCACCTCCTCCTGAGAATGATTTAGCTCCTCTCTTGCCTGGCGAGCAACTTCCTGAGCCTGGAGAGCATTCTCTTGAGCCTGGCGAGCATCCTCCTGAGCCTTATGAACATCTACTTGAGCCGAGGATATCTGACCTTGAGCCAACCTCAGATCATCCTGAGTTTTGCTCAGCTCGTTCACCTTCTCTTCAAAACTTCTGATCAGAGCTAAGTAATTGGCATGAAGATTTACGCACTCAGCATACACTTTCTCAAGGATGACCAAAGATTGGCCCTGATGTACCAGGCCAAGTCGCATATTTTCCAAGGGCGTTGGACCCGTGGTGGTCTCTTCTAGCTCGGTAGTCCATGCTCGAATAGAGTCTCAGACGCCTTTACGGACATGCTCGGAATGCCGAACCTTCTGCGACACCGGGCGGCGGTAGTAGTTTTCAAATTGGGCATCAAAAGCCAACCTCTTTCAATCTACACATACACCCGAACAAATAAACATGATAAGGCAAAATGTAATTAACGAAAAAAGAAATCAGCGAACAAAATATATCTGTTCACGGGCGGATCCCGTCCGAAGCGATTTATCCTCGGGGACCAGGAGGCTCGGGGTTCAAGGAGTCAAGTTCGGGGCCCGGCGGGGAGGTGGAAGATGTGCCGAACCTCGTTTCAACAATCTGCCGACGGACCCGACCCGACGGCGGCGGCGATTCCTAATCCCTTGGCGGTAGAGTGCAGGTTACCTAACGGCACCAATGCTCGTCGAGCTTGTTAAACTGGCGTGCTCTACGTCCCGAGCTTGCTAAAGCACCTTTCATGGGTTTCCGTCCTTGGCCTCTTTGGCCAGAACTGTTAAACCCACTTGCTTTCGGCCCGGCGAGTAGTCCTTTTTTAGTCGGCTCGATTCCACCAGAGGCGGGTAGGATAACAAGGCTCGCCACCTTTCGCCTGCTTCGTTTCTCTCCGCCGACTTGCTTTCGCTAAGCCTCCCTTTCGGCTTGAATTGAAGGCGACTCACCCGAGCCTTTTTCTTGAGCCATCTCTTAAGATGTTCTGGATGTACTCACCAAGAATAAAGAATAAAGAGGGAAAGCTATAAGCAAAACAATTCATTATGCAAGAAAGGAAAACAGCGAGCAAAAGGTACAAAGCTTATGCAAATGTAAGAGGCAATCCTTACCAAATGGATTAATAAAGAACAAGATGGTGAGGGCACGACAAGCCTCCTTTTCTTTCTCTCGTTCACGGAATTCGTAGTCTTCACAGATCGTTCTGAGCGAGACTCGAGATCAATTTGTCAAACGCTGCTAAAATAGCCGTCGTTGGTCTCCTTGTCCGACGCAGCTGGAATTCCTGAAATGAAGAGTAAGTTAAAATCAGTTCAAGCTGAAGAACAAAAGACACAAACATACTTACTGCGATAAACCCCAAAATCAGTGGGGATGTCTAAACGAGCATCTGGTTCGCTTCCAGAAGTCGGGCTCTTCCAATCGCCCCCAAAGAACCAGAACTTCTCCTTCCAATCACTGATTTTGTTCGGCACATCCTCAATGATTTTGCACTTGGTGTTTGCTTGCATGAATAGCCATCCATGTTCGCCCTTCGGACGGGTCAAATGCACTAGCCGAGCAAGTTCAGCTGCTGAGGGATAATATTTGGGCTTCATTTTGCCGAACAAAGTCAGGAAGCTCATAATCATGTGCCACCCATTCGGCTTCAGCTGCGTGATGGTGATGTTCCATTCCACGAGCAAACGAGTGATAGCCGGATGGAGTGGGAATCGAAGGCCGGCTTCCATTGTGTCCAAATTCACAGCAACACAACCCTCAGGGGGCTAGTCTGCTCGCTCATCAGGACCCGGTGCCCAAAAAAAGACATCTTTGGAGGTTTCATAATTTCTATACAGTTGAGCGAGCATATCAACATCGATTACACTCGCAATCTTGCTCGCTGGGAACTCATTTTCAACCCTAATTCTATGAGGTTGTTCGGGTCAATCAAAATTATAACGAGCATTATACTCGTTATATGTTGAGCTATGAGGGACACCAACAGGGATATCGAGTTCAGTATTTTGCTCGCCGCCTATCCCTATGTTCGATTCAGTTACATTCCCAACAACCAAAATTTCCCCCCTCACACTATCAGCATCCCTATTCACATCAGCACTATCTACAGCCCTAGACCTAATTTGAGGTTGGGGCAAAGAATCCTCATCTGAATCATCCAAAAAATCACTACGGGTCAAGTCCCTATCCAATTCATTTATGGCTTCATCGGAATCGGATGAAAGAACGGCAAACGGCTGCCGAACTTGCCAACGAGACCCTGAACCCGAGACATTCGTCTCCGGCGCGTTAGCGTCGCTACGGGGGATTCTACCGACAGAGGGGGAAGAAGAACTACGGTGGTCCGATTCTATTGAAGCAGAAGAATTTGAACAAGAAGCCATAATCGCAATGAGAGAAAGTATCACGATGGTTACACCGAGTTAAATCCTTCAATGAATAATGAAGCCCTCAGCCCTTTTTAGACGCGAAAGAAATTAAAGATTAAAAATTTAGGAGAAGAAAGGAGAGAAAGAGATTGAGTACGTGTAGATGAGGTATTTATAGATACCGGGATTCAATTTTTTGAAAAGTCGGCACGAATCACGCTTGACGTCTACTATGGCCCAATCAGATTATAACAGCCGGGCCCCATGATGAATACAAAACGACCCGGCTAGGGGGTATTGTTGTGTTCGATATAATTAATCAGCATTAATCGAACACGTAAGAGGGACACGTGTAATATTCAAATAATCATGCCCGATGGACAAGTGTGCTCGTCGCTCGCCGACCAAACAAGTTTGTTCGCCAGCTCGCCACTTGTCAAACAAGCGAACATACTCTCCTATAAAGTAAGTTTTGTTCGCCAGCTTGCCATTTACCAACCAAGATTGTTAAATGGCCTACCGAGCAAATGGGCATGTTCGCCACTCAGATCAGGAAAGAAGGAATCAAATAAGCTGAGTCAAGGGATCTGAGGACTCAGACAAACCTGAGGGCTCAGACAAGTCTGAGGACTCAAATTTGAATACTCGAGACATCCCGGCGGTCAAGATGCTCGATACTCAGATATCCTGAAGACTCAGATAATCTGAGGGGTCAGTATGCTCGGTGCTCAGACATCCTGAGGGTTCAGATATCCTGAAGACTCAGACAATCTGAGGGGTCAGTATGCTCGGAGCTCAGACATCCTGAAGAACTCAAATATGCTCAATAAGGACAATATTCCGGCATAAAACTGACGTGGTTAAAGGGGCGAACAAAGCATGCAGCTGAGCAAAAGATTGATTTGGACGACCAAAAGAGTGCATTTACGACAAGCAAATGCAAAGATCAACCAGGAAGATGAAGTTGGAAACGTGGCAGCATTACATGAGTTCTTGCATGGCCCAAAGTCTCCAGCTCATGCTTGTCGAAGTACTATAAATAGAAGAAAAAACAACAAGATAAAGGTTCAGAAATTTCCCAGAGGGGTAAGGTTCACAAAAAATTCGAGAGATCATCCATGCACACAAAAAAACCCCAAGACTCATATACCAACTCTCCAAATCATCTTTATCCATAAATGATTCATCTTCATTAGATGTCTTATATATTAGACGTGTAAAACTCGCAATACTACATCCCCGGCTTGGTATGCCCCCCCTGAGTAGTCATTTTTGTGGCCCCCCGTCAACAAATTCTTCTTATTTACAGCTTATTTTACACGTACATGTTTTGTTTGTGAGTTGTCACCAAATTAGCCACATAATACTCTCGATAAAAAACGACTCGCAACATCTTCCATTGCTTGCTTCAAGATCTCCACCACTTGACTCATAGCTGGCCGATCTTTTGGGTTTTTGTTCAAGCATTTATCCGCCATTTTGCAATTCTTCTAGCAGGCCGAAGCATGGAATAATGATTTTGGAGACGTGGATCAATGATCATGCTAAATTTCTTACTATCACCGAACCTGTTTCACCCATTCTAGAAGCTTTTGTGACAATGGGAGGTTTTTTTCTATGGTCCGCCTTCCCGTCGAGGATTTCAGATAAGATAAACCCCAAAGCTCCATATGTCGCTCTTGATTGTCAAGTGCCCAATCTCAACGTATTCTCGAGCAAAGATATCCACGTGTTCCAACAGTCGTTAAAATAAAATAAAACCTATCAAACACTATTCTCCACATATTCTTTTTGACTAAGTTAAAGAGCTCTTTGCGTGTCGCAACCGGGGTAATTTGGAGTTAAAATCCATATTGGTCCTCTGTAATTTTTGCCCTTCCCATAAAAGTTACCAAAAAAGTTAAGTTTTTCAATTTAATCCCATAACTCCTTAATTGGTCCGATTTCCATCACAAAGCTTGCCGGAATTTGAAGTACAATGTCATTTTGGAGCACATTTTTGGCACGCGAGTTATAAAATTAGTCCCATAACTTTAGTCTTTTTCAAAAGGTCCCAAAAAAAACGTTACGAAAGACGTTGAACTTCAAATTCCGACAACTTTTTTACCACAATGGACCAATTAAGGATTTATGGGATTAAATTGAAAGACTCTACTTTTTTGGAACCTTTTGTGGAAAAGACAAAGTTATGGGACCCAAATGGATTATTAACTCGAATGCGAGAGGCAAGCACTTTCAAAGAATACTATATTTTAACCAAACCACACTAAGCAAGTGAAGCGTTGTTGAAATAATCGATATCCACGACTAGAAACGATTATCATAATCAACCATTCTACTAATTAAGTATTCCACCCACTTACAAATTGTAGACACATGAGTACGGTCCCCAAATTGGGCCTTCCTTGCAAGCCCGAAGTCCGAAGTTTGGGATTGTAGTCCTTGTCCAACAAAGACATTGGAGGACTTGAAATCTCGATATATTACCTTCATATTAAGAGTAACATAGCTAAAAAAAAGTTTGAATAATAGTATATGAATAAGAATTGCAATGAAAGGGGGATCGATCTAAGACGACAATGATAAAAAAAAAATACGGACTTCCAAACCTTCGATGCGGAATATGCCATTCCTTGAGCCGCCCCCAAGGATAATGTTTAGCCTTACTATCCAAGGAATTGCCGCACAATCTGTTGAAAAGATGATCTTCCAAGCTCTTGTTATGCATGTACTCATAAACCAATAGTCGATGGATTCCTTTTTTCTCCATCCATGGAACAATATCCTATAAGCTTAACAAGATTGGGGTGATCAAGCACTCCAAGAAATTGGACCTCCGCAACCCATTGTTTATGTCCCTATATAACAGAGGAAAATCGAAAAGTTATGGTAAAGACTTTATGTACCAATTGCACAAAGGCAACTTGTGCAATTTTGACCAAAGTTTGACTCATTCATTTAAAAACCAAATATATAATGAGAAAGACACGCTTATAGGCTGAATATTATTAATTTTTCGATATACAACCCGATACTTTTCATCACATGAACCAACACTTTCAACCGTGTGTTTTTTTTTACTATCGGCTTGGTTGAAATTTTTAGTCAAAATTGCATCGGGTTGCACGGTGGTGCCCCAAAGTATTATCATAAATGTAAAACATGAGTAACTATAACTCATCGTGAACTAATCACAAACCATAGAATCGAGAACTAGGCCATGGGTTAGATGCTTCTTTATATTTGTGCTACGATATATGAGACGATAGCGATGAATTATGGATATGAATCCTAGTGGTTAAACTGTACTTGTTTCTACAATTCATTTACTATATACTGATTGGTCTCATTCATCAACGATACTAATGAATTGATTAAAAATGGTTAATTAAGCAGTTTGTACTTAGATGGTTCTTGTTCACCTATCTTCAAGGTTGCAAAATGAGTACTCCAAGGTTAAACTAATTAAACACAAAGGATCGGTATTTAGGTAGCCAATACGTGTTAATGCAATAAATATATCTGCACATAAAACTCGTTGAAGTTTATACTTCCTGTAAACAGTCTACCTATCGTTCAGCAATGATGGCATAAATCAGTTGTTATAGAAAATTCAGCGGTCCAAACGGAAAACAATGTCACTTGTCGAGCCTTGCAGAAAATAGAAAGCTTACACACATTTGCACAAGTATCTATTAGAGATATCCTATCACGTTCACAACCGAAGATATCGAAAATCCTGTCAGATTTTATAAGATTTGTTATTGACTATTTCCTTGTAGATTAATTATTTTTTAAGTTGTAGAATATATTATTCTCATTGTAATTGTGATCTACATTGATATGATTTCCATGAGAGTAGGAAATCCTCTTGTATATATATTGTAGAGTAGATCTCGGTGAAACTTGTTCATAGTATGGAATTTATACCATTACACTTACAAACTAATACCACTACACTTATCAACTGATACCATTACACTTAAAAACTGAGATCATAGTATTAAATGCTATAGGTACTAGTTTATAAGAGTAGTGGTATCATTTTATAAGTGTAATGGTATGAGTTTCATACTATGAACAAGATTCACAGGAGAGTTTGTGTATATTGTATACGGTCAATCAATAAATTGAGTAGCCACAATAACATTTCTCGACAGTAGAGATTCGAAAACAGAAAATCAGAAGCTTGCATACTAATCATGTCACTGCTGCTAACATTATCACCAGAGCATATGTTTAGTTCAAGAATCTATAGTTTCATAATCTGTGGGAACATAGCGGGCTCATGATTCAATTATACAATTGGAGCAGATGAATGCCTTTTATGTCTGAAAGAGATTTTTAATTTAGATACAAAACTCTAGAAAAAGGATATTCCTTAGAATTTACTATTAAGACATTTATTACCTAAATGGTGGGTGAAGTAGATTTATCAGGATTACAAGAATTTCTGAAATTTGAAGTGGATGAGGAAACAGAGTCGGTGATAATCGCATACGTACAATAATATGAAAGACGAAAAAAACTCCTAAACACGATCAATTCAGCAAGTAATTCACCGAGAAACTAACGATCCCATCAAATAAGCAATTTACAGAGAGAGAGCACGAGAGAAGCAAGTATTTGGAATTGTACGGACGGAGAAAGGGTTTTGAATTTGAATTGTTTTTGTTCGGCGAGACTAAGATATACCTGCAATCCTTGCGTATTGAGCTTCTTAATGGCAACAATGGTGGATTCCCCCTCGCCAGGAGGCTTAATCGAGCCCTTATACACACTCCCGAACCCACCCTCCCCGATCTTAAGAAGCCTGTTGAAATTATTAGTAGCTTCTCGAAGCTCCATGAGCGAAAATTCCCTGGAATTCTGCTCTCTGTCTCTGTACATTTCCGGTATGCTCCTCCGAGGCCGCGGGGACGACGACGAAGATGTAGACGACATCGAGCCTGTAGATTTCACAGCACGGCGTGAATTACTGTCCGGTTTGCTTCTGGAGTTGCTCAATTCAGGAGCTGATTTCCCTGACTCTCGCTTCTTCTCCTTACTGAATATGTAGAAACACCTCATCATCTTCGCGAATTTCGGAATTCGATCAACGGAGAAATTGAATGCGTGCGTTTGCGTGTTGGTGGAGAAACAGAGAGAGATGAAAATTTGGTATGAAGAAAAAAGATTAAATTTACTTTTCTTTGAAAAATTGGATATGACATTAATAAAGGGGTATGGTTTGGGGAAATTTTCTGAGTTTTAGTCCATATAACACCGCTTCTTTTAACTTGGTCAGTTGGTCTCACGCGGTCACACGCCTACACTCCATGTTGGAAATATTGTAAATGACTTTCCCCAATTGCATATTAAAAATAGGTTGGGTTTCGTGTGTATTCGGGTGCTCAGAGCATTTTTTAAAATATGTAATTTGTTATATTAAAAGATGTATTTTTTTATATTAATAATGTTTTTATTCAAAGATAAAAAATTATATTTTTCAAATAATAAATTACATGTTTAAAATGAATTATGAAATGTTTGTCTTGACCCTGATAAATATATAAACAAATGAGAGAAAAAGATATATACCTACTTTCATTAATAATTAAAGTGTTCTACCCATTTTATATAAGAAAAAAGATATCTACCCATTTGTTAATAAAAATACATATATGCCTTATTTGAAAAAAAAATTTATACCTACATGGTCCAAAATCTCTTATTTCTTAAGACTTAATTAAATGATAGGCTATTTTTAATTTATTTAATTATACAAAATATATCCATCTTTATTTATTTAATTATATAAGATATATCAATTTTTATTTATTTTTATTATATCTTAATTTTTTAAATTAAATAAAAAATATCAAATAACTCATTAAAATAGATATTTAATATATTGTATCAATAGAATTAATAAATAAATAATTATTTTAAACTAAAATATTAATAAATAAATAAAAAACAATGTGGACCAAATATCTTTTTTTATTCTTTACTATTATAAATACCATTATTTTCACTTCTAAAATTGAATAAATCTTTTTTATAATAATTTTTACTAAACCTAATAATTAAATTTTATTGACCTCATATCCTAATAATTGTATTTTTAAAATTTTATTGACATTTATATAAATGTCAATATTTATGAACGTGACAACCCTATGTCTCAGAAAATTAAGGTAAGAACAACATCCCAGATGGCAAAAAGGAACAATTGTTTTATTCTTTTTGTGTTTATGGTGTATTTTTTAAGTTTGTGAGATTTAATTTTTTGGGGCATAAATGGATCTGTGTGGCACGATTTATTAGAGAAAACGGTTTCATCTAACATGCCCCTTTTGTTTTCAAGGCTTTTGCTCAATAAGACAACTATCTATCTTCAATGATAGTACTTTTTACACGTGAAATGTGGGTTTTTTAGTCAGAAAGCTATGAGAAATATCTCTAATAAAGCATTCTTTTTTCTGAACGATATTTGACCTTGATTTGTGTACATGTACAAAGAAAAATTCATTTTAAGATTGATTATGTGTAGTGATTTATTTTGATTAATTGTTTCCAGGCATTTTTATCTGGCGAGATCTAATAAAAAATGATTTAGGAAGCTACTGGAGATAATGAAACCGAAAACTTCGTAAGCTTCGTTTTTTTTAAATTTCACTCCCACTAGAACGAGGTATCTATTTCGTCCTTGATTTTGTTAGGCCTCTTTGTTTATTGTCATTTTATTTTTTATTTCTTATGTGATTTATGTGGGTTTTTTTTTGTTTTTTTTGTGGTGATGTAATGAACTGCTACTCAATCTTAATTTGGGGTAACCAGGTGGCTTAGCCTAGAGTTGCCCATCCGAACCGGAACCGGCGGTTATAATCGGAACCGGAACCGTGACGAACCGGAACCGAAATCGTGTATTACACGGTTCGGTTCCTTCCTTATCGCTTCAAAACCAGAATCACGGTTCCACTTTGCTTCGAATCGGCGGGTTTCATGGGTTCCGCGGTTCGTAATCATTTATGACCGCTTTAAACCGGATTTGCCCGCTTAAAACCGGCGGTTCCACGGTTCGAACCGTGAACCGCCGGTTCTCGTCTATTTTTTTTTATTTTTTTTATTTAATGGTTGAGATTGAGTCAAATGTTACCGTTTTTTGATCCAATGGTCGAGATTCAATATGAAATGTTACCGTTTTTTTTTTGTTTTTTTTTTATTTTCCCAAACTCTATAAATACTCCTTCATTTGTATTCATTTTCTTGCACCAACTTGATCCAAATTGATCAATTCTTCTTCATCTCTCTAATTCTCTTGTTCTAACTTTATAAGCTTCACTATAGTTCATAGTTCATACTTCATATATTATCTATATTGATATATTTTATACATTATAGTATATAGTTTATATTATATACACTTTACTTTATATTTATATTACATAAAAAAAATGTCAAAAAGAGGAGGATCATCTCGACCATCATCTTCTAGAGGAGGAAAAGAAAAGAGTCCGATGACTTCCGATTTTCCTCCACCTCCTCCTCCTACTGCACAATTCAATATTCCATGGAGTGTGGAGGAAATAGAAGCGAGTCTTGGTCCCGGTTATGCGGATGCCACTTTTTCAAATGAAGAATTTCAACAACTTCGTAGTGGTACTCAAGAAAGTACTCATGGTCATGGACATGGTCCTCATGAAAACGAAGAAAATGTGGAGGAGGTCATTCCACCTCAAGGCGGAGAAAGAAGATGTAGAGTTCTTGCATCCGAAATATTCACCATTCACTTCAAAAAAGTGGCAACCGATGAGGTAAATATATTTAAAGTTTATTGTAACTATTGCACTAATGTTTATCATTTTGAGAAAGGTGGTGGATATGGAACATTTAAAAAACACTTGTTGGCAAAACATAAAGAAGTCTTGGGAATGACTACATCTCAAACGCAACATTGGATTCACGGCGTCTTCTTAAGGTGGTGAAGTAAGTAATCCTACTAGTTTATTTAGATATAATGTTAAGGTTGCTAGAAGAGAATTAGCTAAACTTATTTGTTCTAAACATCTTCCTTTTCGTTTTGCAAATGATCTTCGTTTTAAAAAAATGGGTTACTACGGCTTTATAATCCTTCGACCAAAAAAAAAATTTCACGGTCTTTCTATTACTCGTGAAATTGATAAAATGGCTAAAGAAATAAGAGATGAAATGACTAGCATGTTTTCTAGATTAACTCAAAAAGTTTCTATATGTTCGGATATTTGGAGTGATCATTTTCAAGAGCATAATTATATGGGCATTACTTGTCATTGGATTGATGATACGTGGACAATTCAAAAACGTTTAATTGCATATAGAGAGTTTGATACTGAGCATACGGCCGCTAATATTGCTCTACAAATTCGTATGGTTTTGCAAGAGTACAACATTCTTACAAAAATATTTTTAATTTCATTTGATAATGCAAGTGCTAATCTGGCTAGTTTAGATGAACTTATTGCAATTTGTCAACCATCAATTGGTGGTAGATTTTTTTCATGTAAGATGTTTTTTGTCATATTTTAAATTTGTGTGTTCAAGATGGTTTATCTTCTTTAAAAATGCATGTTGCTCCTATTAAACATGCACTTGGTTATTTGGTTAGACATCAAAAAGTTTTAAAAAGATGGAAAAGTTTTTGTGTAGTTAATAAACTTACTCCTAAAAAGTTTTCACTTGATGTTGGTACTAGATGGAAATTTATATTTATATAGTGAATATACTCAACTTATAAAATGTTAAGTGCATCTTATGAGTATAGAAATGCATTATGTAATTTTTTTGCACAAGAACAATGTGGTATTACTTTATTTCCTAGTCAATGGGATTCATGTGCTACTTTATGTGTGAGATGTTGCAAGTTTTTAATGGTTACTACACAATTATCTGGTACGTATTATCCTACTTCTATTCTTGTTTTAGATCAATGTGTTAGAGTTGCAATTACTCTAGATTGTAGTGATCCAAATGAAATATTATATAATGCTATTAGTTCAATGAAAATCAAATGGATGAAATATTTTTTATATATTCCCGATGTGTTTATAATTGCTAAAATACTTGATCCTAGAGTAAGAATAGATGGAGTGCAAGAATTAATTTCTATATATTATGATGTTTTATTTCCTATTACAGATGATAACACCCCTTCTCCTATTGTGGTTGTCCAAGTTCTTATGGATGTTTTTAGAGAATATAAAATTCAATTTGGTCCTACTAGTGGTGATTCTACTAGTGTTCGTGGTGCTACTAGTACTACTAGTGGATGTGGTGGTACTCAATCCCTTGGTCGTGGTCTTTATGATAAATTTTCCCGTTTAGATAATTTTTCTAAAGAACGATATCAACAACGTGCAACGGCACAATCAAATGTTTTCTTAGAAATTGAAAATTTTCTAAATACACCTTCTTTTGAGTATCAACCGGGAGAATTAGAAAATTTTGATATTTTAAAGTGGTGGTCGAGGAGATTAGATGCTTATCCGGTGTTGAGTATGATTGCAAAAGAGGTATATGCATGTCCCGTCTCAACAGTAGTCGTCGAACGAGCATTTAGCTTGGGTGGACATATCTTGAATGAAAGACATTCAAGATTGACAGTTAAGCACTTGGAAAATCAATATTTACTTGATGATTGGGTGAAAGCCGAAGATCGAACACAAGATGAAGCTCTTAGCGCGGATTCTAGCGAAGATAGTGTGATCGACGACACAATCGAAACCAAAAGTGAAGCTTAAATCTTCTTAAAATTTAAGTCTTGAGGTAAGAAACAAGGTAAGAGAACTATGTGGGCTTTGATTCTAATCGGATACGTAGACAACATAATTTTAAGTTTCTAACTTAGAATTTTCTAAGTTTAAAATTTAAAATTATGCCCAAGCCCTTTTTTTTTTATCCTCTTTTCATTATTTATAATTTTTTTAATTGTAATTATAAGTTGTACACTTGTATTTGTAGCATTAGCAATTTAGCATGTTACTTGTAAGTTGTAAATTGTAATTTTTGTAATGTATTAAATTATTGTCTCATGTAAATTTTTTGAGTTGTTTGTTATTTGTAATTTTGTATGTTTAATAACATAAGATTTTGCTTCATCTTCTTTAAATTTACTTCAATTTATTTTTTTTATTTGTATTTTGACAAAGATTAAAAAAAAAAAAAAAAAGGGTTCCATAACCGGGAACTGCCGGAACCGTTGGAACCGGAACTGGAACCGTTAAAGTATTTTACACGGTTCGGTTCTGGTTCCAACTTTTTGGAATCGGGAACCGGCGGTTCGAACCGTTTGGGCAACCATCTGGCCACTGGGCTCCTCAATTGAGTGGGAGAACCAGGTTCGATTTCCTTTGGGAACGAATTGGAGTATGTGAGTTATAAGCTTGGTGAATTTGTGGAGTGTTTGGGTGATTGGTGTACTAACTATTAATAACTAACTTTGTCCGATCAAAAAAAAAATCTTAATTTGGGGTGTTTAATAAAAAAAAAATTGTCTTTTAATTCTTTCAGAATTTTGGCATCCATATGTAGAATTCCCATTAAAGTTCCTTTCTTGCATGATTGATTCATTTTTCACTTTCCCTTTTATTCATTTATTGTTCATCATGGGAATGTTTATGTGTTTGGTTATATTTTAAAAGAGAGAATTGGGAGACGAAATATTTTGCCAAAATACAACCAAGCATTATGTTCATTTCTTATAGTAATATATTGATGATTGATGATAAGAGTTGAAGTATTGCATGGATACATCACTCAATTTGTGTTGATTAGTCTCGAACTCATGGCCTCACGACATAGGTAGTGGTACTCTAACCACTTGAGATATTCCACTTCGTCTATTGTGTTGATTAGTCTTTGGAGATGATGCAGATCCTGATTTGTTTTGCTTCTTTTTTTTCTATGTGTGAGAGGTTTTAAAAGATCTTAATACTTTAATTAATACACATTGGAGTATAGTAGTGAAGTTTGAGAAGCAAGATGTAAGCTCCATATACTGAGATCCACTCTTTTGCTTCCTCTTTGTTTAATTTCCGTCTTCTGTTATTTGAAGCATTGAGCTATTTTCAGCTTGCTATTTATCTCTCAGTTTGCATTGTTGCAGGTCAGAGGTTTGTCCTCCTGGTTGATCTTCTTTCACTCTCAATTCTTATTGAATTTCAGCAATTTAGATCATATAAATAAGCAAATAGCTTTATAATATTTGAGATTGCATGATATATTCCAAGAATTAATTTTCTTCTCTCTTTATTGTGGATGTCAATTTTTATTTTCCAGTGAAGTATGACTTTCTTCTTCAGCTTGGAAGATTTGCTATTGATTATAGTTTCTGCTACTTAAGCGATTTCTGGGTTTCTGCTATTGTTCAGAAAAATAAAACTTGATTGAGCATTATTTCTGGGGCGGTTGTTTTAAACTCTTTGCTTTTAGTCATGCCATTAGTTTTGTGTATTGCTACTCTTAAAATATTAGTGTGTAGGATACTTAAATTTTTTGTTAGATTCTTAGTGTGATTACGTTTCGATGCTATTAGAGGGTCTAAGTCACATCATAACTAATCTTCAACTTCAATTTTATGTGTTTATTTTGGTTGTCTTTTTGCAGATTCTATGTTTTTGGTGTTTTTTCTAGCAGATTCAAGTTTCTATTTTCCTGCTATTCCGCAATCGACCCTTGCAATAATTTACATACCAAAAATGGGCGGAGCAGTTCGTCCTGAGTTAGTTTCCCTCATAATTAGTCTACTGTTCTATTTAAAATATATTATTTAATTGTTAATGTTTCGATTAATTATTGTTTTGCAGATATATGATGTTCTAATGACTCCGATTGATATTTAAAAAGTACAAGGAGAATTTAAGTGAACATGTATGTGAATTCTCTTTATATTATGCTCCAAAAGAATTTGCCACATGCCTTTTACTTGATAGTACATTTATTTTTTGTTAATCTATTTAGGTTTTTTTTAAACAATCTATTTAGTTTCGTTTAGATAACATGAATTAATTAAGAGTGTTTATAATTTAATCTCATTTTTTCAATTATGTAGATGTTGCTCGATTCTTTTTCAGAATCTTTTTATGGATGAAAGTTTCCTTAGAAAACCTCTTTTTAGACTATGGAAAAAAAAACATGGGAAGTTATAAGTTAAAAAAAAGACAAATATAAGTAATTTCTTTGAAGATTTTTTTTTTTTTTTTTGAAAAACATTTCTTTGAAGACTTTATCTCTCGATGTTTTTATGTCTGAGGACACAACTTACGTGAGATTTTAACATAAGTTAAGCATTAACGCTTTTAACACTTTGAGATGGATGAGTGTGATTAATTTGTACTAAGTTGTACCCATTTTTTAATGCATGTGAGAGTGTCCATATGAGTTTTTGTCTTTTATGTATATTTAGCTTTTAGCATCTTCATTTCACTCGAGTTTTTATAGTCTATAATATATCAAATTGAATATTTACAATGACCCATGATTTATTATAGGGCTATAATATGTAAAAAATTGAATATTTATAATAGGCGCATTGCATTGCGCAAAAAAAAAAATGATATCGGTTGATAGGTGTAATTATATTAATTTGTAAATGTATGGATATAAATTCCATGTGATGAACAAGTTTCAATTTAAACTTACTCATCCTGCACAAACTCTCCAGAGAAATTTGTTCATAATATGAAAATAATACAATTATACTTATAAATCGATATCACCACTCTTTTATCTTTATATATAGTAGAGGTTTATTGACTCAATTACAATAAATATTAATGTAAAAAATATAATATTTATATTGTATTATAATTTAAAATCCGTAACAACTTATCTTTTTGGTACTGCTACTATATATATTTACAATTCATCATCATGTCACCTATAATTATTTTTTTAAGGCACATTTAATTGAGATAAAATATAATTTGGACATGACTCATTAACACTTTTAAGAAAATATATATATTAATTTGTCTTAATTTATACTTGCCCTCACGATAATGAGTTATCTTAATTTTTTTCCCTCATTCTATTCTCCCATTAAAATATTTTCAATAGTACTCACGTAGAGAAAAAGTGAGATATAAACACATATCCAATCCCAATGGCGGCCGATTGAAGCTACTTAAGCCACGTTTGTTTTCAGCTTAAGGTAGATGGGGCACCTCTGGATGAGGAAAATTCTATGAATAGTAATTTTTTTATTTTGGATTGAATGTGATATGAATAAATTGAATTTCATATCAAATTAATATTTTTTAATGATGATAATGTACTATTTTATTATTGTTAGTGAGTGAGTTAATGATTATATGAAAGAAAAATGTAAGAAAAGTATGAGAGATAATGATTTTTTATAAAAAAATATATGAAAGAGAATGAGAGTCCGCTTGGTATAATTATGAAATGGTAATGGTAATGAACATCATTAAGAGGTCAATCATTAAGGGTTATTGATTGCATTGTTATTGTTTGGTTAGAGTGTGAACAATGGGTATCAAGTGAGGCGAGTTGAGTAGAAGGAGGCAATCAATTACTTACTTCAATTCTCATTATTTGTGTATCAAAACTACCAAACAACATTAATAAAAGTGATTCTCATTACCCACTTCCATTACCCCCAACCAAGTGGACCCTGAATTAGTGTAAGAAAAAAAGCGATGCGATAATTCTAGGGTGTAGATGTATAATATGTATGGATGTGTATTTAGATAGAGGATTAAATGTGCATATTCAAAAAGTGGCCAGGACGAAGGGAGGTGGCCCATCCCCATCCGGATCTCCCAGGCTGAAAACAAACATGGCCTTAATTTTAATCACAATATGCAAGAACAGCCTCTCTCTGTCTCTCAATTTTCCTATGCATGAGCCTCTGTAAAAGTCTCTCTCTCCTCTAATCAAACTTTACTATGCATGAGCATTCAAATGCAACTATCACAACAACAGGTATTTGACAGATTCTCTCATATCTACAAGGGAACGGAAGCCCATCCCCTTCAAAGGAGGCAGCCCAACTTCCTAAATTAAAAACTTTTATTCACGTCGTGTAACATATTTGCATTTCGACCAAGCTGACTCCATTATGCTTCACGCTTATTCACACCTGTTGAAATCGAAAACGGAAAAATTAAACACCGTCGAGATTTAGGATTTTTCTTAACCGAGCACAATCCAGAATCACTTGCCTTAGCCATGTGGGGCCTCTGTTTGGAACTAGTGGCATCTTCCATATTTCTGAATGGCTTGAATGGGGAAGCCGTGTTAGTTCTCAACGAGGTAGCAGTTTTTTTATCTGAAGAAGTTCCTTGTGACTCTTCCATTGCTTGCTTCAAGATCTCCACCACTTGACTCATAGCTGGCCGATCTTTTGGGTTTTTGTTCAAGCATTTATCTGCCAGTTTTGCAATTCTTCTAGCAGCAGTTATGGAATACTGATTTTGGAGACGTGGATCAATGATCATGCTAAATTTCTTACTATCAGCTGGGAACTGTTTCACCCATTCTAGAAGCTTCTGTTGTGACAATGGGAGGTTTCTTTCTATGGTCCGCCTTCCTGTCAGGATTTCGTATAGTACAACCCCAAAGCTCCATATGTCGCTCTTGATTGTCAAGCGCCCAGTCGCAACGTACTCCGGAGCAGCATATCCACGTGTTCCAACAGGCTGTTAAAATAAAATAAAACCTATCAAACACTATTCTCCACATATTCTTTGACTAAGTTAAAGAGCTACTGCATGTGCAGCCAGGGTAATGAGGAGTTAAAATCCATATTGGTCCTGTAATTTTTGCCCTTCCCATAAAAGTTACCAAAAAAGTTAAGTTTTTCAATTTAATCCCATAACTCCTTAATTGATCCAATTTCCATCACAAAGCTTGCCGGAATTTGAAGTACAATGTCATTTTGGAGCACATTTTTGGCACGCGAGTTATAAAATTAGTCCCATAACTTTAGTCTTTTCGCAAAAGGTCCCAAAAACGTGTTCTGAAAGACGTTGAACTTCAAATTCCGGCAACTTTTTTACCACAATGGACCAATTAAGGATTTATGGGATTAAATTGAAAGACTCTACTTTTTTGGAACCTTTTGTGGAAAAGACAAAGTTATGGGACCCAAATGGATTATTAACTCGGGTACGAGAGACGAAGCACTTTCAGCAATACTATATTTTAACCAAACCACACTAAGCAAGTGAAGCGTTGTTGAAATAACTGATATCCACGACTAGAACAGTATCATAATCAACCATTCTACTAATTAAGTATTCCACCCACTTACAGCTGTAGACACATGAGTACGGTCCCCAGTTGGGCCTTCCCTTGCAAGCCCGAAGTCTGAAAGTTTGGGATTGTAGTCCTTGTCCAACAGCACATTGGAGGACTTGAAATCTCGATATATTACCTTCATATTAAGAGTAACATAGCTAAAAAAAAGTTTGAATAATAGTATATGAATAAGAATTGCAATGAGCAGGGGATCAGTCTAAGACGACAATGATAAAAAAATACCTGGACTTCCAAACCTTCGTGCAGATATGCCATTCCTTGAGCCGCCCCAAGGATAATGTTTAGCCTTACTATCCAAGGAATTGCTGGCACAGTCCTGTTGAAAAGATGATCTTCCAAGCTCTTGTTATGCATGTACTCATAAACCAATAGTCGATGGATTCCTCTTTCTCCATCCATGGAACAATATCCTATAAGCTTAACAAGATTGGGGTGATCAAGCACTCCAAGAAATTGGACCTCCGCAACCCATTGTTTATGTCCCTATATAACAGAGGAAAACTGGAAAAGTTATGGTAAAGACTTCTATGTACCAATTGCACAGTGCAACTTGTGCAATTTTGACCAAAGTTTGACTCATTCACAGAAAAACCAAATATATAATGAGAAAGACACAGTTATAGGCTGAATATTATTAATTTTTCGATATACAACTGATACTTTTCATCACATGAACCAACACTTTCAACTGTGTTTTTTTTTTACTATCGGCTTGGTTGAAATTTTTAGTCAAAATTGCATCAGTTGCACGGTGGTGCCCCAAAGTATTACTGTAAACAGAAACATGAGTAACTATAACTCATCGTGAACTAATCACAAACCATAGAATCCAGAACTAGGCCATGGGTTAGATGCTTCTTATATTTGTGCTACAGATATGAGACGATAGTGATGAATTATGGATATGAATCCTAGTGGTTAAACTGTACTTGTCTCTACAATTCATTTACTATATACTGATTGGTCTCATTCATCAACGATACTAATGAATTGATTAAAAATGGTTAATCAAGCAGTTTGTACTTAGATGGTTCTTGTTCACCTATCTTCAAGGTTGCAAAACGAGTACTCCAAGGTTAAACTAATTAAACACAAAGGATCGGTATTTAGGTAGCCAATACGTGTTAATGCAATAAATATATCTGCACATAAAACTCATTGAAGTTTATACTTCCTGTAAACAGTCTACCTATCGTTCAGCAATGATGGCATAAATCAGTTGTTATAGAAAATTCAGCGGTCCAAACGGAAAACAATGTCACTTGTCGAGCCTTGCAGAAAATAGAAAGCTTACACACATTTGCTCAAGTATCTATTAGAGATATCCTATCACGTTCACAACCGAAGATATCGAAAATCCTGTCAGATTTGATAAGATTTGTTATTGACTATTTCCTTGTAGATTAATTATTTTTTAAGTTGTAGAATATATTATTCTCATTGTAATTGTGATCTACATTGATATGATTTCCATGAGAGTAGGAAATCCTCTTGTATATATATTGTAGAGTAGATCTCGGTGAAACTTGTTCATAGTATGGAATTTATACCATTACACTTACAAACTAATACCACTACACTTATCAACTGATACCATTACACTTAAAAACTGAGATCATAGTATTAAATGCTATAGGTACTAGTTTATAAGAGTAGTGGTATCATTTTATAAGTGTAATGGTATGAGTTTCATACTATGAACAAGATTCACAGGAGAGTTTGTGTATATTGTATACGGTCAATCAATAAATTGAGTAGCCACAATAACATTTCTCGACAGTAGAGATTCGAAAACAGAAAATCAGAAGCTTGCATACTAATCATGTCACTGCTGCTAACATTATCACCAGAGCATATGTTTAGTTCAAGAATCTATAGTTTCATAATCTGTGGGAACATAGCGGGCTCATGATTCAATTATACAATTGGAGCAGATGAATGCCTTTTATGTCTGAAAGAGATTTTTAATTTAGATACAAAACTCTAGAAAAAGGATATTCCTTAGAATTTACTATTAAGACCTTTATTACCTAAATGGTGGGTGAAGTAGATTTATCAGGATTACAAGAATTTCTGAAATTTGAAGGGGATAAGGAAACAGAGTCGGTGATAATCGCATACGTACAATAATATGAAAGACGAAAAAAACTCCTAAACACGATCAATTCAGCAAGTAATTCGCCGAGAAACTAACGATCCCATCAAATAAGCAATTTACAGAGAGAGAGCACGAGAGAAGCAAGTATTTGGAATTGTACGGACGGAGAAAGGGTTTTGAATTTGAATTGTTTTTGTTCGGCGAGACTAAGATATACCTGCAATCCTTGCGTATTGAGCTTCTTAATGGCAACAATGGTGGATTCCCCCTCGCCAGGAGGCTTAATCGAGCCCTTATACACACTCCCGAACCCACCCTCCCCGATCTTAAGAAGCCTGTTGAAATTATTAGTCGCTTCTCGAAGCTCCATGAGCGAAAATTCCCTGGAATTCTGCTCTCTGTCTCTGTACATTTCCGGTATGCTCCTCCGAGGCCGCGGGGACGACGACGAAGATGTAGACGACATCGAGCCTGTAGATTTCACAGCACGGCGTGAATTACTGTCCGGTTTGCTTCTGGAGTTGCTCAATTCAGGAGCTGATTTCCCTGACTCTCGCTTCTTCTCCTTACTGAATATGTAGAAACACCTCATCATCTTCGCGAATTTCGGAATTCGATCAACGGAGAAATTGAATGCGTGCGTTTGCGTGTTGGTGGAGAAACAGAGAGAGATGAAAATTTGGTATGAAGAAAAAAGATTACATTACTTTTCTTTGAAAAATTGGAGATGACATTAATAAAGGGGTGTGGTTTGGGGAAATTTTCTGAGTTTTAGTCCATATAACACCGCTTCTTTTAACTTGGTCAGTTGGTCTCACGCGGTCACACGCGGTCACACGCCTACACTCCATGTTGGAAATATTGTAAATGACTTTCCCCAATTGCATATTAAAAATAGTTTGGGTTTTGTGTGGATTCGGGTGCTCAGAGCATTTTTTAAAATATACAATTTGTTATATTAAAAGATGTATTTTTTTTATATTAATAGTTGCATGGTTCAGTATAAAAAAATTATATCTTTCAGTATAATAAATTACATGTTTCTAAAATGAATTATGAGTGCACTGTGCACCTGGATGCATATATAAACAAATGAGAGAAGAAGATATATACCTACTTTCATTAATAATTAAAGTGTTCTACCCATTTTATATAAGAAAAAAGATATCTACCCATTTGCTAATAAAAATACATATATGCCCTTATTTGAAAAAAAAAAGATTTATACCTACATGGTCCAAAATCTCTCTTATTTCTTAAGACTTAATTAAATGATAGGCTATTTTTAATTTATTTAATTATACAAAATATATCCATCTTTATTTATTTAATTATATAAGATATATCAATTTTTATTTATTTTTATTATATCTTAATTTTTTAATTAAATAAAAAATATCAAATAACTCATTAAAATAGATATTTAATATATTGTATCAATAGAATTAATAAATAAATAATTATTTTAAACTAAAATATTAATAAATAAATAAAACAATGTGGACCAAATATCTTTTTTTATTCTTTACTATTATAAATACCATTATTTTCACTTCTAAAATTGAATAAATCTTTTTTAATAATAATTTTTACTAAACCTAATAATTAAATTTTATTGACCTCATATCCTAATAATTGTATTTTAAAATTTATATAATGTATTAAAATAAAATATTTAATTAACACATACTTTTATATATATATATATATATATATATATATATATATATATATATATATGGGTGGGGTAATGATAGGTGAGGGTATTTTTGGATGAAAAGTATGAAATGGGTATATTTCTTTTTTTCTTATTGAGATGGGTACAATTTTTATTTTTTTTTGTTATTAAAGTGGGTATATTTGCCCTTATTCACTAAACAAATAATATTATATACGTACACCCATATACACTCTTCGTCTTATTCTTATTTGAAAATTTATAGTTTGTACGAGTTTTAATGTAAGAGTTATTTATTATTTTTGAAATAGATAAAATTATCTTTTTATGAGAGTTAAATAGTAAAGTAGTAAAATTTGTGTAAATTAAAAGAGAGAAAATTGATTTTAGTGTGGGAAGAATAGTGACAAATAATGTAATATTGAGATGTTGAGATGTTTGATGATATAAATGAAAAGAAAAAAAAATGTTTTTTTACTATTTATAAAAATAATCAATTAAATCTAGGACGAACTTTTTTTGTAAATATTTTAAGTAAGTATAAGACATATGAAGGGTGTATTTTAGAACACATATTAAAGGCTAGAAGTATTTATTTTTTTAAAAAATTGAATCACACCAACTTAAAAGATAAGCACTCCATGAATGGAATGGAGTAGAAGTTGAAAGCATCCGTGAAGTGTTAGCATGATACATGACATGGACTAGAGATTGGAAAGAGGAAAATTAGATGGACAAATTTTGTCTAAAATAGTAAAGGAAGCTCCAAGGTATTGAGATTGTCCCTACTCAAATCATAAAGTAGATTCCAAAGAAAATTGAAAAGATTTTCACAATCTCTAAGTAATGTTTGAATTTTGAGCTTGTTTCAATATCAATCGCATACTTTTTTTTATCGGGTAAAGTTAATTATTAATAGTTAATACAATAAACACTCAAATACTCCATGAAATCGTCAATTCATCTTATAACCCTCATAACTCCAAATTCGTTCCCAGTGGGAATCAAATCCGGGTCTCCCACTCAAATGTCAAACGCATACTCTATTCTCTCCAAAATGACTAGGGGATGTTTGGTTGGAAGGTTTGGGAGGGTGTGAAATAGAATTAAAGTCATAGTGTGTGTTTGAAATTACACTACTATAACTTTGATTTCCTAAAATTGAGAAATACATCATACCTCTCAAATATATGAGATATAGGTATGATTTCACACCCTTTCCATTCTTATACCCATGTAATTTCTTATCGTTTTACCAAGCACCCCCTAAATCTTCTATGCCCTAGGTGCACCAGACATTTTATATAATATTTTAGAACTATACAACTTGTTTTATTGAAATATATAATTTATTTATATTAAATAATGCAAATAAATTGTATATTTCAATACAATAAGTTGCATAATTTTAAAATACACTATAAAATGCACGAAGTGTACCTAATGCACATAAAACTCACTCCCTCAAAATAAAGATGGATCTTACTTCCATGCCCACTTCATTTTAGGTATGGAAATAAAACTTAATTTTATATATATATATTATTTTTTTTAATATTTACAAATACTATACAACTAATTGAGTATATAATTTGGCTAGTTAAGGAATGCAAAATAAATAAAGAATAATAATCCAAAATGACAATGTAATTATAAGAATGAATTCTTGATTTTTGTATTTAGCAACATGAATCATGAGCCATTGTCAAAAAAAGTGTATTGTAAGAATTTCAATGAAAGCGCATCTGGTGTAGTGGTATCATAGTACCCTCCCACGGTACTGACCAGGGTTCGATTCCCTGGATGAGCAACAACTTTTTCCAATTTTTTTTTGTATATGTAGTTTTTTTTTTATATGGTTTGAACTCCTATAATGTCAAAGAATGTGTTTTATATATAGTTCATCATTTATATGTTTGTCAAAATATTAGTTCTGTTGAAAGTTGAGTCAAAATTTACGTAGATTTTCTAATTAATACACTTTATGTATTCATATGATCATCTGCTATTTTAAACCTTAACATAACGACATGATATCTATCTACAATGTTGTGTTTGGATAAACTATCAAGTATAACTAGAAAATTATTCCACTTCACTTCATGAAGTATATTGATTACAAAATATTATTATTATTTGGTGATGTCCATGGGCGGATATAGGGGTTTCTCTAATTTTTTTGTATTATATATATATATATATGTTATATGTAATTAATCTGAATTATTAAGTTCTTAGTCAAGTCTATATAAACTTAATTTACTTCTAACTCAATTAAATTATTTTTTTAAAAATAAAAAATATTCAAAATTGTATATTTCAATGTTGCACGTTGCATGATTTTAAAATACACTATGAAGTGCACGGTGCATTTAGTAGATACAAGATTTAACTTTATCAAAATTATTCTTTTTAGTCCACCCCTCCATTAATTTCTGAATCCGCCCCTATGTTTGTCCTAGGCATTGTGCTTTGAGCAAACCTTCGCGGCTTGACAATAGGAAGAATAGTAGAGAAAATGGTGGGGTGTGAAACTGTTTAGTATTGAGAGGGTGTGAAAAGGAAAGGCGTTTGAGGAATTGTGTGAGAAAATGAGAAGGATGACATTAGGCTAATGTCCTAACAAACAAGTAACATTAATACAACACATTCACCATACGACATATGCATAGTCACACTCATAGACTCATAGTCAATAGTCATAGTCATAATCATGCCAACACATACATCTAATGAAAACACACAAGACGTATGATTGACCAATCCACAATCTCAATTAATATTCATATTTACTTTTCACAAAAATTAAAAATTAATATTCATGTTTTGGTCTTGGTCACTCCCTCACCCCTAACCTTCTAGCTATGCCCCATTATTCTCTGGCTAAGTCTAATATTGTGCATTCATAGAGCATTTTAAAATTATGTAATTTATTATATTAAAAATATAATTTATTAACATTGAGCCATATAATTATTTTTTTCATATTAATAATTACACGGTTTATTATAAATAAGTTGCATTTTTTTGTATAACAAATTATATGATTCTAAAATACATTATGAATGCACGATGGTGCACCTGCATGCACTTGTTAACACTGAACTGTGCAATTATTTTTTCATAATAGTAGTTTTATGATTTAATGTAAATAAATTGTATTTTTTTAATAATAATTTCTAAAATGCATTATAAGTGCATGATGGCGCACCTGCATGAACATGAGACCCACTTTTATTCTTTTTTCGATCTAGCACGACTGAAAAAACAAATAAAAATACTACTATTAAATTATGAATTTTAAATTTAATTGTAATAAACTGATTTAAATAACCCTTACTAATTATACTTTCAAAAAAACAAAACTTCAACTAATTAAATTGATATATTGAATCCCACAGTTATATTCATTATTCAATACAATGCGTATAATTGCGTCTAAATGTAATTAGTGGAATTTTGCGACTGCGCTCCATAATAATAAAGTAGTAATAGATGGGTTGGGTCTTATATGAGAGTGAGACTGTCTCGTGATGTGACGAAATATAATTTAAAAATAATATTTTAAAAAAGATACTAAATATTAACTTACACTAATTTATGAACTGTCCAATAATGAAACAGTTCCACGTAAAATTTTGAGATAATAAAATAATACCACACATTGAAAAATCTTGGTGAGTAGTCGATGCCTTTCCCAATTTTTATTTTTAATTTTTTGAAAAGTCTTTTCCCAAACTCTTCCATCTAAACATTGATGATCTTAACATTTTCTTTTATTTTATGTTATACTTATATCTTTTGGGTCATATTTGGTTCGCATAATTGATTGGGATATGTCGAGATTTGCGGTTTAATTTTAATTAATCGACTGTTTGGTTCGCTTCATGAAGGCTTATGATATATTTTCAATTTAGGTATAAAAATGTGTTTAATTCTTATATTGAGGGACACATCTATTAACTGTGGAAGGTGGAACATAATCTATCTCAAATACAATATTACAAATGTCGCCTTCGTACTTGTATTTAAAATGACCAAGACTTATCTCATGTGAAAGATATTTATTACATTTCAATAGATATCTCATTTTATCCTTTAATTTAAACACAAATATTAATTTTTCAATACAAGATTAAAAGACATTTATATTGATTTAAACAATAAAGTCCAATCAATTCAATATAACCCACTCTTATCAAATCATATCATAACTAATCAATTCAATTATGTGAAGCAAACGAGGCCTTATAGTATAATCACAAAACTTTCGCATGAATTCCTCTGTTCCAAAGTTGGGTATTCCGCTCCTGTTCCATAACCTCTCAATTTAAAATGTGTCTCATATTTTAATTATTTAAAATCTAAAAAAAATATTAATTTTTTTAAAAAAAAATCCAGTTTTTTCTGTTACCCGGCCCCGAACTTAACCCGACCAAAGTGGTTCATAGTTCACCCGGCTTGAATGGTTAATGATTTAGGGTTTATGGTTCATGATTTAGGGTATATAATTTAGATATTTAAATAATTAAAACATGGGACATGTGTCAAATTTAGAGGATATGGAACATGGGTGAAACACCATATTTTAGCACAGAGGAATCCAATCGCAAAACTTTAGTAATTAAAAAAAATAAAAAATTCAAGAAATTGTAAAATTAAATAATAAATTATAAAAAAACTCGTGCAATTTTCAAATCACGAGAACATTGTAAGCACTTATTGTATATGACTCAAATTTCATTCAAGATTATTTTTATATGCACTAGATGTACAGTCTATTATAGTGCATCACCGAAAAACTCACTCTTCATGCAATTATCCTATTCCCTAATTTTATAGAAATCACCCTTGCGTGATGCATACTGTGAATAAGAATGAGTGTAATTTGAGTATTGACGTTTTTAATTTTTTGAGAGATGAATGTTAATTGTCTTTTAAATTATCTTCATCTCATACATTAGACCGTCTCATACGAGTTTTTGTCATTTTGTAATTATATCCCACCATAAGCAAAATTTCCTTTTTTAGTTTTTATTTTATTGTGTTAATTCCGTTTGTAGAAACTTTTATGTTGGGAGACTCGGGAGGAATGCTTTTTGCCGCTTTGGGAAGGGTGTTGAGGATAATGGATATAGCCATGTGGTTTCTTCAATTTAATTCTTCTATGTTAACTTATGCTCTGGAATTCCACGGATTATTGAAAAGAAAAAAGGGTTTCGCAATTCGCAGGGACCGATCGCCAATCAAGGAAAAAATCGCTTGTCCCGATTTTAATGATTATTTAGTAAGCAATGTATATATGGAATTGAACCCCACCCCCCAATTCTTTTTATCCGTGTTCTATCGTTTTATATATCCATATTGCGTAGTGTTCTTGAAATCTTGGTGTAGTTGTGCATACTTAGTTGCAGATTTTGATGCCATTGTTTCGAACTTAAATTTTGTTAACCTATTTTCACGCCATTGACCTAATTTTTGTTCAGAAGAATGTTAAATTGTGCAATATGGATTCAGTTATGTTGGAATTTTAACTAATGTTGAGATCCATTTCTGGAGTATTCTCTATAGTTGTTGCAGTTGTCAATTACTTACTAAAATGGTGAAAATTTGTGCAATATGCGTTATAGTGGCCTTTTTAGGAACAATCAGTTGGATTATTTAATTTAATTTCCCCCCCTTTTATTGCAAGATTGCTTGAGAAAAGGTGCATATGATTTATGTGGAGAAAGGATTGAGAGCAAAACATAATCACATCTGTTGTTCAACATCTTATCTTGTTTTTCTCATTTTCTTTTCCATCCTATATAGCATACGTTTTGGCAAGATTCTTAGCAGCTTATTTATTCTAATTTAGTTTATGTGGTATAGAAATTATCTTCTGCATTTCCAAGATTGTTCAAATAGAAAGGCGAGTCTGTTCTTTCATTAAATACCAGTTTGCCTTTTCTCTTGATGCCTAAGGCTGTGAAAGCTCCTGTTGACCGGACACTAGACGAAGGTTCGTCCCTCTCTATAAACTTTGTGTTTTATGTTATCAGCTTATCCCTTTTGGATTTGTTTAATGGTTTGATTTGTGCTTCAAATAGTTTTCAATCTCACTCTAAAATTGGCCTTTTACTTGTGTGATCCTAGAAAGATTGATTAGATTTGTTTTTCATATGACATCAGTTTCTTTCTGTTCAAAGAACTTTAGGTATTATGACATTTATATATTTGGTTATGTGTTGTTATATTGATTTACTGTTTTGACCCCATCAATAGTATTTATTTTACTATTGATTTTTGAACCTTGAGGGGGGGGGTGAAGAACTGTTTGAAGCATGATGCAGGGGTTTGTAATAGCTCAGCTCATTCGACATCCTTGAGGCTAAATCATATTTGAGAAAATACTGAGTGGGTCAACTGAGTGAATAAAAAGATGAGTCAACTCTGTACTTAAAAGGAAAATGAAGTTATAATATTGAAAATAATAATATCAAATATGTAGTTTATGTAGGATAAAAAAAATTGTCATTCTCTTCAAAATGATTGAGAATGTGTTTTATAGTTCTTTTGCATTTAATGCATTTAAATAATCGAGTTTAAGTCAAATTACTTCAACCAGTCAAGTGCTAGACTTGTTCGGCATAATTTTAGACTTTTCCGCAAAAGGTCCAAAAAGGTTAAAATTTCAATTTAATCCCGTCACTCCATAATTGGTCGATTTTGGTTCCAAATTAGCCAAAATGTAAAGATTGATGTTGTTTTGGGGGACACTTTTTTTTACCTTTTTTTGCAGGAACGACAAGTTTTGGGCCAATTTTACACCTCACGGCTCACGTGCAAAAGACGTGCCCCAAAATGACACTGTACTTCAAATTTTAGCAACTTTTGGAGCAAAATTGAACCAATTAAGGAGCCATGGGATTAAATTTAAAACTTAACATTTTTGGGACCTTTTGCGGTAAAGACAAAAGTTATGGGACCAAAATGAATTTAGCTCATTTCTATGACATGGAGTAGTAACCAAAATTCACTGTTATTTCTTTCGCTCTAGAGTTCTGTTGTTGCTTAAAAGAACTATTTTATCAGATATTCAACCTGTTTGCTTAAATTGGTGAATTTATTATTATCTCTTTCATGATTTTTATAAGTTACTGAATCTCGAGAAAATGATTTGCTACAGAAGGAATCTGCAAGAAAGGCTCTTCTCCTACAACTTCAACTCGTCCACGTAGGAAGGGATGCAAACGCAAAGCTAAACTAAAAGATGAGTCGCTTGATGCTGAGGTCACTGTTCCCAGACACATTCGTATCCGTGGTCAAGCAAGAAGATCTAGAAATAACAGCAATGCTATCACCCCTGAAAGACAATGTTTAGACTCTACAACATTCCATCACCATTTCATGTAAATGCCATGGTTAACTTATTAAAAGTAGCGTAATAGTTAGGGCAAAATAGTTTTTAATCCTGTAAGTTACCCTTATTTTGATTGTAGTCATGTCGACTTTCACGAATTGAAATTAGTCCTGTACCTTTCAATTTTTTGTCATCTTGGTCCCGTGACCGACTGTAAGAGGTGATACATCCAATTGACCAATCAGAATCTGCCTTGTCAACATCAACCTCCTACAGCCGGCTTACATGACCATTTTCTTTTCATGAAAGTTGATAGGACTGTAACCAAAATAGGGATAGCTTACAGGACTAATAAAAACTATTTTCTCTAAGAGTAATATTGATTGTCTTTGAGGAGAAAATATCTTTGATTTTGTGTAGGAATCTATGGAGTGCTTTTCCCGAAGAGAAGGTGAAATCAGTTGCATATAGTGACCCTTTGTGGTTTAATTGGTATGCCAGTAAGAATAAGCAAGTGACGCTTCTGAAGTGGATCAAGGAGAAGGACATTTTTTCGAAGAAATACGTTATGGTCCCTATAGTTATGTGGTATGTGTTTCTTTGTAGTTATGGATGCAATCTGGGTTTTATCATTTGATATGGAGTTTTTTGTCATTTTGGTAGGTCTCATTGGAACCTCTTGATCTTTTGTAACTTGGGCGGAGACCTACATTCCAAAATTAACGGGCCCTGCATGCTGCTGCTTGATTCGGTGCATTCAATAGGTCCTACACGCCTTGAACCATTGATCAGAAGGTAACAGCAGTCTGGTGTGTTTGTTTGGTGGGGGGGGGGGGATGATGCTCTTTTTTTGTTTTATCAATGTTTATGTCTCTTCCTTTACTAGTATGAATCATTCATAGTATTCTTTGTAGTTTTTTATTCTGCGATTGGTTTTATTAAAATTGTAGGCTTCTTTTTGGCATTTACAAATCAGAGGAGAGGCCAGAGAGTGAACAACAGCTTAAAAAAGTGCCTCTCTTGATTCCAAAGGTAATAGTTATACATCCATATTTTGCATTATATTAAAGGAATTGTATTTTTTAGAGGGATTACTCGTCTTGTACTGCTGACAACATTTATTTATTAATTGTACTACTGATAAAATTTATTTATTAAATCTTTTTTTTTTTTTTTATTAAATCTTGTTTTAATCATGTACGATAAAATGAAATATACCCACATGTTGGGAAAAAAATTGAATCTACCCACCGAAGTGCCTTAATGATTAAATTCTTTGTCATCTACCTTGATGACTTCAAGTTCTTCTCTTGATGTTAATGGTGGGAGAGAATCTATGTCATTAAAAGCAATTTTTTGAACAGGAAAAGGGTCAAAAGACCACATAATTTGCAGTTATGTTTTAAAGAATGCACACTTACAGATTTCAGTTAACCACCATGTTAGGTCCCCCAGCAGAAGCAAGGTGAGGAATGTGGATTTTATGTTCTACTTTACATAAACAAATTCATAGAGAGGGCTCCCGAAAATTTCGACCAATCTGAGGGCTACCCATATTTTGTGAGTTTATTATATCTTTCGGTGAATTGGAATTTCAGATTCGAGTTTTCCATAACTTTGATTATTGCATTGCAGATGAAAACGGATTGGTTCGGTGTGGAAGAAGTGGAGACCTTCTGCAAAAGTCTGGATGCTTTTCCCGTTCCTGTAATAAGTGACAACAATCCTGATGCTTCCGCAGATTCTGTCGTGATCATAGACGGTTTCTAAGCTTTCAACTTGCTTTGAAATTTATGTTTTGATGTCATTTAGAGGATAGATTCTAGATTCTATCTTCACTATGATTGATATATAGTCTTGAATGCTATTGCACTTTTCTTCTGGTGTAGCATAGTAACTTTTTGGAAGATAGAGCATGGTTTTAATTGGCTATTTAGTTTGAGATGCAGCAAACTTTATCAATTTACTAGAAAGAAAAATTCAAATTTGATTAGTGGCTAAAGTGGTGTCGGGTAAAAACATTTTTTTAAGAAGTAGGTGTGATCTGACTTTTTCAAAGTATAAGTGTTTATACCCTCTTAGTAGTGGTTACAAACCAGCACTAAGTAGAACCATAAATCGTAATCAAATATATAGAACTTTCAAATTTTGCAAACACGACAAAGAAAAAATCGAGTTTTGATGTTAGTAGTGTGAATTTAGTTGCAAAATTTAAAAAGTACATACATCGAATTGTGAATTTTAAGAAGTTCGTGTATTAATTTTAAATTTCAAAAAGCATTGCTTACGCCTAAATCCCAAACCCTTAAAACCATATTTTATAATTAATAAAAAATATGAAGATGTAATTTTTTTTATGGAGATGATATTCCTACAAGCTATACTCCATATTCCCACCTCCTGGAATAATTTGCACCATATCTTGGACACATAAAATGAAAAAGTGTAATAATGATTACGATTTTGAAGGGTAATTTTGTAAACTTATGCATACATTATAAAATAAAAGAAATGAGTTGAATTGTGTGTATGTATGAGCCCAAAAGTAATGTTTTGTGTATAATTGTAAATATTGTGAGATCGAAGTTTATGGAGAGTTTTGTATTTTTGAGGTACGCAAGTTATTGTGAGATGCTCGAATAAGGAAAGTGTGAAAGTTATTATGGGAGAAATGAGTATAATATATTCAGTATCTATATCAATATCTATATATATCCCGCCAAAATTATTGCTAAATTGAGAAACAAATCTTTGGAATAAATATTAACAAATTATAACTTATTGAGAAAAATATTTGAAAAAAAAATTGTACTCCCTCCATCCTGTAGTTGTTTACCCCTTTGCTTTTGGCACGAGTTTTTTATTGGGATGGAGGAAGTAGTATTTAAAGTGATAAAGTGATTTTTTATTGAGGGTAGTGTAGTTCTTTCTATTTTATTACTAAAATAGATGTGTTTTTTTTGGTAAAAGTAAGGATATGAGATGTAATTTTGAGATGTCGTGACAGATCATTTTTTGAAAGGGGTAAACAACTAGGGACAGAGGTAGTACTATATTTCTATAAACTCTATTTTTTTTTTGAAAAAAAAATCTAATATTAAATTGAGAAACAATTTTTTTGAATAAATATTAATAAATTATAATGGATTGCAAAAAATCTTTAGAATAAATATGTATGAAAACAAACTATAATGGATTGAAAAAATATTTGTAAAAAATATGTAGATTGTTTTCATAAACACTAATGTTAAATTGGGAAACAAAATTTTGAAACATGGGAAAATCTTTGAAATGGATATGTATGATTTCTTACTAAATATTTCCATAAACACTAATGTTAAATTGAAAAACAAAACTTTGGAACATGGGAAAAATATTTGAAATAGATATGTATGAATTCTTACTAAATATTTCCATAAACACTAATGTTATATTGAGAAACAAAACTTTTGAACATGGAAAAAGTCGTTGAAATAGATATGTATGAATTCTTACTAAATATTTCCATAAACACTAATGTTTAATTGAGAAACAAAACTTTGAAACATGGGAAAAATCTAGATATGTATGAATACTTACCAAATATTTCCAAAAACACTAATGTTAAATTGAGAAACAAAACTTTGGAACATGAGAATTTTTTTTAATAGGTATTTATGAATACTTATTAAAACTGCAGTTCTTATAGTTTATGTTGATTTATTTGATTTTTACACAATTTATATTGATTTAATGGTTTATTTTGCAAGTAATACTTATTAAAATTACAGAACTATTCTATTTAAGGTGTATTATATTGTTTTCTTGATATTTATTTTCATGCAAGATTCTTAATTTTCATATGTATGTTATATCTGATAAAGAATGTCAAATACCTATGTTAAATCGTAGAACGATTATCGAAGGTAGCGTCTATCAAAATTTGAAATCGGTATTTGGTTTTTGTATATGTGTATTACATACAAGATCCCCGGTTTTTGTTGCTTTTAAGATTTTTATTTTGTAGATTCTTACTTTACATCTAATGATCTGACGAGCATAAATAAAATTCTAATGACACTTTTAGTGTTACTAAAATTTGCGCGAAATAAAAATTTATCTCTAAGTTTGATAATGATACAAATAGTTCAAATTCAATAAAGATAAAAATGATCAAAGTAAAGATTGAGAAATATTAGTTGAATACTGATTTATTCCCTTATCTCTATTACTATAAACCTAAACTTTTATTTGAATTTTTCAACAACAGCATATATTTATCATTTTACATTAAATTTAAAATTTATGAGAGATTAATATTTTCTCAATAAAATAAAATCATACGGTTCAGTTAGTAGTTCAGAATTTATATAAAAAGAAATACATGAACAATATTGGGCTGGCCCATCCCCATGGGCAAATCCACATTAAGCCCATCTCCGACCGGACTACAACCATACCCGTTTTGATATTATTACATTTTTACTCGTTGCCCAATTTAGGAGGGATGCAAAAATTAAAACGTAAAAAGACAAGAATGCCCCTACAAGTATAAATTCTCGCACTCACGCTCAGTCGCAGTCAATTCTGTCAACGCTGCTCTGAAAGCATTGTAACCCTAGTCTCCTCCTTTTCCCTCCCCGCCCTCCCGCCACCTCTCGCCGCCGCAACATCTCACCGTTTCCGTCCAAACCTTCCGAAGCCATCTCCACTATTGTAAGAATTCAGCAGCCTGCATTTCGTACTTGTTGTATTGCTAGCTATGGGGATGGGGGAGAGTGATACCGGTGGTTGTCAGCTTGATAATCACAACGACGTCGTTGTCGACGCGCCGGCGCCGCCAAAGTCGCCTTGGAAGACCTCCGCTGCCTCTTCTCCGGCAGTGGTCGCTGATTCGGTGTCTTGGCCGGCTCTTTCCGACGCGCCGCAACGGGCGAAGAGCAATGGGGGGATGGATACCAACTCTGCGAAGTCTCCGCCGCCGGAAGTAGAGGTTGATGACTCTGGTGGCGCCCCTCCAGCGGTGCAGCCGGTGGGTGTTGTTTTCTTGTTAATTTAAATATCTCGTCTTTACTTGTTGGTTCTTGGGTTGGTTCTTTGTTTGTTGTTTTGTCTACAAATGCAGTTGGTACTTTGAATTGAAATTCGTTATATAAAAGGCTGTCGCTTTATATCACCCGGTGTGTAGTAATCCACATGTGTATTCTGGAATTAGATGGTTTAAATAAGGAGGGGACGGGGGAGGGGGATGTGATGGAATTAGAAGTAGTTATCATATAATTATTAAAGGTTCATTGGGGGCACGTTAACAATGCAGTCAGAAAATTTGATTATGGACTGTAAGATCTCTTTTTGTGTCTTTAAATGCAAATGACCTTCAGCTGTGCCAAATGAACTCATACTCTTAGAACTGGATAACAAATTGTCTGTATTGGAGGTTTTGAAAATTTCGTTCTCTACTGTTTTACTGAATGTTGGAATGATAGAACAAGCACCCTATTGGCTGATTAATAACACTACTCATGGCTCATTCATTTATTCTAATAAATGATAATCATTGTATACGTACACGCTTTTTGTTCTTTTGCCTGAAAAATGCTTTTAGACGGGTCCAAATTGATTAAAATAACTCTCTGAAGCAATTAAAGTTATATGCCAATGCGCATAAATGGACCCGAGGGTGTGAATAATGGTAAGAATCAGATGCGCAATTTTAATGCACATATATTTATAATTAAATCTTTCGCAGATTCTTTGGTTCTTATAATTTTTTCCTCCATTCATTGTTCGTGGACCTAAAATGAAGACCCTGTGGAATGATCTCTGTCTAAACCCCTGAAACCTTATAGATCTATGCTTATGAGCACTTCCATAACATGTTTTTCCTTTCGAGGGGATTGTTTACTTGTGAACTTTGATACTTTCTGTTGGCTGTAATTTGCTCTTAAATATTCAAATGTTACAGTCTCTTTTCTGACAGCTTTTGCCGGTCTTCCAGGTTAGAGTAGAGCAGCAGAAGTTCCATGGACGTGGTAATATGAGATCTCCCCGTAAGCCCTATCCCATGCATCAACACAAAACGGGGCCGAAACATGGTCCTAATGGTGCACCTCCATTTCTCATGCCCCCACCCTATTATCCACCAACAGTCCCCCCACATTTTCATTCTATGGTTCCCATGCACCCCATACCCGCCCCTGGGTACGGTTATCAGTTTCTACCCGGAGCTTTTCCCAGGGTTGATAATCAATCGGTAAAGTCTGGTAGTGATGCCCCTACACAAGCTTTTGTTCCTCCAGTAAACGGGGAGCTTCAGTCTTCACCACATGCTAATTCAAATGCTCGTAATTCTGAGGGAAGAAGGTCTAATGCAAGGGAACAAGGTGGCCAATCGAATCCTTCCTGGGAACAACCAACTGCCAGTTGCTGTTAACAACTTCCATATGCAACAACCAATGGGTCCAAGGTCTTTTATGAGACCGCCTCCATTTTTCGGTCCCACAGGCTTTGTTGATGGACCAAACTACCCAGGTATATAAACCATTATGTATGTAGCTTTCAGCAAATGACGAGTAGTATTTTTTTTAGCTAAGGATTTTATTTCCATTTTCTAATAAAGATCATCCATTCTACAGGTCCACCAGGAGTAATATATTGTTTTCCTGCTGTTCCTTCAGGCCCTGGGAGAGTACCATACCCGGTTCTGGTTCAATATCCTTTCCCCCCTGGAGTTCCTATGCCACCTTCGCCAATTATAGCCTTGAAAGCTGACATTCTGAAGCAAATTGAGTATTATTTTAGGTGAATTGATAAGAAAGATCTAATGCTGATGAAAATGTATTTCAAGATTAATAAACCCAACCCCTACCCACGTAAAACAAGAACATATAAATAACAAAAGAAAAGGGAGAACTATTATCAGTTACTTGGTATAGATTCTTGTTTAGTATATGGCGTCAACTATCTTATATTTATGTGTCATTGAACTCTGTTGTTGAGCTGCTCGGATCATTCATAGCTTTGAGGGCCCGCTTGATTGGGGGCAATAGAAGGGGGTAATGGGAATTATTCCTATTAGTACTGCTTAGTAATTTTGATGTGTCCGTAATGGGAATAGAAGTAAGTAATTTATTACCCTACTTTCATCACTCACTCAACCCTCCTTACACGATACACATTATTGATTTTATAACCAAGCAATAACAATGCAATCAATAACCCCATGGTGATTGACCCCTCAATGATACCTATTACCATACCCAAGTCATGCCAAGCGGCCCCTGAGTCTTACTAAAATAGTTTCATATTGAAATCAATGTTTGCTGAAATGAACATTTGCAGCCATGTGGTATCTTTGTCTGAGTTTTTTTTGGGAACTATTCATGTATAATTCATATTCAAGTGAACTAAGATGTCCTGTTTTTGTGGAAGTGTCCTTAACCAATAAAAACTATTTTACAGAGCTATTTTATTTCCAGTGTAGATGACAACTAATCATTTCAATTTTAAAACTTTGGCAGTGATGAGAATCTTCAGAAAGATGGCTACTTGACTGACTTGATGGACAGCCAAGGTTGGGTTCCGATATCAAGAATTGCTGAATTTCCAAGGGTAATGTTTTAACAGATTCTTTGTGTTAATAAAATGCTTGCCTGGTGATCTATTGCATAATTAGACCACTTCTATGGTAGTTTTTTCTTTTTTGCTGGTGCTGGGAGCTGTACTTGCACAGTCTTCTGATGAAAAATCGAACGATAAAACACTTTTATCTCATTGGTTGATGAATGAGAGTTGGGATCGTGATTTTTTTTTTTGTTTTATGATGATATACACAATCAATTCATTTTGACTGAGCCTGATTTGCATTTTCAATACTTATCTTTTTCTTTTTCAGGTTAAAAAAATGAACACAGATATACCATTTATTTTAGATGCATTGCAGGCCTCAGAAACCATTGAAGTACAGGTTAAAATCTTGTTCTCTTGAGCATATTCAATTGCATTATTTTCTTGATTCTGCTGCATAAGTTTCCCTTAGATGTCTTTTCTTTCCAATTTTTCCTTTTTTATTTCTTTTCACAATAACCTCCCTTCGTGTGCTATGATTAAACCATTGTAGGGTGAGATGGTAAGGAGACGCAACGAGTGGTCAAAGTGGGCTAAGTCTTCCTCTCAAGCCTCAAATGCTGGAAAGAATGATAACCGCAAGGAAAGTAAAGAGGACAGCCCTGAAGGAATAAAAGAGGTTCCTTCGCCAAATGGATTCACTGTGGATCCCCTGGAACCAAGTGAAGATTGTAGAGAAGAAACCATTGATAACAAAACCATTGAAAACAGGTATACATTTCTTTTTTCAGTGGTTTAACAAAGAAAATTGCATCTCAAAATAGTTAATTCAGGCATGGTATCGACTTTTATCCTGATAACAGGAATAACAGTGCTGAACTTAATAGTGACCGAAATTGCCCAGCTATCTTAAAAGGAGCCGACTCAGCAAGATTGAGTGTTGATAGAAACGGCGGAAGCATAAAGGTGCAGGCTAATTCATGTATGAATGAGCATAGTATGAATGACTCATTTAATGATTTTTCAAAGCACATTTTTATGCTTGACGAAGAGCTGGAACTGGAGCAGAAAACAGTAAAGAATAATCATCACTCTGCCTTGGAAAGGTATTCCCTGCTTTTCCAATTCCTTTTTTAAACCTCTATCTTAACTGCCCAAAGAAAATCATTGGGGTTGCTCACCTCATTTTATCAGTCAGATGATTTGCTCATGGTTCAGTTGCATATATTATTTTTAATTCCTACCCTTCATCTCTGTCCCTTTTAAATTTCTTGTGAGACATGCTATTACTAGATTACTTCAGAAATTATTTGCTATATACCAACATTGTTTGGTTAATGTATATATTTTCTTATAAAAAAAATAATGCTATCCAAGTATTAGCATATTTTCTGTGTCCCTTTTCAATAATAATGCTGTCACTCTGAAGTCTGAACTGATTTAGTGCGATATAAGCAACAGGATTCACCATCTACCCAAGAGTTTTCTTATCAAACAGTAATTTGATGAATTGTCGAGAAAGATGTAAAGGCCAGAGATGTCTTTTTGTTTGGTTGTTTCCTGTTTAATGACTCATACCTCCTGATTTAACGTTAGAACCCTATACTTTCCATTTGGTATTGGTGTTCCATTATTTTTTAGTCAAAGATTAAAAAAGACATCCTTATGAAACAAAAACCTTGCAAACTGTTCCATAGAACCAGGTCATCTAAATGGTGGCTTATAGTAGTAAGTTAGTAACTAGTAAAAGGATTAAATATGGTTCTTGACTTTAACATTTTGTGCATGTTATATATCTGGTTTTCTTGGGATTTTGGAATTTTTATTTAATAAACGTAACTTGGTCTGTGTTTGTTTTCATATTTGGAATCTGTTTTTTCTCCTTCCAATATGAATACATTAACAAGGTTTGTTTCCCAAGAGAATCCCTGTTACCAAAGTGGATCTATGTTATATGTCATCTTCCCCCTATTTTCATTTAGGATACCTTTATACATTTTAAGTTAAATTGAAGAAAAAACTATTTTCACCTCACTCACCCAAAAAGAGGAAATGTTTTGTTTAACATTTATTTAAATTTTGCCTCTTGATATCAAAACACTACCATTGCTTTAATAGATATTCACTCCCAACTAAAAGGATCAGATATGCCATTTAGATTAACTTTTTTCGTATGAAAAAAAAAACGATTATTGCTGCTTTCATATTATTTATTCTCTATCCATCTTCCATTCACCCAGTAGTTTTAGTCCACTACTAGAACACATACCCTCAAAATACACAAGCAATAACACAGTTCTCATGTTGCATAATCTGGAAAGGTTTGAAATACACCGTAATTTTCTTCAAACAACAATTAGAATAAAAGCAGCCAACTCATTTGAGATTTTGGATAACTTTGTATCATTTCTTATACAATGTGTATACTGGAGCCATTTTAGCTTTCTTACTCATCTCCTCTAATCAGGGTTGATGATGAAGATGATGAAATCATGGTTAATGATCAAGCAGTGGAGAGGCTCGTAATTGTCACTCAGGTGAGAACATGAGATGCTGTTGCTCTTCTTTGAGATGTATTGACCGCCTAGTCATTTAACCAAAACTACAATATATGAAATATGGAAGCTTGATGGTGAGGTTTTGATTGAATACTTTATTACTTTTTATTTTTAATGTGTGATCCGCAATACCTATCAACGTACTATCACACTTTCCAATACAGTCAATCTCTCTCCTTACACTTTAATATAATATTAATATCATGATTCACTTCATCCAATCATTTTAATCACACTCAACAACAAATATAATAATACAAAATTATTCACTCATGCACATTGATTTGACATAAAGTTAAATCCAACCCTCCTCAAAAACCTAAAAACGAACACACTTTACTATTTATCGTGGATTTGAAATCCTTAGCGTATGTTTGTATTGTGTTTCAAGTGACTTTTAAAAATCGGTTTTTTTGAAATCTAGGGATTTTAAAATTTGTGTATGTTTTGGGTTTTTTGAGTAGGGTAGGATTTAACTTTATGTATTATTATAAACATACCCTTCGACTTCAAAAAAAAAATTTTTTAAAAGTATATGTGCTTGGATGGCCTGAAAATCTCTATTTTAAAATCAGTTGCTGTGCGGGCTTCATTATATATTTTCAGCTATTAGTTGAATAATTCTATTTCTATAGTTATCTATCTATAGGTCCTTAATATTTTTAAATCCTTTTTTTAATATAAGAATACAGAAACTCATAAATGGTCTGATTTCTTTGTATGTGAATTTATCACTGTCTTGCAACTATTTTTGTCTCGAATTCCAATTCTTAATTGGTCCCACAAATCTACAATTGATCATATAGATTTAATCATGGTAAGCAGAATTCTAGTCTAATATGATTGGTAGCAATATCAAAAAGAAGATAATAGAGTTGATGTATGTCGTCATAGATTAGGTTAGCTAGCTTTCTTCTTTAGGTTTATACTCTATACTTTTCAGCTTAGGCGCACAAATTGTAATGCTCTTGCTTTGGCCTTAATAGCAACCACTTTGCTCATCATCTTACACTACAAGCACACATGATATGTATCCAAATCATTTTGTGAAATCATGATCAGAAAGAGAATAAGATTGAATGCTTAAATATTTTCTGTTTGAATTTTTGTCTTATTTCCTCTTTGCCTATCTGAAAGGCTCAATATAAAATTAAATTGATGGTGCATTTATCATTTTGAATGTAATAAACAATGATTATCTTTGATTTATGTTACAGAATAGTGGAAAGGGTGAGAGACATGCTGAAGAATCAAAGGGAATGTCCAGTGGGCTTGCTTCTGCTATAAATGATGGCCTCTGCTTTTTCGAGGAGGTCGTTAGATTTTTAGTGAAATTTATGTTGCATTTGTCTGGAAAGCTATAACAATAACTTATGCACATCATCTTTGTGCAGGTACGAAAATCAAATAGCAGACAAAATAAGCCTATCAAAGATGGTGTTAATCACCATACTGAAGGAGGCAGTTCTGTTGGGCCTGAAAATTCTAATTCTCGAAGGAAGCAGAACAGAGGCAGCTCCAAACAGTATAAGCAACGGCTATTCCATGGCCTAAACACTAAATGGCATGATATCTGAAAGTCCACCTAGTGATGCTGTTGGGTTTTTCTTCGATTCCACACCTCCAGATAGTCATGGGTATATATCACATTTGTTTATGTTCTTTGTCTGCATTATTTTGTATTATCAACTATGTTCTGTTTGGGTATGTTTGTTTATGGATTGAAGTGGATTTCTAATCCAGTAGGGTAGATTTGATGAAATAGTAAAATGCATATTTTGATTTCTTATATGTTTGGGAGTGTGAATTTTTAGGATTTGATAGGGTAGGATTTGGTTGTGTCTTGATTTTGTGTGAAAAGTAGTAGAGTGTTGAGTTGGAAATCCTATATCAAAGTCTGGATAAAGAAATGAGGATTTTGGTTTTAAAAGTGGGGTGGAAGCCGGAAACAAACAGGGATTAAGTCCTTTGGCTTATGCTTTGTTGTATATTTAGATTTTCAGTATCTTAAAACTCTGGTAATTTTGCAGTTTGCAGAATTTAAAGTTGAGTGCTTCTCCCCGTAGCAATCTCTCAGGAAGTAGTCCACCGGTTGGATCAGCGCCAAAGCCGTTTCCACCATTTAAGCATCCAAGTTATAAACTTCTAGAGGAAAATGGTTTCAAACAGCAAGTGTAAGCAGATTATTTACCTGCATTTTTAGGCTGCAAATGGCATGGCAGTTCTTATGTCAAGAATCCAGATACAGGAGTAAATATTAATTTGCTTATGCTTTTAACTAATTTATAAGTTTTTTCTCAGTTACAAAAAGTATCGTAAGCGCTGCCTTAGCGAACGTAAGAGACTGGGCGTTGGTTGCAGTGAGGTACCTTTTAAACTACTACTGAAATTATTCTTACAAACAGCTTGTCTGAAGTGATTCTTTTCGAAAAATCATTCTTTCTGCGCCTTTATTTAATGGCCGTTCATTTATGTTTACGATTTGGAAGATTTCTTGCATGCATGGTTTAATCTGTATTGAATTTTCTTGTGAGAAACTAACTTTTTGAGCTACTCTCATTTTGTTTCTAATATTTCTGAGACTATTATTTCAATTGATATGGGTTCTCTGGTTTGTTATCCAATTTCTTGATGATAAATCATCTAAATTGGCTAGCTAAATGAATCCACATTTAGATCTCTCCACAATAAAGACTTTCATCCACAAATTTGTGTACCATGGTCTTACAAATTGTAAGATCCTTCAGTTAATGCATTGGTGCAACAAATATATAAGAAGTTTTTCCGGGTGAAGCTTTAATTAGGTGACTTCCAAGTTTATTGGTCAGTCAAGTATGAGAATTGTTGGATCCAAGTTTATGCTAAGATTCTTTCTCTAGAAAATTTCAATCATTCTGCTAATTCACCTGAAAGGTATAAATTATGTTACTGGCATAAACATAGTGTCTATTTCTTTTCTGCCATTTATTGATGTCTATGTCTTGCAAAACTCTAATTGCAGGAGATGAATAAGCTGTATAGGTTTTGGTCATATTTCATAAGGGACATGTTTCTCCCTTCAATGTATATTGAATTTAAGAAGTATGCACTAGAAGATGCTGCCGCTGGTTATAATTATGGGATGGAGTGCTTGTTCAGGTTTTACAGGTGGGATTTTTAGTGTACTTGAGAGCTGTTGATTCTCATATTTTCTTCTTTTACTTGGCCAGAATCCTTTCGATGTAATTCTCTCTTGTGCCTTTTTGGACTGGTCCTCATTTGTTTCTCTTGTTCATTATTTTTCCAGTTATGGCTTGGAGAAGGAATTCAGAGAGGAGCTTTATGAGGACTTCGAACAGCTGACACTCGACTTTTATAAACGTGGAAATCTTTATGGCTTGGAGAAATATTGGTACTTACACTATCTCTAACAATTCTCTTTTACATTCTGTCAACAAGGTAAAGTTTACCTTTATGGCTCGGAAAAATATTGGTACTTGCACCCAAGAAATAATAGAATCATGAAGAAAAACACTTGGCGTGCAATTATGAGTCAATTTTAACCAAAAAATTTCAATCTAACTGTTTTTTTTATATTTTTTTTCACAGATCATAGAAACGAAAGTGGTCGAGAAGTATTAGTTCATCTGATGAAAAGTATCAACTCATATAATGAAAACATATTAGTCGTTTACTAAAAAGTATTAATGCTGTTCAGCTTACAGATTAATAAATTTCTTCATATGAACTGATATTTCTCATTATATATTTCAGTGTCTTTAGTGAATGAGTCAAAATGCACCAATTGCATTTGTGTAAAAGTGTTTTCCAATCAAGAATTTGGGGAATGTGGAAGACCTGAGATCTGAATTCTTTCAACCTTGTTGTGTGTTGCAGGGCGTTTCACCATTATCGAGGAGAGGCCAAAGAACCACTGGAGAAACATCCAGAATTAGGAAAACTGCTTAGAGAAGAATACCGCAGTTTGGATGACTTCAAAGCTAAGAATGCTACCACCACCACCTGATGGTATGGCATGTCATCATCGTAGTTGAGTTCAACTGACGGTCTCAAAAGTTTTGGGTAACGATTCTTACCAATTATAGAGGAAGCTAGATTCTGGCCCTCCCTGGTTTTTTGACATGGGAACTGAGGTTGATCTTCGTAAATACTCAGAGGATACTACTTACTACTCCTGCATCGACTTGGACTTTGGTTTTTGATGCCAGTGGTGACACACATGAACTCATGAGGTTGTCTGATAGCCATTTTTCTAGGCAATCGTTTTTGCTCTTGTATATAGCTTGGAAAAAAAAAACCAAAAAAAAAAAAAACGAGGAAGAAATGAGGCAAAGAATGTTGGACGGGGATTTTGTGATTTGACTGTGTTTTTGAAACATTTAGGCCCTTTTTCTCCTTTGTAATCTGTTGGGTTGTTTCGATTGTCACTTGTATAGGCAATAATCTAGCATCGTCAGTCAGTTAGGTTACCCTTTTTTTTTTTTTCATAACTATCCGATCCAAAAATTGATAAATTTAATCTGTTAGGTTACATTAACTCTAATTAAACAAAACTTTCCTGTAAAAAAATCAATTAATTTTATGAGCTAATTTTGGAAAAATCAAAATAAGAGCTCTCTTCAATAAATTGACGGTCGTCATTTTTGCGTTCCGCAGCGTTTGTTAACATCGGCACTCTTCAATATTGTTTTCATTCAGTCATAATTGAAAAATATTGTTAAATCTTGTCTATCTTGAATTTAAAAACTTAACAATTTCTAACACAATTAAACATATAAAATAGTACAATTGACATTCAGTGGGGAATCTGTCCCCAAAAAAAAAAAAAAAACATTCAGTGGCGAAAAACCAAAATTTCGTAGCGAAAATGAAACTAAAATGCCCTTGCTATTTATATTTAGATGTTTGCCTTGAGTTTAAAAATCAAGATTTAGATTTTAAAATTTAAAACTAATCTAAGTTGGGGATTTTAAAATTTTGTTTTTAGAGACCACCACCACCACCACTACCCTATTACAAATCAATTATCATACTAGGCAAACATCCACCTTGCAATTTTTTAAAACTTCAGAGTCCTTTAAATTTTTAAAATCAATTTAATTGACTTAAAATTCAAAATAAACATCACATACACATTCAGCGATCAGTGATCAATACTCATTTCCTACAATAAGATGGTAGAAATTTCATTTTCTGGACTTTTGATATTGAATCCAATGGTATTCCGTATTTGATTTATTAAAGTTGATTCCGAATAATCAAATGAGGGCATCCAAACTTGTCAGTTTGAAAACGACCTACATGTGTACCTCATGGTATACTCTCTAAACGACACACAACACCCCGATTTCAGATTTGAAAGAAAAACAAAATATTATAATGGACAAATCAAACTCGATATGCTTTTCATAGGAAGTGTTAGAAAATATAAAACCAAGACTTAACTCCAAAAACACCAGGGTAAGAATACAAAACTAAAGCACGAAGCCACAGAAAGTCGAGACTTTTTTTATTCTTTACTGATCATTATAGTGTTTGCTCCATAATATATTCCCAGATTTAAATCATTCCTTCAAAATCCGAGGCAATAAGGAGCATAATTTCTTCACAGAGCTCAACTTTCTCAACAATCACAAACTACTCCCTTGTCTCTACACTGGGCAATTACCTGAACTGGAGCAAACCCAAAAGCAGCAAACTCATCTGGCATCGACTTCTCAACAGGCCTCTATGAATAGCAACCCCCCATATGTAAAGTAAATAATGGATTTTGCCAAAGTTAATGTGTTCATATGACATGAGATGCAAAAATGCTCAGATGATGGCTGTTTTAAAGCACAAAGTAGGAATAGCAAACTAAATTTTGAAGAAAGTAGCCACATCAAATTCCAGTTTTTTGGAAAATTAGAAGAGTTACATCACTACTTTTAATGCAGCCAGGAAATTTTTAAGGCTGAAAAGCACCTTTAAGAACTCAAATGCAGAACTGTGACTGTATTAAAATCAATTTTAATAAGCAACTGATTAGTTAGCTGAACATGGGAAATTTCAGCTTAATGCATGTTCTTCAGCAACCCACAAGTATCGACATAACATTCATCGACAATGTTGCAGCTTCACAGCTGTCCTGCACTACAAGTTCCTGCGACAGAGTTATCAAGCTATGATGCATGTTAGCCAACACTCAAGCAATCGAATATGTTCATCTTTCTAATCATCAATTCAAAGCCAACTTAATGAAAAAGTTATGGAGCAATACAGACATAAAGGAGAGGCATATAAGAAAAGTAAATTCCAAAATAATGCAAATAGAAGAAAATTATAAAGCATTAGGACTTCAACTGAATCGTAAAGTTGAAAGTAGAGAAGGATACTTAATTGAAATACTTTCAAATCCTGGAGACACAGAAGTAGGAAATATGCTGGTAGTTCTCAATCGTTTCGAAAAGTTATTATTGACCAAAGACATTTTAGAAAATATTCGACAGGAGTAATTAAAATAAATAAAAACGCAATACATATTTTAGATTCTAGTCTTTAGGCAAATTGTAACATTTTGGCTACAAAGGAAAGACTTCATTTGCATGATTGCCCGAACTTCAGAAGAATCACCAGAGTCCAAAACTAAAAGTTTTGAAAAGAATCTGCACAATGAATACATAAACCATAAAAAGACTAATTTGAAGAGCAAACTGAACTGAAAATCATCAGTAAAAAGTTTAACAAAAGTTTATAGAAGTACTAAATGATTAGCAATTTTTCATCTAGCAAAAAACTTTCATAAATAAAACAAACTACACTCTTAAAAACATGGAAATAACATTGAACTGAACAAATAATTCAACACTTGTGATAATTTTGGTAAGAAATTTATAATATAGAAGTACATGGTTGTTATGGGACTACCATATAGATAAAACAACAGATAGCATTCACCCAAAAACCCATTTCTAAAAGCTGTTACACTCTATAACATAAGAAACCCAAGCAGACCACCACTGCCCCAAAGACACGGGGTGTTGCTTCTAGTCGCACAGCTATTTTTTCTGCCACTCCCACCCCCTTTTCTTCTATATGTGGAGTTCGACAATCTCTTTTCTTTTATTTGTGTATTTCAAAGCTCTCAAGCATATGAAGAATTAACCAATTCCTCAGTTTAAAATTACAAAAATGAAAAATGTTAAAATTTCAACCCATGTTCAAGAGGCGTCTTCTTGTGCGTTTAGCCTGTAATAAACAGGCATGTAGGTCCCAGTATCCTAGACTGCTTTGATTGTTTTCTAGGCATCTTTGTAAAGTGCTATGCAGCCATCTAAAATTTTGAGGGAAGATTATATTCTTACTAAGACAATTGTCATCAATTAAGATTATCATAAGTTCCAATATCATAGAGAATTAAAAGTTTTACAGATGGCATATTGGTCACTGACATAATCAAGTACTCAAGCATGAAAGAAGATTACTATCAGGAAGATTTGCAATTTCATCTTCCTCACGAGGAAAGACCAACTAGAATTCATGACACCCAACTTGCTAGCTGTAACTATCTTTTTACTTAAAACTTATGGCCATTTGATTTGGAACCTGACAACATATCTTTTCTACACCTCTCATACCTTGGTTAAATAATTTTTCCTTTCCATAAACATGTGCACTTTCAAGTTTCATAACAATTGTGCACTATAACTAGCAATGGTTTGAAAACAAGGTCTTGCTAACACTCGCACTATACGTAGTTCATATTTGCAGGCATCATAATAAGGTAAATGAAGGCAAATATAATAGTAGTAACAATAGTACCTCCACTTACCTAGTGACCATGACCCATGTAGGGTCCTCCTCCACCCTGATGTGGCCTGACACCACCCTGACTGATTTGGGGCTGACCCGGATAGCCTCCCTGCATCGCTGGTTGACCTCCATATGCACTAGCAGCACCCTGACTTCCATAACCAGCATTGTTCATCATAGGTGGCACTCCTGCGGATTCACTCCAAGTAAATTGCCAATACCCAAACCAGCCCCTGAGTGGCCAGCAAAGCCGCCACTGCTTGTCCTAAAGCTGCAGGGGCAACGTTTGGATTATACCCTACTGAAGGAACAGCTGATCCCGCACTTGGAGCCATCAAGTGTCCACCAGTGTGCCCTGCTCCTCCACTTCCAGAATACCTCCCCTTCTTAGCCTGATGATGGTAATGCCCTTGGTGCCCCTGATGATGATGCCCCTGGTGGTGCTGCTGTTGCTGCTGCTGAGGCTGACCATGTTGCTGGTTGAAGTGGCCCTTACTGTGCTTGGGGCCATCTATGGCCTTCTGGCAATGCAGCATCTGACCCTCGAAATTCTTGTGTGGCTCCTCTAGTGCCTTCTTGGAGCTCTCAACACTCTTGTACACAAACAGGCAGAAACCCTGAGGTTTCCCAGTCTGTTTATCCAACCCCAAAGGCCCTTCCTCAATCTCCCCAAATTTGGAGAAGTACTCATAGAGTCTCTTCGGGTCGAGCTCTGCAGATACATTGCTCACATAGATCTTCCTCTGCGTGTACTCTGATGCAGGTGGCGTAGAAACTGTGGCTACTGCAGTTGGAGTAGGAGTCTGAACTGGCCCAGCTGAGGCAAGCTGGCATGACGTCATCCGACCTTCAATCATCTTCTGAGGCTCCTTCAGTGCACGGCGTGCCCCATTCCTGTGCTTGAACAAAATGAAACCGTAACCCTTAGACTTCCCAGAGTTCTTGTCTCTCACCACCTTACAATCCTCAATCTCCCCATACTTGCCAAACACTGAGGTAATTGTCTCAGTATTCGCATCCCAACCGAGGCCGTGAACGAATATCTTGCAGTGCGCAGGGTCGGCATCGGCCAATTTGTGGACGTTCTCAATTAGATCCGGGTGTTTAGCAACAGCTTTTTGATTACGAGAGTCAGTTGGTCTTTAGAAAATGGTTCCAGAAGCTTCTCAATCGGCTCTTCTTCCAATTCCTCGTCCTCCCCATCCCCTTCCTCCTCCCGCCCTTCACCTTCCTCGCCATTTTCCGCAACCACAGCGTCCTCAGTCGGTTCCTCTGTAATTTCAACCCCTTTCTCGCCCTCCGCCTCGGTGGCAACGACGCCATCTTTTAGCTGCTCCTCCTCATCCATGGCTTCCGTCTGCTCCTCTTCTCCCTCGCCTTCTACCTCTTCCTCCTCTTCAACTTCAACAACTTCTTCTTCCTCACCTCCGTCCTCTTCAATTGTTTGCTCGGTTTCCTCGGTCTGCGGTTGTTCGGGCTCGGGCTCTTGCACAGGCTCAGCCTCAGTGGGCTGTACGATTTCGGGCTCAGGGCGGCGCGCGCTTTTCGCTTCCTTGCCATATCAATTGCGGTGAGAAGAGATTGGTATGGGGGTTAGGGTGGTTTTGTTCGGAGGAATGGTGGCTAGGGTTTGAATGAGAGATAGATTTGGGGAAAAGTAGCAGAGAGATAATAAATTTATAGGTTAACGTCGACTCATTGATAGGCACACGAATACCGACTCTATTCTCCTGCCTTCATTTTATTGAGTGCCCAAAATATGGTATCTGGGCCTCGTCAATTCAATATGGGCCTTGTCCAATTTGGAGAAATGGGCTTGTGCTATATGTGGCCCGTTATTCAACTTTGGTCCTTTATGTTGTATTCTTTTTTAAGTCCATTCAACATATTTGTGTACTTATTTTGTTTGAAGCATACACGTTTTTGTATTGAATTGATATTAAAAAAAAATTAAATACTTGCTCGGAAATTGGCTCTAGACATTTTCTCTACCCCAACTTAATCTAAAAACATTTGAGAACTCCATTCTTTGTTTGATTTGAAGTCGCAATGTAAACTTCATTTATTGTAACTTGCAAAGACGAGGGATATTGAGATGGTCGTTCATAGATGTTCAATGAAGGCTATTGAAATGAACGAGCAGTCATGACAAAGGAACGTGCCACCATATTGGTATTACAACTAACAAACTTAACGAAAACTAGAGAAATAATACGAATAATAAACCTGCAGCTGCAAGCCTCGATATAATCTCCAAAAATTGAATCAAACGATGCACTCATGTTAATAGCATCTACGAGCACTTTCGCCTCGCCCTCTACAATAACTCGATCGAATTTCATAATTTAATTTTATTGACAAAAACACTTCATGGAACCCCAATTGCTTCACCTTCCTCCGCATCTAGATGACTAGGGATACTTAACGATCTCTTACAAACACATCATTACTATATTGAATTACCATTTTGATGTCAATTTCATTAGTATCCTCAGATAATGTCGCATCAACATTTGCCTTCATATTAATCAAGAGTGGGGTATGCCATAAACCACTTTGCTGCAAACTGGTGTTCGTTGTTGCATCGCCCTCCTTAAGTTATAGTCAGTACGGATCTAGGATTTGAAATTTGGGGTACATTTGAGTATAGTTTCAAATTTGAGGATATATTTGAGTATTTTTTTCCTCATTATATTACAATTTTTTTTAACACAAGATATAAAAGGTGTACATTTCGTTTTTAGATACAATTGTACCCCCATGTACCCCACTCCCTCCACCACTTGGTAGCCTTATAAGCTGGTTGACTAAAGATGTTATCCCATGTAGTATCGTTCCTTTCTTTCCAAATTTACCACATAACAGTGGTGAACCATCCAATCAACTTAGTAACCAATTCACTCAAAGATCCAACCTCGAGAATGGAAGATTCAATCTTTGTGGTACAATTAAAGACCAATAACATTATTAACCTTGATTGATGTCAAATTGAAAAAAACACTATTGTTTACATAAATGGCAAATCTTTTGAAGCACTAGAAGCAAAATATCAAGCCAAACTAGGATAATTGTATATATCTCCACAGTGAATTATTATGCAAGTAACGCATATACAACAAAAGCGAAAGAAACACACTTACATGAGACTGTCTCATGGTGAGATGGGGTATAAGTTGGGCATTGATGTTTTAACACTTTAAGAAAGGTGAGTGCAATTTGTTATAGGTTATACTCCGTCTCATGCATGAGACCGTCTCATATGAATTTTTGTCAAAGCCGCAATATAACCCTATGTATAATCAGTATACAAGAGTAAGTATAAAATAAATACTTAAAAGACGGTTGTTAGAATGTGAAAAACGCACACAAACAATCAAGAGATATCTCCAAAGCCATATAGAACCTTCAATCCTAAGGACAAATATCAAAATATACAACATGTTGCACTGAAACATGCAATTTATTTATACTAAAAATACAATTAAAAAAAAATAATTTGCATGTTTCAAAAATACATTTGAGTTGCACATTCCATTTAAGGGTTGTTATGAAACACAACTGAAGGGGGTAGAAGTTTTTTTTTATTAGTTGGTGTGACCTAGCTTTTTTTATTTTTTTTATTTTTTAAAGTTGCGTTTAAAAACACACATTTAGGACTTGTTTTCAACCAATGTTTGAAGTTTGAACAGTAAAAATCGATTAATTTTCAAGTAGGTAAGACTCAGTTTCTTCTAAAAAAGTGCTTCTATGTCACTATTTTTTTTTATAGAATTTTTTTTTTTTGGACGGAGTTATTTTTGTTCCCATCATCAAAATATGAAATCTTCATGATGTTTATAGCCCAAAAACTCTCGACAAAATTCGTTTTAAGGCATTTTTAATTATTTTTTCGACACAAAGACACTAATTTTTTTTTATGATGTGTAGCCCGCAAAATTCAATTTTTTTTGAACAAATATTATTTTTTCTGCATCACAATACAGATTCACCACGTGATGTTGGAGGTGACGATTATTTTCCCACTATTTTTCAACCCGACTTGATTTTTTAAAATTATTTTTTAATTAAACATACAAACTCAGTTCATTTAATTATCATTCATTTCAGTTAGAGCATTCACAATGGTACATCTAATAAGTGTGTAAACTTTGAATGGATAAAAGTTGAAATCATTGCAAGTGTTCTTTAGATTGGAGAGAAAGTGTTATTCATTCAAAGAGATGGATGGAGAAAGAAAATATTTTTTTGTAAAAAAAATGGGTATGAATGAAGTGATGGTGTGACCCATTAAAATTTATAAATGGATAAATGATTGATAACTATTGTAAGAGTTTATTTTAATTTAAATATTTGAAAATTAATGATGTTTAAGTAGAAGGTGGACGGATGGATACATACATCAGGTAGGCAGATAAGAAGTAAAAGTGTAATTACTCAATTACCCCCACCATAAATAAGGGCTGAAACAAGACAATTCACTTCTAAATTTTCATCGACAAAAACCTATCATTCGGCCTCTCTTCTCCGATTACAATTCAGAAGCGAATGAGCTCCACAGTGTAGGAAACCGCCCATAATTTCCTCGACAAAGGTTTAACTAATTATTTTAATCCTGAAACTCATAGGTTTAAGGCTCTCCTACCGGATTGATTTTTGACGAATTTCTGATTCACAGGGGTAAGAGGTGTTTGAGCGGCGGTGTTGGTCCAATTTCGAACGGAGCCGGTGATAAATACTAGCGCCGGTGTTTCAAATCCGTATTCTTCGGCAATTTGTAAGAAAACAAGCTATTTACTGAAACTTCGAATCTTTTAATCGTGTGTGTGTTTGTTGTCGTGGTTGACCTAAGGTTCACATGCTTTGTCTAAAATCATCCCTCATGGTTTCAAAACCGAGTAACAGTGTGCATATATTTTAAATTTCTGAAACGATGCTTATACAGTGTTCCATTTGGTGTTTTAGTTTTTAGTTTGAATTTGCTGTCAATGTGCCCTTGAGTTTTCTGTTTTGCTATGAATTTACTGATTTTAGTTTGGGGTTTTAGTGTTCATTGGGTGTTATTAGTTTGGAGTGTGAATTTGCTGTTTCTTAGGGTCATATAATAGCTACGAGTAACTGTAGGCATCTCTATCTCCAATCAACTCAAACGAATTTCAGTGAAATATATAAATTTCTGAAAAGAATGAAAAACATAAGAAAGAGAAGTGATAATCGAGCAAGCTCGAGCCCAGCTCGACAAGAGCTCGAGAGTCGAGTCTAGTTCAAACTTCAAGTACTTGGCTCGGCTAGAATAACTATACTCTATTTCTTATTATTATTATTTTTCTCAATGCCTATGAAATCAGAAATGTTTGTGGAATTTGAATTAGTTAAACGTGACCTATTAAAAATACTTTTAGAATTGTTATGGATTTTTTTTTCCGTGCACCATTATTGTTTTGCAAATCAATGTTGTTTGTCTGATATTTGTTGCTTATGTTGATATATTCTTGTGTAATTGGTGTTTGAATTTGTTGGATTGGACGATGACATATATTAGGATTCCTTTGTCTGCAGAGCTGATATTATAATCAATCCAAATGTTGAAAGGGAGGAAAACTACGGGTAGGGGAGAGACTATGGCCACACACTATGCTTTTGGGCCACTTGAAGACGACATTATAATCAAGCATAGGCTTCTATCCCGTACAACAACAACAAGAGGTGAACCACCATTGAAGAAACTTCAAAAGAAGTTTACAGCCTTTACGGTGGAAGTAGAGAAAGATTCTGATAATTACGGTGACTGTGAAAGACTACGCTAAGGCTTTCTTGCAGGAGTTGAATACTTTTGAAATTCCACTTCTTAAGAGTAAAGCAGTTATTGATGCTAATATTAGAGAGAAGGAGAATTTCAATGAGTTAAAAGATGAGATAAACCAGCAGATTCTACAGGCACAAGATGATATAGAAGTTCTGAAGAAACAGCTGGAAGAGCAAAATTGAGAGGCAGCACAAAGAGGAGTGTGAAGCTATTAGAAAGTTAATCGCTATGCAGCCACCAAGATCGGAGACGCAGAAAATCATAACAGAACTTGAGAAAGAGATTGCTGAACTGGAAGCTGAAAACACTGCTAGCTCAAGAACACTGGACCTCCGCAAAAAGCAATTTGCGCTTCTGTTGCATGTGGTGCGTGCTCTCGTTTTTTTTTCATGACGCATGCTTATCTTCTGTTTTATTCCTTTCCATTGATCTCTTAAGTGGGATTTAATCTTGCGCATTGATGTACATCATTTGCATCTTACTATGTTAGATGGAAAACAGGTTTCATAAGTTTATTTGTTTTGGGATTTAAGTGACTTTTAAAACTGGTTTCTGAAATCTTGTGGATTTTGAAATCCTGATAAGTAAAGAGTGTTGTTTTGGATTTTTGAGTAGGATGAGATTTAACTTTATGTCAAATGAATGAAGAAGTATTATTATATTATTATTATTATTATTATTATTATTATTATTATTATTATTGAGTGTGATTGTAATGATTGGATGATGTGAATTATGATTTGAATATATTAAAGTGTAAGGAGAGAGAATTCATTGTATTGGAAAGTGTAACAGTAGGTTGATAGGTTCTGTAGTGGCGGTTTCTTAAGATTTCAAAATACCGAACTAGAACCGGTTTAAAATTTTCAAAAGCCAAATCCCGGTTTTTAAACCCAAAACAAACATCACCTTAGGGAACATTAGCCAATTGACTGAATGAATCCTGCTTTTCTCTATTTTAGAAAGTAGAATAAGGGTGTGTTTTGAAACACTTAAAACAGCTTCCAGAAGCACTTATTTTCAAAAGCTGTGAGAGGGAGCTTTGAAAATAAGTGCTTCTGGAAGCTGTTTATAGTGTTTCAAAACAGCCCCTAAACCATCCACTGCACAGGCCCTTGTATTGCATGAGCATTAATACACCGAATTTAATCGCTTTTAAATATTTTTAGCCTTTTTTATGTGTGTTTTATCTGCCAAGTCAGTATTTCAGTATGATTAAGAACTCTTACTCTCAATTGTAAACATGTACAATATGCCAATTATATCAAGATCACACGTGCTTCCTCTAATTTTCAGTTTCATTTAGGTTATATTTGACTAGTTGAGAGCTTTGTTAATTGGAACTAAAGATAATTCTATGAACCTGTCGTTTTCCTTGCATTATCGATCTTTTTTTTCCACATTCTCTTGCTAATACGGATAAATGGGAAAGTTCCTGATGTAAGTTGGTGGTCGTTGCTATAATTTGCCTGCAGGTGGATGAACTACAGAATACGATTGAGGAAGAACAGAGGAATTTTATGGAGGAAATGAGAACATCAATTGATGAGCATAGGAACGGGGGGGAGGAGGCCAGTGTGGGGCCCGAACCGATGGCTTTGAATTAGATGGTAATTAGCATCTTGCCTACATGTTTTATAGCTTACTGCTGTATGCTACCTGTGTTTTTTGTGTGTAATCTTTCTTTATGTGAATCAGTATGTTCAAAATATCTGAACAGAGAGTTCAAGGAAACGGCTTTTTAATCTCGATCACGAATTCTTGAGTTATTTTAATTATTCTTCTGGATGTTAGCAATTATAACATTTTCAGATTACATAATTTTCAATTTCGCACAGGCTTTACAAAAATCTCCATTTAAATTCTACAGAAAATAAAGAACAAAAATATGTAAGAATCTGAATAGTAGTTCAGTCTGAAATGCATATTTTTCAATATGGAGTAGTTATTAGTAGTTACAATTTGGATTATTAAAGAGAAATCTGCTTCAATTATGTGATTCTCCTTTGGATTTACTGCATTTGTATTGATTAATGTTATTGTTCACGTTTGCTGTTGGATTGCATTTCTGTGCATGAAAGGGCTTTTATCAATTACGTTTTTTTTAACGGCAGGTTTCATGTGAGTCTATTTCATGATACCTTTAAAATATAAAAATATTACAGTCACAGATGTCAAATAAACTATGATCAGTTTAACTTGTGGTTCTGTTCATGAACTTAATTTTCCATGAGACGTCTCCTTTTTATTTAATATTAATCTTCTTATTTTGATTTTTATTTTCTTGATAAACTGTAGGATTGTAAATAAAGATTATTTACTTTACTTTCTATGATAGTATAATGCAAATACATTCCGATGCAAAGCACTAGATATAATGTATTAAATTCATACAAAGTAAGCTAAGGTAAAAAAAAAATAAAAAAAATTACCCCTTTAACTTTTAATTTCTTTAACTATCGATTGTTATATAGAAAGGTTGGAAGTAAAAAATTTGTATCAAAAGAAGGGAGTAACAATGTGTTAATTTTGTTCGTGCATTATATTAATTATATTTGATTGTCTATTACATAGAGTTTAGGAACATACATGATACATAAAAAAAATGCATTCAGAAATGTTATAATGAAACCATTGTGCAACGACTTCAAGTTTAGAATACGAAGAGTATATGTAAAAATTTATCTTAATTTATAATTTTATGTGTACATGTTATTCGTTGAACGTGCCTTATATGAACGAGCTTTGTGGTGCATCTAGGTCAATTTGAATAAGTATTATTTAGCATACATAGTAGGGTGTTTACATCGATTAGGGTGTTGTCTTGTTGTCGATAGTCGATTAATTTGAACCATCGATTTAAAAATCTAAAGCGCTTAAAATTAATGACCACGCTACTTTGTTATCTTGTGGGTCAGATTACTATCGTCTTGAATCGTCTTATATCGAATTGTGTCGTCTTTATCAGATCGTTATAATAAATATAATAATTTAAAAAGTATAATTATAAATTTACTAATTTATCCTTATTTAATTTATAAAAAAAAAAAACTATTTTAATTTAAAATCATTAATTCTATATGTTACAACAATTCAATTCGTAGTTCATTTAGTTTTTTTTTCCGTCGTCTCTTCCTCTTCCCTTGAAAAAAGAAAAAAAAAAAAGAAAATTTCTGCACAAAGTCGACTTCAATTCGGCAGACTAGGGTTTCCTCTAGTAGCACCATTAATTATCTAGGGTTAATTCAATTCAAGATTTCATAATACAGAAGCACTGTAATCCCCCTCTTCCCCCACCCACGCGACTTCAGAATTCAGAGGCAGAGCATCGCCACCCCTGCCCGCCTCGCCGGCAGCCGTCTCTTTGTCTATCGGTCTCCCAGTCTTACATTCCTTATTGTTGCCGATCTCGATCTGTCTCTGGTACGTTTGCTTTTAATTCAAAGCGAATTTTAATTGCAAAGTTAACCTGCTTGAGCCGACACTATTATTAATAAACTATAAAGACAAGTTGTATTAACAATTTGAGCTTGCCCTTCGTAGAATGCTACTTTTTTTGCCTCAGTTTCTTTGTACAGTTATTCCAACAGATTTGAGTAGGAAATATATTGATTAGTTGCAGCACTTGTGTGCTGAATAAAGGAAATAAAATTCTTACAAGAAAATTATATATTCCCTATCTCTTAATTTGTAGTAAAAGTAGGATAAACTCAATGAAGTTTTACAAGTGTGGTTGAGAATGAGTTGATTAATGTTTTTAGCAGTATGTAAAAAAGACTTGCATGGTTAATTACGATTAAGAAAAAGTTTCATAACTTGCATCGAAATCTGTATCAAGAATTGCTTTGATCCCTTGGAGATCAATTTTTGTTCGCATTGAGTTCGTGGAATGTATATCTCCTTTTCTTTTCTATGTAAAGTGTAGATAAATAACCATATCCTTGGGAAGCAATATAAGATTATAGCTTGTTATTTTTCAAGTTTTGGTGTTTATTGCCTTTGCATCATAACCATTTTAGTTTCCTAATAGCATTAACAATCATATTTGTGGCTAGTGTAGCAAAGAAAAATGAGTTCCAGTAAACACTGGAAGTGATATTTATAAATTGAAGCTGCAAACTCCTGGATTCAAAATGTTGTATTTCTTTCCCAGAATTCCTAAAATTTATTTGCAAAAAAAAGATCATCTATAGAATAACTAGGAAATTGAACTATGTTTACCTTTTCATAATGTTTGTATAATTTCTTATTGCTGAGTCTACTTCCTCTTTAACCTATGGAACCAAAGCAAAATGTTGAAAAATCATTTGTCATTGCAGAAAACAAAAACTCAGCAGAACTATTTTAATATATACTTACAAAATTTAGAGTTAATGAGATGCATAACATTTTCCTTCGCTATATAGCAAACAGAAAAACTTGTTAATGAATGTAGGTTATAATATATGTTGTAGTATATATTGCCCTATAAAATAGATGCAATAATCTCGAGGAATCAATTTTTAGGCAATCTAGAGTACAACTGTTAGGTGATGTAAATTGAAACCCAGGAACACCTGAATGATATTTTTTGTGAGTTGAGTCATTCCCCTTCCCACCGACTTAAGCATGTCATTAGCCAAAGGTCATAAGTGCACATGTCATATTATTTAATTCATTCATTCGTTACTGTTTCATAGTCACCTTACTAAACAAATGTACACTTGGTCTTGTTTTCCACCTAATGAGTCATTTAACCAAGTTTCTATATCAAGGGTAATTTTGAGGAAGATTGCCATAATAAGTAGTAAATCAAGTTCCCTAATAAGTAGTAAATGGAAAAGAATGGAACTGTAATTGAAAACTCCTAGATCACTACCATATATGAACACATTTGCTAAGCAAGTAAATTCTAGGTCAAGAACTTACAACTCGTCAAATCAAAGGCTCCAGAATCGGCTCCATAAGATGCAATTTGCATCGATTAATTACTTCCAGCACCACGCTGCAAAATTCACAAATGTGTCAGTAACTTATCAACCTAAAATTATCTCCTCATATCCTTAAATAAGCACAGGGCAACTCCACTTGTAAATGCATAATTAGAAGTCTATTTAGCATCATCTCAATTTTCAACTCATTTGTTCATCAGTTTATCCATCAATTACGACATACGTTCCGTCATAATGACATATATATTGTTATTCAAATTTCGAGTGAATTTGATAACCTATTTTTTTTAGGTTCTCATTTTGCGATAATAGAATTTATTGAGTTGATTCGAGTGAAACTATTAAATTGCATCACTTCTACATAAACTAAGGTGTCTTTATTCTGAGAGAGAGCACAATCAAAATAAAATATATCATTTTTCTTCTTTTATAAATTTTTACTTAAATAGTCATCTTCCTAAAAATTTGAACTTTGTGTAATAAAAGTGTCTTATGGGCTTTTGTCCAAAAAAATTCAAAATTTTGGTTTACTCCTAAGTGGACATAACAAGATTTATTTTTTTATAACGACACATATGAAGTTATTACGGTTTATACTGATTTTAAGCACTTATTTATGTTTTTACGTACATTTTTTATGTAAAAAAAAAGCGATAGAGTGGGAAAATAATGAATTTATAGTTTTATATGTCAATAACGACATACGTATCATAATGATGTATATTTCGTCATTCAAAATTCGAGTGAGTTTGATAACCTGTTTTTTTAGGTCCTAATTTTGTGAATATTAGAACGTATTATTAAAAAAAGAACTAAGGGCATGATTGATATAACTGAATGGAATGAACGCCTGAATGGAATGATATAGAAATGATCATTCTTATGATTGGTATGACCTATGAATAAAATATAAGTATTGCTGAATCTGTTTTAAACTGAATATTATTACTTATTAATTATACTTTAATATTAATATTGATTATTATATATATTTTTAATATATTATTATTTTTAGCTTTTTAATATATATTTTTAAAATAATATCTTTTATAATTACAAAAATAATATTATTATTGTGTTTATTATAATAATATATAATTTTAGTAAATATATATATGTATATTAATATGTTTTTAATTATTGTTGAAAGTATGAGTTAATAATAACGTTATATATATTTTAAATATTTTTATTATTAATAATATATTATTAAATAATAATATTTTTATTTTATTTTTATTAAAATATTATTAAGAATTCGATTTAATTTTTATTTTTCGAGATATAGTATTATTATTTAAAAAATTATATTATTTACATATTTTAATATTATTATATTTAATATGATTATTATTATTGTTGAAGTTGGTTATTATTTTTATTTTTATTAAATAATTTTTTTAATAAAATAATATTATTATTAAATTATTATTGTTGTTGTTGGGCAGAAGGTAACATTATGAAATGAATGATAATATTTTTTGTGGAAAAAAAATTCATTCCTTAAAATGTGGAATACATAAACCCATGATGTATGTAAAGAATCACAATTTCTTTATTTTTGGGAATGATCATTCCTAATGGAATTATGATTCTTTCCAAAAATACATATCAATCAATGTCTTTGGAATAAATTAAGGAATGATCATTTCATTCCCTATCTATTCCAACATACCAATCTCACCCTAAGTTTTTTAGAGTTTGGCTTGAGTGAAATTATCCAATTGCACCACTCCTATTCACAGAGGGCATATTCACAATAAAATGTCATTATTCATGTTTTCTTTTAAAATTTTTACTTAAATAGCCAACTTTTTAAAAAATTGGGCTTTGTGCAATAAAATTGTCTTATGGGCTTTTGTCCAAAGAATTCAAATTTATGGTATACTCGTAGGTGGACATAAGGACATGTACACATATGGAGTTATTATACTTTATACTGATTTTTCAAATGCTTATTATTTTTTCCCTAATTTTAAGATGGACATAAACTGCTTTAACATTAGGAATTTTTTTTCTGGTGTTTTGGCGCTACTTCACGTTTTTTTTCTTTTCTTTTGATGCTCTCATTTTTTTCTGATGTTTTACGGTTTATTGTGGCCTCTAGTCATTGTTGTGTACTTGTGTGGAGAGTTGGGGAAATTTGATTGTAGTTTACAATAAGATAATCTAATTGGTTAAATTGAGTATCATTTAAACGGATCGAGTTTAATTGAAAATGAATATTTTCACATGTAAAAATTTAATTTAAATGGTATCATAAATTTTATGAAATTTTAGAATTTATTATTAAAAAAACAAAAACTCAAAATAGCCAAGCTAAAATTTGACCCAAGACCCTCTCTATTTAAGATTATCATTTTACCATCAAACCATATCCATATTTAATTACCTATTCACATGTTTTTGTAATGATGATAGAATGAAGGCCTACGTGTCTGAAAAGCGAATCACCTAGTGTTGCATATAACTCCAATATACTATACCTGAAGTTAAGATATTTAATTAGACAAACTCCAAACGTAAATCTACACCACTAACATATCAACAACTCAATCATGTCAATTCCATCAAACTCAAATTCTATCTCAAACTTTATTAGACACTAATTGTTATATGCATTGGTGTATGTTGTGTCAAGTGTGCTCTGCACAGTCACTTCTTCTCTAAGGATCCTCGTCGCCCTTGGTGGAATGTGACTTTTATTTCGCTTCAATTTTTTTTTCTTATTTTGAACATTCTGTAATTTTATGTCCTTCATACCTAAAAAGTGGAATTTACAAATTTAATGATGTGCATACAAAAACATTACTTCATGAAGGATTATTAAACGACACGTAAGAATAATTAAAATGACGTTCATAGTCACATATCCACAAAATCGGCATCTTTGCCTTCTATTTTAGGTGCTCCACAGGGCTTACTCTTCGAAGAAGTTCATATACCAGAATTTTGTGACTGCCTAATGGGGTCTCGGATTTACTCTGCTCACCAATTATTTCATTCCTTGTCGAGAATATCCGAGGTACCATGCACCACATCCTTGAGGAATTTTTTTGCTTTTTGAAATCGCTTCATAAGATCTTTAGTGCCCAAACGGATTGAGAAGCATCCAAACACAGACCATCACTCTCTCTGTGCAATTGCATGAATCTTTGACGTTGGAGATCGTAGGCTGACAATAAATTTGAAAAAATAGACGTGAAAGACAGCACAAAACGTTCTCTTCTTTCTTGAGCAACATCAGGAGGAGAAAAACAGTTTGCTTCTAACAAGCAATGCGTAAAGGTCCAAGTATAGGGTATACTAAGTAAACATTAATAATATTGTAATGAATAACATATAACATTTGCGGTGCATATAAGAATGTAAGTAAACAACAAAGTATTGATGCAGAATATGCAGTGAAATTAAGACGAAAGTATTGATGCAGAGTATGCAGTGAAATTAAGACGAAATCAACTTGCTCTAGTTTCTGCCATATTAGTGATGTAGAACTATTTAAAACACAATGAGAATTAAGATAAGAAATTGACGACAATCACACTTCCAATGATACTTCCTGATTAACTGTGCTTTGTGAGTGTGTAACAGCCCCACCACTCAAAATCACACAAATAAGACAAATATAGTATTGCAATTCCTAAAACCGGCAGTAATCCAACAACTCGGATTAAACTAAACGGAGAGAATAAACAAGAATTCTAAATGATAAATTCTCCAAGCTGAACATTCATCCACCTGTAGATGAAAGGTATTACTCAGTAATTGGAAGAATATTCATGGTAATTGGAAGAGAAAGGTGCGAGAGGATCATACCTCACTCATCACACCTCTGTGAATGATTGCGTGCGCCTGAGATTCTGTTATAGGAAAAACAAACTCCATGGACGATCTGCGTGGGTTGACGCCATTTCATGACTGTCAGTACAAATAAATAGCAACTACAGCTTCTAAAAACAGGGCCCACCACTACCAATTCAAAAACTGATAACGGTCATAACAGAGTGTTTCAGGAAACATACTAAATTATAGATTTTTTAAAAAAAATTACAACACTAAATTATAGATTCTAATAGCAATTTCTATCCAAAACTGCAAAAGTCAGCACAAAAGCACTGCCCATATTAATCAGAAATGAATCTACATCAATTTTCCTTGTAATCACATCCTCCCATTCGTCTTAATCACTATTAATTTATATTCTCAACTAGTCAAACTTCGAATAATTTTGAAAGAGTAATATTACTGCCTTCCACCTTCTCTCACAGGTCAAATAGTTTTTCACCACTATTAAATCCAACGACAATACTTTAGAATGATGTTTCTATCTAAATATCCATATATCAAAATATCAAGATAGTTAAAGAGTTGAACAGGTGTTTTGAGGCATTAAAACACAATTGGTACGACTTTTTTTAACGTTCACAAGCATTTCAAGGAAGACCTAAGACCCCTTTGCAACATGGAACGAAATTCCTTCAAAAAAGATCAAGTAAAGAATATCAATTATTGCATGCACTGGTTTAAATTCAGACTATAGTTTCTAAAAGTGGGGATGGAAATAACAAGCTACAATTTTTGAGGTGCGCTCTAACTAGTAAACAATTAAGCATTAGTGTTTTCAACTTTCATTCTTCACCAAGAACAGAGCACATGAATTCCATAGCATATAAATTTCTCCAAACTAACACCAGTTTCAAATATTCAAAGCAATTAAACAAGTAAGTTAAATAATCCACCGCCTAACCACTCTCAATTTTCGAACACACCCTACCAATTGAACAACAAAGTTTTGGCCCCCTTCATTCAAAGTGTAAAGCCATAAATTTCGGTATTGAGTATTTTTTGTTTTCAGCAATATTCAAGAGAACCACCCATTAACCAAAAATTTTGCTCCAATTAGTGACAAAGTACCGCACACACAGACACCCACCAAGTATTTGATAAAAGTTCACAAGAATTTCTAACTTTATAGCACGAGCAGAAAACAAATTGACAAACCCATGCTCCAATCAAACTTTATCAAATTCACCATGTCATAAATTTTGTACACACAAAAATATGCCAACCAACAGTTAAGTACCATGCGGTCTATGCTCCGTATTCACAAATTTTTTGCACAAATATATACCCACCAAGTGTTTGACAAAAGTTCTCAAAGAAAGTCAATTGTGAAAGCATAGAAAATAAGGGAAGAATTCATGAGATCCATGCTTCACTCGAACTATATCCGAAAATACAAGACCTATAGGAGCAGTGTTTGTACCTTACTTGAAGAAAAGCAACTGATAATTTTCGGACCCCTCTAAAAAACGCAGAAAATCGTGTCTAAAACTTGCTATTTCTTCTGAAATCTTTCTAGCTGTGATGTTATCCTGGAGAATGAAGGGATTAATGGTGGGAGGGAATCGACAGGTTTTTTGTGAGACAGAGAACACGGATGTGTTAAAAGAAATAGGCATTGGAGAGGAAAACTTTTGGGAAGAGAGGGTCGCATGATGTGGAGAATAATCGTTGAAATTGCCGGTGACGGCGGAGCAGGAAGTTGGGTTTGGACATTGATTGAGAATTCGACGCTGGACAAAAAGTATGTTAATGGTGGTTTGGAGTACAAGAATGAATATGGATGAGTTAAAAGTATTTAATCTTAATTTTAATTATGTTTAAATATATAGGCTAATATTGTAAATTGTAAAATATAATCTAATAAATAATTTAAAATTAATATATTAGTACAACAGATAGCAAGTCAGTACGATGACACGTCCGACTATTGACAGTCAATACGACACCCTGACTGCAATAAGAAACACCCTACATAGTAATATGGCCAAGATTACTTTTTGAATATTGTTTGATTTATAAATTAATACTATGATTTAACATATCCAAACTAATAGTATGTTTTAAAGAATAAAGTATCACTAATTTTATGAAATAGTATTATGTGTTGTGCTGAACAATAGTACTTTAATTTATTCTCATCTGATACTTTTAACCATGTAGAGGATAGTACTTTCTAATTATACATGCAACATTGTACCCTTGACAGTGTAATACCTTTTCGTTCATTAGGTGATACGCTTTTCTGAAATCAAAAGATTAATTTTTATGAATCGCTACTCTGTTTTTCTCATTTGCCTTGTCTCTCTTTCAACATATACATACAAGTTCAAATGTAAAATTACACACTAGGATTGATTGGAGAATAACCACAAAGATGAACATACATGCTCTAATTTTAACAATTATGAAAAACTGTTAATCAAAAAGCCAAAACGAAGAACAAAGAGGAAGATTGCAGGGATCACGACGACGAACAACTCAAGAATACATAAATAAATCATATATACTATACTGTTATTTCACAAGAATCTAGCAACATTGACAACACAACGAAAATGTCAATAAAAATGTAAGCTTTACATACATGATACATCATTACATTGTGGTTATGCATGCCCAAAATTATCAAGAATTTCATTGAGAATAACGACGGCTGCACCTCCGCCTACAAGCGAGAGGGTGAGTTTTCCTCCTGGAACCAGCACCGGTGTCGTTGGAAATTCCGATGGTTGCAAATATCTGTCTGACCACGCCATTGCAGCAGGAACAACTCCAAAAAGCACCAACACTGTACAACCATATTTTCTTTTTGTTACCACTTTAATTTTTTTTGTAAATCACAAGAGGGATCAATGTCATTTAAAAGTGACCTATATATGTTATGTTGAGTAGGTCTCCTGTGAAACTGGTTCCATATGTATAGACCTGATCCTTCAGTTATCACAACTAATATTTTTTTGTAATATAAGTCATATCCTCTAGTTATCACGATTAATACCCCTTTATAATATGAGTCATATCCTTCAGTATCATGAGTAATACCTTTTTTTTTTTTTTTATAGTAATAAGTCATACCCTTCGGTTATCACGACAAATACACTTTAATAATATAAATCATACCCTTTATTCAGTTTCACGTATTCCTTGCGTGAAACTTGTTCACACTATACTTTGTCATATGTGTTAATATCTTTAGTTAATTGGACTAAACATTTCAGTAGTTGTGTATAAAGTAACTAACAATATTGTACACCAATTACACATATGCAATACAAGAACTAGTATTATTTTTAAACAACTAACACGTTTTAAAAATACACTTGAATTGCATGGTGCAACTGATGCATAGAAGTATTTGACTTGTTTTATTTCTACCAAAAAGAAAGCATTGATTATGGAACGAGTATGCATACCTCCATATGTCCCAGCAAAATCCAATGCTTTGAAGAATATTTCAGGATCCAGCAAAGATAATATCAATGGGGGAACTAGAGTAAGAACATAAGGCAGAGGCCTGTTCTGACCTGATGGAAGTTTCAGTACTGCACGTGATATTTTTCAGAATTCAGTACAACACAAGAAAACCCGGAAACCACGTTTTCACTGAAAGCATTTTAACATCGATGGAGAAAGAACGATAAATTTATGTTTGAATGGAGAAATAATTCTCTCAGAAATATAAAAACAAGTAATGGCGTAGGGGAATAAGATAAACTTTTACATGTTTTATTGTACTGCGAAATAGTGCACTTACAATCTGCAAGGAAATCGGAGAGGCCTAGAACAAATCCAATGTATGAGGTGGCTATTGCAAGAACGGAGAACACATCAACAATAGGCTGCAGAAAGTGAGATATCAGTACTAGAAGAAAGTTTGATTCCTGGTATATTGGTGATTTCTAAAGCTTATGGTGATGTTTGTTTTGGGTTTTAGTTCTGGATTTACAAATCTAAATTCTACTTTGTGATTTTGAAATCCGATTTTATAAAATCACCACAACAACACCTATAAACCTACTGCCACACTTTTAATACAACCAATTCTACTTACACTTTAATATATTTAAATCATAACTCAAATATCCCAAAACAAATACACATCTTACTATTTACCAGAATTTCAAAAACTGAATTTAAAAAACCACTTTAAACCCAGAAAAAACACACAAACTTCAGTTACTGCAAGAAGAAGCAATAAACACGCGATTGATAAGTCAAAATTAGTCAATGTTCGTTGTAAAGAGTAAGTCACTGACCCCAACAACTCCATTCAGTGATCGCAATTGTTGAAGTGGGTCCACAAGTGTACCCAACCCCATTTCAGGAGTTGTAATAGTCCCGAGAATGACAGCGTTCCAGATAAGAAACAACACAAGTGGAATAGCAGTGCCCAGAACAACGGCGGTCCTGTATATCAATAGAGTATGAACAATTTAAGCCAAAAGTAGATAGTAGTTTATAAAACTTATCTATCCAGGATAACAGACTTTATCACCTTACTTTTGATAAGTTGCCTTCAAGATTTGTACAAAGAACTGGAACTACATTCTGCAACAAATCATTTGATAAGAACCACAATTAAGGAAGCTAACAGAAGGATTGGTTTGGTACCTGATAAACAAAAGAGAGTGCTATAATAGGTATACTCCTAGGTGCTGCCTCTAAGTTGGCTTTTAGAAGAGCATCCCAATGTAAGTCTCCACTTGCAACCACCTAAGGGCATGGATGTACACTGTAAATTGAAAAGTATAAAATCTATAGATACATAACAACAATACAGCATATTCATGTATTTGACATCAAATTCCATCACATAGTCATTGGATATGTACATCAGTTATACAATAAATGTAATTTCCGACCAAAATCAACCCAAAAAGAACAAAAGAAAAGACCAGAAAAGACCAGGACTTACCACAAGAGCTGTGAAAGATGTTATTATGCCAATTAATAGAGCACCATTTACCGCTCCAATAATTCGTTGGCTAAAAAGGAATAAGAAACTTAGTCAGTTGAGGTTTTTCAAGATAACAGAAACAAGAAAAAAGGTAGGTTAGGGACTAAAACAAATGTTTGAAAAAGTTTAACAGGAACGGAAATTAACATGGAAACAATGAAATTATTGTTTGGGTCTTATCACATATAACAAATGTACATTAAGCATCACCAGAATATTCTCAAATTTTCTTGACAAAATAAGCCATATACAATGAAATAATAATTCTTAAAGAAAATAGGTCAACTCAAAAAAAAAAAAAAAAAAAACGTGTGCTACAGAATCGACTATATTCATCAAAAGAAAAATTTCCAGGAATTTCCATTTAATTAAAAAAAAATACATACGATAGTGAATGTACATATGTTAATAACTTAATATATGTAAAGGTGAGATAGAAGACGGTACCAACCTTCCGAAATAGCAAAGACCTCCAAAAAGCAGCGAAAATAAAGTTGCAGTTTCCCATCTGCAATTACAATGCTTCCCATCAACACCTAGAAAACATATGAAATTGCTGATGATATTCATAAATGAGGACAAGTTTGTACTTTTTATTGAACTCTATGACTTCATCTATAATTTTTATTCGAGCTTTGAATGGAAGAATGAAATATGATATTTGCAGAGTAAGCTTTGAACCAAGTATGATACAAGATCAAACTATATAAGACGTAGCAAAAGGAAAGAAGCTATCTTTCTGAGAATATTATGGTAAACATGCAAATTTAGCTGTCCATCTTATCTTGGTTTTGTCATAATTCAGAATATTTTACGTCCAGGCTGACATTTAAAAAGCAGTGTATTAAGTAGTACATCTAACATCCATCATTAACATATATAGAATCTGAATGAAATAAATTAAATGAAAAGAGTGATTCAAAAGCATAAACAGAGGATCTGGACTATACAATGGAATATCGAGGAAATTTGTCAAAATTTCAGAGGAACGAGCTACATAGGCAACAAGGAGAGCGTAGTGTATGAAAATGTAGGACCAACTGCAGCAGCAGAACAATACTATTGTCAGATTCAAAGCTTGCTCACAAAATGTAGAATCAAGTTTGGATAAAATAACTGTGATATTACTTATCAATGTAGTAGTTACTTATTCAAGTGAAACATTTAGAGTTAAGTTTATTCTTTCATGGTTTAAAATAATCAATATAAGAATAAAATAGAGGGAAAAGGTTACAAATATGACAAAATAAAAGATATAGATTAAAGAAAACCTCGTTTAGGTGATATAGATAATACGAACTAAAAGGAGCAGTGAAGTAATTGTACCAGACAACCTGGACTCCAGCATTCCCAAGGGTTCTCATGGCCATCGATACCTGGAATCGTAATATCAAGACCAAATCAATAACATCTTTTGTTTGGTATTGAGTGGTCAAAATTCAGATCAACGTATTACAAATTTAAACTTCAATATGATGATTTAAATATTTAATTATGTGAAATAGATGTCAAAGAACTTCCAGTAATCAAATAAATTTGGATTCATACTTGTGTTTCTTATTTCACATTTTAACATGCTAAACAGTAGAGTAATCGATAAATTTGACGAGCACTTGTTTTGCATTTTCACTTTATAGATGGCAAAGGATTTCTTTCATCCCATACAAAAGAAAACAACATAAAAAAATACCCGAAAAGTGCATATTTGGCAAATAGTGTGTTCTATAATGTGCGGCATTATGACCAACATCAAAGACCATATAATAGGGGAATAAATTCTCAAGTTTAGAAAATGATGTTTCAAATATACATACAATGTAGTATATAGAAGAAAATATACATATTCAAATTTACCAGTGAAACACCTCCAGAACCAAGCTCACACATTGTCTTCACGTTTACTTCGGCAACGAGCAGTCCAGTCACAACCTACGCCATTTAGAGCACCATATTTATCATAGTTATCTACGTGCATGAAAATGTAGCTAAGAAAATATGTCCTCGAAGAAAATAAGTCAAAAGAAGAATGGATAATAAAGTGTTTTCTATTACTCATTTACTTCTGCCTTTTTCAAATTTTGCAATATTTGCCTTTCGAAATAGTTTAAACTTTAAAGGATGTTTACAAGTGTTCTCAAGTATCGTACAAGATGTAGGATACCTGTTAACATATCTAAAGTGTTTGTATTTTATTTCCAATACCTATTAGTCAGCTTATTTTAAAATGATACGCAACTCGATGACTTGCAGATTAATAGTACTTAAATTAGCTAAGGATTCTATTATCGATTAGATATTCAAGCTATATTGGTTATCTTTGACCCTATGAACGAGGAATTTAATCCTTCAATGTTTCATGGCTCATAAAATCATCCATCTCCAGAAAAGTACTAGTTCTGACAAAACAAGTACAACAAAATTTTTCATAAAATAGCTAACTAAAACAAGTACAATAAATATACCATATATATCCAGCATAAGATGCAGATAACTGATGATGATAAAAACCCAGATTCTTGTGTCACAGCAGGAATGGCAAGTATACCTGCACCTATCTACATAGAAATACAACACGGATTACTAGTTCCATGAAAAGATGCAGTTGAAAATTCAATTTTATTTACCTTACCTTTGCTTGAGTTCATATATAAATATTCATTCAAAATGTAGAAAGGAGACATCTAGGGAAAATTTTGTGTTAATTATAGTCCCACATTCGAGAGATTTTGTTAATATTTCTGAAATTACAGTTTGATTGTTTAAGTATGCCAGAAGAGAATTTTGCTAATCTGCATATGCAAGGTAATCTAGGAAATTGTATGCTAAATACGTAACATAAATAGCAAAATGCATATTTCAACAGAAATAAAGTTTTCCGATGCTAAAAAAAAGGGTAATTTAAAGATCTGATCTGACTGAAAAGGGCAAGGGTATCATATTCAATAGAAACAGGGAAAGAAGTATATGCATACATAATATTATGTATATTAACAAAACAATGATGGCTTATCAAGTCTATATAGCTATTTCAGTTTTTTAAATAATCAGAATCCAGAATGCAAGATAAATGACATGATAATCTAAGAAGTATATCTCATTTTAAAAGAATAAATAAATTTATAATCCTAGCAATTGCTATCATAAAAATCACTCTGACTGAATAAGCTGATCTACACTTAATAATGATACAAGAGAGTAGAAGGAACATACAGTTGTGCCAGCGACTAAGAAAATTGCACTGCTTAGGCTTCCTGGGAAAATATTTAAAGAAAATAGCAATTATTAACCATAAGCGACGAGACCATGTGAAAGCAGCAAATGAATACACAAAAAAGCGGGGTGGTGGGATATTTTGATTAAATAGAAAGTCGAATACAAACTTCTTTTACGTAATTCAGATAAAAATGATACCATTACAAGTTACACCAATATTAGTATTTTCACCATGTAAGGTATCATATAATTTACTACCACTTCCTATAGAATAAAAAGGAATAATAGCACTTATGAAGAGGCAAGAACGGTGCAAATTTCATCTAGAACTAGAAGAAATGAGAAGATGGTAGATCATTGATAACATTAAGGCTTTAGATAAGCCAAGGTTAGAAATTTAGGTACTCATATAAAAAAATAAAATATATGATTTTGTTTTCAGTCATTCTGCCTATTTCGTTAACCATTTTTCAGTTGGAAATTTCAATATGTCAACTGGAAAATTCCTCCAAAATATTAGCTATTTATCCCGATTGTTCCAAGCTTATTGAATGATAAATAGAATTCCATTACAAATCCCAGAGAAACAGAAAGGAACTCCAAACAAAATATTACTGCGGAAACAAGCCATCCAACTCCTATTTTTTTCTCGAAGTATAAACCAATCAACACATTTACAAATCCTGGTCAGATTTTTGGGGGATAACAAAAACTTGTATGAGGCGGCCACATACGTAAGACAAGGTATCGCTACACAAATCAACACCCACCTTCCAAAGTGTTAAAGTGACATGCCCGAATTATGCTCCGTCTCAAGCAAGTGTACTTCTTTGAGGATACTATGATGTTAGTATTAAGTCTTTAACAGGAAACCAAAACTATAAAGTATATTGTTATCAACCCAACACTACTTTGTGGCGAAAATTTTCGAGAATTTACTAGGGAATATCGCCTATTTAGTAAAATGGAATGTCAAGAATGCTTTGCCATGAGATTCTGTTACTTATCCAATAAGATTTGGAAAGATATGTCAAATGGGTTCCATACATCTGAACATCAAAACCATGAATATAAACCATTAGACCCTTTTTACAGTGCAGTAAAACTGTCTACAAAGCCACAATCAGAAGCACTAGCCTATTAATAAAAAAAACACAAATAAATATGGGTAATCAGAGACACAATAGCATCATTATCATCAATTTTACATACTTCAAAATGAAGGGTTACATACACTACTCCTACTGCCGTCATAGTAATCGAAGATTTTAAAAAAGGAGACAAAAGAAATCAAGAAAAGGCAATGATTGTGAGTTAATACCAGGTTCCCTTTGCAATGTGGCCTGATTAAGGTTTGAGAAGAGCCTCTCGAATTCATAAACTTGCTCCAACTTCTGCTTCTCTTCTTCTTCTTCTCTCTGTGAGAAGCATTTCACTGATGCCCTTAACGGAGAATCAACAAAGAGAGGTTTGCGAGTTGTTGCTGGATGAACATTACAAAACCCAAGAATGCTTTTTGGGTTCTTGATTTTATTAAAGGGGGGTGTTGGATTCTTGATTTTATTAAAGGGGGGTGTTGGATTGCTGTGAAGTGAAATTTTGGGAATTTGCGATACGGAAGATGATGAAAAGGCGCATATCATCATCATATGCTGAGTTTGTGAACAAATTTCTTTGCCTTTTTGGCTTTTAATCTTTGATAGTTGAAGGCCTTGTTCTGATTTGGAAGATGATGTGGGCCTTGCTAAAATCTACTTCATTCATCTCAACCAACAATCTTGCTTCCAAATTAATAACTGCTAAACTTAAAAAGTATGCTTTTCGAACCATAAATTATAATAATTCCACTGTTTTGAAACTATCTATTCATGAATTTGACATGAATATAATAAATTAAGGTCCTCTGCTCTGTTATGAATACAAATTAAGGTGCTCTGTTATGAATACAAAGTGTATTATCTATTGATAAATTAACAAAAGAAGATTAAGGATTAACAAATAAACACTAAACACATTCCAAAATCCTCTAAACACACGCCATAATTTTTAAGACAAAAATAAATATATGTAGAATGACTAAGTTACCCTATATAAATATGGACTATTATTTGACTTTTAAGTTTTATTTACTTTGATTTTAGTCCTCCAAGTGTTTTGTCACTTTGGTAGATCCTTTATTTTTTGTCCATCTAATTTTTAAAATTTTATACATGGAAAAATAATTGAAATTTTTTAAAAAATTAAATTAAAATATAAAAATAATAAATTTAAAATAATCAAATAAGCAAAAATCTAAAAAAAATTAAATTAAAATATTATAAAAATCAACGAAATCTTAAAAAATAAGTAAGTTAAGAAAAAAAATTAAAACTAAATAAAAAATTAAAAATAAAATAAATCTCCAAAATTAATTAATTAATTTTTTTTATTTAGGTTTACTAATTTTTTTGATTTAATTATTTTTTAGATACAGATGTTTTTTTTAAATATTTTACAGATTTTATTTAATTTTATCATTTTTTTGTAATTTATTTTTTTTTAAATTTAGTTGATTTTTTTAATATTTTATTTTGTATTTAGTCTTTTTTATAATTTTGGAGATTTTTTTAAAATTATTTTTTTGAATTTATTTATGTTTGAAAAAAATTAGTTGATTTTTTTATAATATATTTCTGAATTTATATAAAATTCTAAGAATTTTTTCATAAAAAATTAATGAATACGAAAGAATCAAATGATATTTTAGGAGAAATATTCATGAGAAAATGAAAGGTGGGAAAGTGTTATTTTTCAATTTCAATAAAGGAATGATATAATAGGAAAGAAATGTGGTGTGTTTAGTAATACAATTTAATTTTTAAATTTTATTGGGGTGTGTTTAACAAATGGGGTGTGTTTAGAGGCTTTTGGGGTGTGTTTAGTGACACTCAATTAATAAACCCTTGTTTGGTTTTCATTAGAGCCTGCCCCATGACTGACTACTAATGTAGTACTAAATTTTGTTTGGTTTCAAAAAAACTCACTTTTAATTTTATTATTACATGGATTACTATACTGATTCCTATTTAGTTTTCTATATTGAAATCAGTATAATTATATCAATTGACCTATTTGCCCTTAATAAATATTGTGAAAAAAAGGTCTCAGCCGAAAAAAAAATCATCCTCTTTTGCGTCTTCAAATCGGTGGCATCCATTCACGGGGGTTTTGAAATGAACCCTTGGCCATTTTTAAAGGTGCAGAATTTTTAGTTGCTGGAGGGGCAAATGGGTCTTTCTCAAAATTAATAGAGATGATAAAAAATGGGGGGTTATTAGAAATACCACCCTCATGGCTGAATGGCCAATCCAAAAAAAAAAGAAAGATTATTGTAACTAACAGGCCGAAATAAAATAAAGTGCTTTCTGTATTGGCCATAAAGGAAACCAAACAGAATTTTAGGGTTATTTAATAAAGGAAACCAAACAAGGCCTAAATTAATTTCTTAAGTAATGTCCACATGGTTGAGATACCAACTCAGGATCTATGAAGCACGGGTTCTCTAAAAAATTCACCGCACTGTATTGGATACTTTTAGGGTGAGGGTGCAGGTGTTATTCGCGTGTGATTCACACCCGGATCGTCGTGTATTAATTCAGAAATATTTTTTAAAAAAAATTAGGATACGTGACGACATCTGTTTGGATAAGCGTGTCCGGCGCGAAAGAGTGCGTGAGTGGTAATTTTTTTCGAAAAATCATTTTTTTGTTTGTTTAGTTTTGCAATTTTTCAAGACTATTACTCTATATGGTCATGTTATTAAGTATTAAATGTGTTATTTGAATTAAACATTATTATGTAATATAATTTAAATTGAAAATAAATCACTTATGTATCGAGCTGATGTTATGTAAATTAATGTTTTGTTACTTAATTACATAAAATTATTTAAAATGTTTAAATTTTATGTAAATTACATACATTTGATATATTAATTTTAAAATTTTCATATATTTTATAGATATTATATATAATAAAATATAAATAATTAGACGTATCATTGTCGTATCGATCGCACTCTAATTATTTTGAAAATTCGTATACTCGTCCCGTATCTTATCGCCCCTGCACCCCGCACCTATGCAACATAGCTCAGGATGCATGTGATTCATCTAGTTATCCTTAATTATTGTGAGTTAGTGCCCTATCAATCTCGGCACGGACAGATGCAAGGCACAAACATAAAAAATTATGTGTGTGCATATTATATGAATTAATAATTTTAATAGAATAAAAATTCGTACGAGACGGTATCATCATGAGATGGAATACAAATTATTACAAATTACACGCATCCCTCCCAAAATGTTAAAGCGTCAATGCAATGCGTGAGAATGTGTCACGCAAGTGCCCATCTTTTAATAATTCTAAATGTAAATTTTTTGTTTATTTAAATTTAGCTAATGGTGATGCATATTATGAGTGAATAATTGTGTATAATAACTTCTTATAAAAATAATTTTAATCAGATATGGTCTATCACCACTACAAAATTAAAATTAAATCAAAATTTCATATAAAAACCATCAAAATTAGAATTTTTTTTATCCGAATTAACTTCATCCGACATGTGGGCAGGTAAATTATGAGCTTCAACAACCAATAACAGTAGGAGCCTGAATTAGTTGAATTGAAAATAAAATGTTCTATTTTAAAGAATATATTTAAAACTTAAAAAAATATATGTATAATGCATTACAAAAAAAAAAAAAAAAGAGGCAAGATATTTGCCTTGCCTTACCTCTAAATAAGTTCGTCCCTAAATCTCTGCACACTTGTATATGAAATATTTCACGGTTCAGAATGAGAAGTAAATGTTGGGGTTATACTGGAAAATATGATTTTACTTTGTATAACCCAGACTGAATTTCTGTCTTATTTGTTGAAATAAATTATTTATCACTGATGATTTAAATATCATTGAATGTTACATATATTTACTGCATAACTGTTCAATAAATAGTATGTGTTACATTGTAATTAATTTAGTGATACAAGATCACAAAAGATTAAATTAACAGTTCCTTGTAACTAAAAGTACAGAATTCACAACCCAAATGGAAATGCACAATCCATCGTGAAAGGTTGAAGTGTAAGGCTCAAATTGACTTATCTTGACCAAGAGATTGCACTAGTGCATTATGATGCATTGAATGGGACCTACAGGAGAATAAATTCTTCAGTACTGAATATAGAAGAATTAGACCTCAGTGGTCCATTATTTCTTAATCTCTGTCCCTTAAATAGGATCGTGTGGAATTAATAACCATTGTTTTGACTTATGATAGGAAGAGAATCAATTAGATTCAATACCTTATATCTTGGGCAATGTTATCGGTTACACGACGATTGCTAAGATTTAATACGGAGAAATGTGTGCAAGTAAGTCTTGTTTGATTTGTCCCCTTGGGATGCTCAGAAGTTTTATCATACTAAATCTTGCAAGTGGAATTAGTTTCCGGTATGGATAATAATGTTGAGCCATTTTCTGAACCAAGGAAAAATATATTAATTAAAGTGAAGTTGTTTCAGTGGCCTAAATTAATTAATGGACTGGATAATCTTAAACACTGGAAATAATAATCGGGAGCCATATTAACAATAATATGGGTTAAGATGGATAGTGCAATATTAATTATGTAGTGGGATTAATTAATATTTATGGACTTGAATAATATTGTGGCTCAATATTGGAAATTCAAGGTCCATTGGAAGATCCAATCTTAATTCTCCTAAAGGCCCCTCAAGTAGCCCAAACATAAAATCCAATAACTAAAAAATGTGTTTAAAATAAAATAAATTATTGTTGCCTAATTTTTCTATTTTTTTCGAAAATAATAAATAAAAAAGAGGGAGAAAGATTTTCTTTGAATTTTGTTATGGAATGAGGATAAGTATTCTTGGAATACAAGTTTATCTCATAAAATTCAAGAAATCTCTCACTTGGCTATTTATTTGATGTTTTTCGAAAATCAAGAGTAAAATAAGGAAGAAATTATTTTCTTGACTTTCTTGAAAATATATTACGGAAGATATGTAATCTTGGAATACAAGAATATCTCATAAATTCAAGAAGATCCCAATCTTGGAAATCATGGCCCTTATTTTCGAAAATTCCATAAATTAAGGAGGTGTGATTTTTGTGGAATATTTTAATTATGGAGAAAAGAATATATGAGATATATTCAAGATTTCTTGAAGATCAATAAAAAGATTTTTCCATCTTATTCTCACCTAAAATTTCGACCACCCTCCTTATTATAAATAGGGGATGAATTTTTCATCCCCAAACAATTCCATATGTTGGAAAAATTAGAAATCCACAAAGGTGGTGCAACATAATTTTATTTTTCCTTTTGTTAATTGTTCGCGAGAATCCTACCACCGGATTGTCGGATAAGGACGAGAGAATACTTGAGAAGGCCTTTTGGTGTGTTCGTGTTAACGAGATCCATCTTCTCAACGGTTGTCACTCCGAAAGGTTAGTTCACGTAAACTCCTAGCAATTCCGCATGCGTAGGATTTATGTGACGTATTTATATGCATGATTTGTTGTTGAATTATATTTGAATTAATATAGAATTAATTCATGCTAGTAGTAATTGTTAGAATTAAATTTGTATTTAAATATTCATCCCGAATAGATCCGGGCAATTAATTTCCCAACAGTAAATATACATAGAGTGAAAAAATTGTGAATTTTATGCGAGTCGAATCGTGTCGAATAAATTTTTAAATAAAATTCGTATGAAGACAGAACATCAAAACTCGTTCCGAGATCTGTGTTACTGGAGTACATATATGTGTCACTATAAGGGCAAACACACACTTATTTTTTAAGTATACATATTTGTCTATAAGATATTGAAAAATGTGTTATTATATAGACACAAATATGTTACTATAAGATTAATGTGTTATACTGTATGAACAAAACGACACTCCCCCTATTTTCATCCGCTCCCCCTCTGTTTTTTATATGTTTTTCCTTCTGACATGTGACCAACTACAGTAAAGGTCAGACCCCCAGATTACACCATTGGACTTCTTCATTTTTATCATCACGTAGTAATACATAATTTTTCTTACGATAATACATGTTTGTTTTATAATAACACATATTGAGAGCGAGTTTCTTATTCTGCATTTGCTGAATTTTTAGGAAAAATATATTTGACCTGATTTGATGCGCAGATGATCGCAAATTTTCATCTCCTTTATATTTAAACTCATATTTCACGGTAAAATATTTCATAGGAGAATTCCTAAAAATTATTTGACCTTATTCGATCAACACATAATCTATAATTTTTTATCTCTTTATATTTAAATTCATATTTTACGATGAAATACTTCACAGGAAAATTCTTCCACTGTCCACGAGTATCTTAATTATCAAGAAAAATAAAAATTATTATTCAAATTCAGGACCAATTAATATTTTTATTTAAAAATAAGAAATATTATTCATTATAAATAATAAAATATTATTAATTAAAAATAACTAATATTATTCCATGAGAATAATTAATATTGTTAAAGAAACAATTATCTATGTTAAAAAACACACCCATTGCATAATGTAACTAAATGGTATGTTTGTTTTGAGCTTGAGGTGAATGGGGGAAATCCGGATGGGGAAAAAAGTGGATGGGGAAAATCCTGTGAATAGTAATCCCTTGTTTGTTTTGAGTTGGATGTAGTATGTATGAATGTAGTTTTATGTCAAATCAATACTTTTTAATGATGATAATATATTATTTTATTATTATTTATTAAAAGGGTAATAATTGAATGATTGTGATAATGGTAATATATAAAAGGTAATATTATTATATATAATTATATGATAAATTATATAATTATAGGATATTGTTTAATTTGATAATGAATATTGTTTGATTTGAGACTCAATAGTGTTTTGATAAAATAAAAAAATTAAGTTATTATTAATTTAATCTTGACTAATGTGGCTAAAATTAAGTTATAAAAAAAGTGTTTCGAAAAAGTTAAACTAACGTGAGTAAAATTATCTGACAAGAAAAATATCAATTATTATTGATTTAATCTGATGGTGTATTATAAAATAAAAGAGAGAGGTAAATACAATATATATTTAATATGAAAAATATCGAGTTGATATGATTGATATTGGGTTATGTGAAAATAGGGGTATCTATATATATATAAAAGCAGAAACCGCCCCAAATTTAGAAATCATTGGATTTTCCCGCCAAAAATTATTGCTAAATTGGGAGATGAACAGCAAAAAATATTTGCTAAATCGGGAAACGAATATTTTAAAAAAATATTAATAAATAATAATAGATTTGAAAAAAATAATATATCCAATAATAAATCTCTTTTAAATTATATATATATATATATGTACCATCATCATCGATTTTTCTCCCCCACATTTTAAGTTCTCCCCCTTTTATCTAATTTTGAATTTTCTTTCCAACACGCAGATTTCGGGTTGCAGTTTGCGTTAAAATCACATCAAGCTTAAGCGTTTGAACTAAAGGTAAATTTTAATATAAATTGCATACTTTTATTTATAAAGATGTGTTTACACAAACTTATGAATTAATTATGTTTATTATATTGCACGGAGTAATGAAGTAAGTAATTTGAATGTTGTATTAATTGTGGAAGAATTTCTTCTAATTTGTTCATAGCAATTAATATTCACATTTTATATATTTTACATATATTGCAGGGAATATTGAGTTAAATAGTTTGAGTTATGAATTCATTATGAATGTTTATTTCAATTGTGTAATTATTTTGTATATTGCAGATTTTTTTTTTATATTGCACTACTTATTGTGGTAAATAATTTGAGTGTTGAATTAGTTGCAGATGAGTTTATTCTAATTTGTTCATAGTCATTAATATTCATGTTTTGTATGTATTGTAGGGAGTATTAAGATAAGTAATTTGAGTTGTAAATTCGTTTCTAATTTTATAATTTTTTTAATCTGATTTTATGTTGTATATTTAATCTGGTTTTATTATTTCATATACTACAAAGTTTATATTGCACGGAGTATTGAGGTAATTATTTGAGTTACAAATATGTTTTTAATTTTATGAATTTTTAATCTGAGTTTGTGTTGTATATTTAACCTTGTGTAATTATTTTGTATATTACAGGAAGTTTTTTTATATTGCACGGATTATTTAGGTAAGTAAGTTGAGTGTTGAATTAGTTGTAGATGGGTTTCTTCTAATTTGTTCATAGAGTTTAATATTCATGTTTTTTATATATTGAGGTAAGTAATTTGAGTTATGAATTTATTTTTAATTTTATAATTTTTTAATCTAATTTTGTATTGTATATTTTATTTGATTTTATTATTTTGTTTATTGCATGTAGTTTTTTTTATAGTGTACGGAGTATTGAGGTAAGTAATTTGAGTGTTGAATTAATTGTAAATGTGTTTCTTCTAATTTATTAGATCGTGTAATACTCATTGGAAGGTGAGTTTTATAAGATATTTGTGTTGCTAGGTTTTATAATTTTGACTTCTGTTTTTAGAATTAGTTTTGGGTATACAATATATTTTTTGACATTTTTTTTTACTGTTTGCCTTTTATTTAAAGTTTTGTAGGTTGAATTGGTGAAGATAAAATATGGTAATGATTTTTTTTTCTTTCTTTTTCTTTTTTATAAAGGAATATGATAATGATCTTACTATCACATATTAGTAATTATTTGTCTTCTATTTTTATTTTTTTTATTACAATTTTGCAGGTTAAATTTGTTAAGATTAAATATGGTAATGTTGTTACTCTCACCTTTAAGACATTTGTGTTGCTAAGATTATATAATCGTACGTACATCTGCTTAGAATTAATTTTGGGTGTACCATACATTTTTTTTACTTTTATTCTCTTTTTCTTTTCAGTTTAGCAGGTTGAATTGATAAAATATATAATGTATTAACTTTCTTTTTATCCACTAACGAGCTACCACACTAATTGAATATGGCTACATCTATAGATTGTAATGTGGCAGCCTCATTAGATTCTTTCTTCTCACTCACTGCTCTCAAAATGTTTTTCCTTCATTCATTGATTTCCTCTCTTTTTTCCCTGGCAATTGTTTGGACTTTGGACATTCAATATGCTTTACATGGATTGAGAGGAATAACACATTATAATATTTGATTAAGTTAATCAAATTTTCTTACGTATTGCGTTATATTCATTGTAATAATGGTATAATTATAAATCATATTATTTTGTTTTACAATATAATTGTCGAATTACAGACTTTTTAATTCAATTTTTTTTAATAATGGATATTTGTTATTCACAATAGAAAAAAATTAATTCGTTTTTTCAAATAGCGAAATCTTTCATAATAAATAAATGAAAATATTAGAATTTCTTTTATAACATCATAATTATTTCAATATTTCCTCTCCTATTTGGAACTCCCCATATATATTTACTATATCTTTACTTCACAATTTGATTACATACATGTATACCAATGATAAAACAATATTTTGATATTATCTAAATAAAATTATTATCAAATATATTGATTTTTTAAACAATCTTGTATTAATTTTGTTCCGAATTTTTAAATTTTATATATTGTATAATTTGGGAAAAGATCTTTGAAATAACTTTTTTTTTTGTCAGACTTTAAAATAAATATTAATAAATAATAATCGATTGACTAAGTTTATCATAAAGATTTCATAAACTATAATATTTTATAAATTATTTTAAGAGTTGTTAAGAGATAAAATTTTAAGTAGTTTTTAATTGTTTGATTAATTAAATTTATATTTTAATTTTTTATTATGAGGTGGGGGGTGGGTGAGGGTGGTGGATGCGTGATGGGGGTATGGGTGTGAAAGGATAGGGTTGTGTGTGGCTAGAAAATAAGTTGAGATATCATAACTTATTTTTTTGGGGCTGAATAACTTATTTTAAGATCTTATAGGTTGTTTAAGACCCTTTTTTTAAAATAAATTCACAAAGTGTATAAGTTCTCAAATTGTTTAGGAACTTATTAGCTAAGTCAAAACGAATTTAAGTATGTCTCCATTGGCGTGGCGTGGAAATTGCTACAAAATAGAATTCCAACCAAGGTGAACCTTCAGCGATGAAACATTTTTCAAGCAAGTCCTCTCACACTCTGTCCAGTTTGTGGCGAAACGGAGGAAACAACAAACCACCTCTTCATTAGCTGCCCTAACGTATCATGCATATGGAAAAATTGTTATGGCTGGTTTGGTGTGTTAGTAGTAGTACCTCAACATAACAACTTGGAAAGACACTTTTTGATCCACTCCGACTTCATTAGAGGTAAGAAAAGTTCAAGGATTGTAGCGTGTATTTGGGAGTGTGTGGTGTGGTTGATTTGGAAGGCGAGAAATAAATTGGTGTTTGAAGGTGTGGAGTTCGATCCCGGAAAAATAATCGAAGAATTGAAAGGCAGGCTATGGAGTTGGTTCTCAACCAAGAAACTCTTTTCGGAAAATCCTTCTGTAACACCTCGTTCCTTTATAAAATTTGCATTTCATGATTTAAACAATTTGATAATTTATTTAAGCATTTAAGTCTTGGAATTATTTTTCTAATTGGAAGCTTATGGTTTATTTAATTGAAGAGCTAACGTTTTCAATGAAGTTTTAAGAGTTTTGTAGGATAGCATACTCAAGAGGCCGGGCTCGATTGTAACTCACTCGACACCAGCAGACAAGGAAAAAGGGGCAAGTTAATTTTAAAATTTGTATGAAAAAACTTATTATTAATTATGGTAAAATAATATTCCTTGGGTAGATAATGCGTATACGTGTATATATATATATATATATATATATATATATAATACACATACATAATTAAATATATATATATATATATATGCTTATAAGAAATTATGATCACGATACTAAAGGATAGTTGAATGTGTCGAGTGCAGTACGAGACAGCCGGACTCTGAGGAAGCTACCCCGCAACTTCCAAAATCAAGAAAGTGGGTAACAATTAATTACTTTTGCATTAGTTGGATTAAATTGTTTGTTGATATGAGCAGGCAGGTCTACGGACTATGCTCTGTGTGAAATGAAGTTGATCTCTCTGTGTGAAATAATGCAAGCCGGAGGGCTATGCTAAGCTGTGTGCAATAAGTAAGCTGATATGTGTGAGATGAAGTTGATTCAGGTCTACGGATCTTGACGTGTACTCATATTACGTGCTAATTAGTCTTTTTAATGTGATTGTACTTAAAATATTATCCCACTGGGCTTCCCCTCCGGGGGAATACTCATGATTCTACTTTAACTCTTTCAGGTCCTATTGACGATGGAGCGGATGCGTGATTGATTGGGGAGGCTCTATTAATCTTACTCAAAGTGTTTTTTAAAAAAATTATGTAAGAAGCGAATTAAGTATTAATATGACTCAAACTATGGATTTTAATTATGTAAGGATTTCAAGGATAATCTATCAACCCTTTAACACCTATTTATAAAATATTTACGTGCACGTTAACTTACTCTTGGAATTGACTTATTTAAGTATGTGTTTGACTTAGAAATGTGGGTAAGACACGAGTTAGGCACAAGCATGATTAGGCGCTCAAATAAGAAATAGAAGAAAAAAAAATAGCTCGTGTTTTCATGATGAGTTCTTCCGCTTTAATCACTTTCCGTGTTTAATTTTAAATTCTTTTAATGACAAATGATTTTTACCCTAAGTAGAGTGGCGCCAGTTTTGGGGCGTTACAGCGTGGTATCAGAGCTGAGGTTGTGTTTTTTCCTCCTCGGACTCTAAGTCAAACGTTTCCAAATAAAATGTTTACGCACGATAAAGATATATGAAATTTGTGGCTTGAAAAAAAAATGAAGTTGAAAATTTGTCTAAGGGAGCCCACAGTCAGCGCAATCCGGTCGTCTCCAGTTAACCACTTGAGTTTTATTTTAAAGGCCTTGAAATGGATTTTTATTGAAAAGATTTTTACCCTCACGACATGAAGATATTTATGCTTATATTAAATGATGATGAGAATGAGATATGAAAGGATAATTTTTTATCAAATATGTCAAGAAAATGCTATCAGAATGAAAGAGTGATTTAAAATGTTTTAAAGTGTTTACTATTTTGGTTTTCAAATATCGTTTCTTAGAAATTTCATGCATTGTTTTAAAACAAAAGAAAAAAAATTAATTTTTTTGTGACTAAAGCTCGACTTAGAAATTGTTATCTAGAATGTGAGACCAGACTATAGGAGAGTTGTAACTAGGATAGATGTGACATAGACATGCTCTTAGAGGGGAGAAATTCAAGGAGATTATTATGCTCAACAATTTTTCCCACAATCGTCATGAGATAAGGAGATAAAATTTATGAAACTCCATCAACGAACCAATACGGTTACAAAATATGAATATAAATTTGATTCGCTCCCTCGGTATGCTCCACATGTGGTGGATACCAACGATCGCATGGGATGCAGGTTAGATAAGGGACAACGTCTGGGAATAAGAGAAATAATGTCTGGTTGATTTTCACACTTTAGATATATTTCTAAAAGAGCAAGGGACATGACAATGAGTTTGTGCTTGATATATGAACAATAACCATTGGCGAGTGAATTGAAGAGGAAAGATGCACCATAGCCTGGAATGAGATGGAAAATTGTGGCCAGAGATATTCGACCGTTTACAGTCTTATCCCAAGAATGACCTCACCCTTGCTCAACTCGTAGCAAGATTCACCTAGGAGAGTGCCTCATTGAGAGGAGCAACTGCTATATGTGCCGACAACCATACCATACATCAATGTGTGCTTTAACACAAAGGGTGCTCAACGAGGATTACAAGAATGTCGGACTACAACCGCTAAATGTGTTAACCCTCGAGGTTTGAACTAGAATGATAAGACCAAGCTGATGCATGCCCAATGTTTAGTTCACTGAGGAAAAGGAACAACTAGAGGAAGATGACAGGCAAACAAAATTGTGATAAGTACGATACTCATTTGGAGTATGTTTCATATGTCTTATTTGACACCAGAGCGGCACAGTCGTTCGTACCTAATACCTTTAAGAATGAACTTAGTTAGATTGCGTTAAAAAAATTGCAATTTAGATGTTAAAGCCCCCTCAGGAGAAAATATTAGAATTAGAATTTAGTTTGGAGAGATACCTACCTAGGTTTGCACGTGATCGGGATGAAGAGTTTTCAATATCATATTAGGGATGGATTGGTTGAGCAAACACAAAGCAATAATTCCATGTGTAGAACGGGAAGTCGACTTGAAAATATTAGACGACCAACATCTCACTTTTACGGAATAAATATACGAGGACATTTAACCTGTTTTATCTGCAATGAAGACAGCTTAACTGTTGAAAAAGAAAGGGTATCAAACTTACCTTGTGAAAGTTTAAAAAGATGAGCTGACACCAGCAGATGTGTTGATAGTGAAGGACTATCCTGACGTCTTTTCAGAAGATTTATCCGGGATCCCACCCGATCGGTCCATAGAGTTTACCCTCGACCTGATTCCTGGAGTTGCACCAGTATCGAAGGCTCCGTATCGTATGGCGCCGAAAGAATTACAGGAACTAAAGACACAATTGGAGGAGTTGTTAGATAAGAAGTTTATCCGACCTAGGGCTTCTCCTTGGGGAGCACCGGTTTTATTTGTGAAAAAGAAAGATGGGTCAATGAGGATGTGCATCGACTACCGAAAACTTAATCGATTGACCATTAAAAATAAATACCCGTTGCCGAGGATTGAGGATCTTTTTGACCAGTTGAAGAATGCTGGAGTGTTTTCCAAGATCGACCTTAGGTCTGGGTATCACCAAATTTCAAGGTCGAGAAAGACATTCCTAAAACCGACATTTAGGACCCGGGTATCACCATTCTGAATTCAAGGTTACAAATGCGAGTATTCATGGATCCGATGAATCGTGTTTCTAAAACCGCATTTAATCGATGATATTCTCGATTTACTCCGGATGCCAAGCAACAACAGGGGACACCTCAAAACAGCTTCTAGATTCATCAGAATGCTAAATTTTGTGAGTTTTGGCTTAGGAAAGTGGCTTTTCTAGGACATGTGATCACATAGTATTCATGGATCCGATGAATCGCGAATAAAGTTCGCGTTCCATGATGTTTTAAAAACCGAACCGGACAAATTGGACGACCCCAAAAATGTTGTTTATCGATGAAATTATGATTTACTTGAGCCGGATGAGTCATAATAAATAATAAATATTATATATATATAATATGCATAATTTTTAAAAAACTCAAAATTACATCCAATTTTATTACTTTTACCGACAAAAAGTAATTTACTTTTACATCCCATTTCATTACTTTTACCCACAAAAAGTAATTTACTTTAATAATAAAGAAAAAAGATTACAATATTTCCAACCAAAAATAACTTTGCCACTCTAAATATTAATAAATAATTTTCACATTAAACTTCTAAAACAAATGGATAAATAAATTTAGAACGAAAGTAGTATTAATTACTTGATATTTAAAATTTTGAGATCAATACTAAAATATATAGTATTGAGATGATATTATAATTTTTATTTTTATTTTTTTGAAGAGATGATATTATAATTACACTTGAATTCATTAAATTTAATTTTTTTAAAACCTTCTAAAATAATATTTTTAAAATTTGGAGTACACTTAAATTCATTTTAATAAAAATACATATTAATTGTATTTTATAATTGAAAAAAAGAAAAGCAAAATTGATAAATTTTCAATGGGTCAAAAAAAAAAAAAAAAACGGGATGAAAAAAAAAAAAAAAAAAAGTGGCGGTTAAAAAAAAACCTTCTTCTCTTCCCTCATTGATTCATTCTCCGAAGAGTTTCTTCCAAGAAATTTGAGTGACACCGACAACCTCTCAAAACCGGCGCCAAGAGCTAAAAATGAAACTAACAACCGCATCTCTGAGACCACGACAAGACTGTCTCCTCCGATTGAGAACCTCCGTCGGCGGATCGGACGGGCGGTTTTTTTTTTTTTCTTGTTCACACCTGACGCCTCCAAGTTCTATACACCTCTATTGGGTTTAGGATGTTTTGATGCAACACGTATTACGAAAAGTCATAGCTTATGAAGAAGAGTGAAAAATTTGAGTGGACACACGTGCAAACCGGTTTTCAAGAGCTAAAAAGGAAACTAACGACCGCACCGAAGATACATGAGTAAAATTATCCCATTAACAGTCGGGTTAGAACTTTTGATGCAACGGAAAGTCATAGTATGCGTGCCTTGAAAATTTGGAGACATTATTTGTACTTAGAACTAGCCATGCCTTGAAAATTTGGAGACATTATTTGTATGGTGGAAAGTGTGAAATTTACACAGACCATAAGAGTCTGAAATATTTTTTCACACAAAAGGAGTTGAATATGTGTCAGAGAAGGTGGCTAGAATTGGTGAAAGATTATGATTGTACCATCCTCTACCATCCAGGCAAGGCAAATGTGGTGGCAGATGCACTTAGCAGGAAGAGGAAGGCCAATTGGCATCACTACTAACCCAACAAGATCGACTGATTGAAGAATTTGGTAGGATGAAGTTAACCATTGTCAAACCAAATCAGACAACTTCAATCTTAGCCACAATGTCCGTCCAGCCAACGTTGAGAAGACAAATAATAGAGGCCAAAGGAACGATCAATTCCTTCAACTGATGAGCAACAAAGTCAAAGAAAATTTAACCACAAAATTTACTTTGGCCTCAGATGGGGCAATAATATTCAGGGGAATAATCTGTATACCGAAGAAGGATGACTTGCGGGATGAGATAATGAGAGAAGCTCATAGCACACTGTATGCCGCGCACCCAGGTGAGACAAAGATGTACAAAGACCTCAAGAGCAACTTTTGGTGGAGAGGCATGAAACGATCCATCGCACAATTTGTTAGGAGGTGCCTTACCTGCCAAATGACCAAGTCTGAACATCAGCGCCCAACAGGATTGTTAAAACCGCTTGAAATCCCAGAGTGAAAATGGGAACATGTGACAATGGATTTTGTGACGGGTTTTACCTAGAAGTCCTAAACAACATGAAGCTGTATGGGTTGTAGTTGATAGGCTAACCAAAGTTGCGCGATTTATACCAGTCAAGATGAACTATCCAATGAATCGACTGGCTAAATTGTACATTGATGAGGTAGTACGGTTACACGGAGTTCCAGTGTCGATTGTCTCTGATCGTGATCCGCGGTTCACTTCAAAGTTTTGGAAGAGTTTGCAATTGGCAATGGGCACAAAACTGAATTTCAGTACTGCTTTCCATCCGCAAACCGATAGACAATCAGAAAGAACTAATCGGATCTTAGAAGATCTGCTGAGGACATGTATTTTGGACTTTGAAGGGAGCTGGGAAGACTACTTGTCCTTAGTAGAATTTGCTTATAATAATAGCTATCAGTCTACCATTGGGATGGCACTCTATGGACGGAGATGCAGAACACCCATTCATTGGGATGAAATTGGAGTGAGAAAAATATTGGGCCCAGAACTAGTGGAGAAATCTGTGGAAGCAATCAATAAGATTCGAGAGAAAATCAAGATCGCCCAGGATCGGCAAAAGTCTTATGCAGACTCACGGAGAAAGGACTTACAATTCGAAAAGGGTGAGAAAGTGTTTCTAAGGGTTTCGCCCATTAAAGGAATAGTCCGATTTGGGAAAAAGAAAAAGTTGAGACAGAGATACATAGGACCGTTTGAAATCTTGGAACGAGTTGGAGACGTGGCATATCGACTTGCCCTAACCCCAGAGTTGTCTGCGATTCATGATGTTTTTCACGTATCAATGCTTCGGAGATACGTCCCGGACCCCGACCACCATATAACGCTTGCAAACGTAGAAGTCAATAAGGATTTTACATCGGAAGAGCGCGTATAAACATTTTAGGAAGAAAAATAAAGACTTTTGGAATAGAGGCATACCCTTAGTGCTAGTACAATGAAATAGGCATGGAAAGGAAGAGGCAACATGGGAGCGCGAAGGGGACATTTTGAATAAATACCCGAAACTCTTTGAGAAATAGGCCCAAATTTCGAGATGAAATTTTTAAAAAGGTGGGGAGAGCTGTAACACCCCGTTCCTTTATAAAATTTGCATTTCATGATTTAAACAATTTGATAATTTATTTAAGCATTTAAGTCTTGGAATTATTTTTCTAATTGGAAGCTTATGGTTTATTTAATTGAAGAGCTAACGTTTTCAATGAAGTTTTAAGAGTTTTGTAGGATAGCATACTCAAGAGGCCGGACTCGATTGTGACTCACTCGACAACAGCAGACAAGGAAAAAAGGGCAAGTTAATTTTAAAATTTGTATGATAAAACTTATTATTAATTATGGTAAAATAATATTCCTTGGGTAGATAATGCGTATACGTATATATATAATATATACACACATACATAATTAAATATATAAATATACATATATGCTTATAAGAAATTATGATCACGATACTAAAGGATAGCTGAATGTGTCGAGTGCAGTACGAGACAGCTGGACTCTAGGGAAGCTACCCCGCAACTTTCAAAATCAAGAAAGTGGGTAACATTTAATTACTTTTGCATTAGTTGGATTAAATTGTGTGTTAATATGAGCAGGCAGGTCTACGGACTATGCTCTGTGTGAAATGAGTAAGCTGATCTGTGTGAAATGAAGTTGATCTCTCTGTGTGAAATAATGCAAGCCGACGGGCTATGCTAAGCTGTGTGCAATAAGTAAGCTGGTCTGTGTGAGATGAAGCTAAGTCAGGTCTACGGATATTGACGTGTACTCGTATTACGTGTTAATTTGTCTTTTTAATGTGTTTGTACTTAAAATGTTATCCCACTGGGCTTCCCCTCCGGGGGAAGACTCATGATTCTACTTTAACTCTTTCAGGTCCTATTGACGATGGAGCGGATGCGTGACTGACTGGGGAGGCTCTATTAATCTTACTCATAGTGTTTTAAAAAAAATATATGTAAGAAGCGAATTAAGTATTAATATGACTCAAACTATGGATTTTAATTATGTAAGGACTTCAAGGATAATCTGTCAACCCTTTAACACCTATTTATAAAATATTTACGTGCACGTTAACTTACTCTTTGAATTGACTAAGTATGTGTTTGACTTAGAAATGTGGGTAAGACACGAGTTAGACACAAGTATGATTAGGCACTCAAATAAAAAATAGAACAAAAAAAAAATAGCTCGTGTTTTCATGATGTGTTCTTCCGCTTTAATCACTTCACGTGTTAAGTTTTAAATTCTTTTAATGACAAATGATTTTTACCCTAAGAGTGACGCCAGTTTTGGGGCGTTACACCTTCTTTTGAATTATGATTTAACAATCCTTCTTCCCTTCTAAAACTGTTCCAATCTGTATATATGTTATTCTTTGCTCATGAGCATCCCTTATCCTTATTGAGTTTATATTAATAAAATTTTCTTTTTTCCTAATAAAGAAAAAAGAATGTCTCCATTGCCAATTTTTTTTTTTTTTTTACTTTTTTTTTATTTGACTCCAATCGATGACCTCACGACATAGGTAATGGTGCTCTAACCGTTTGAGTCAATTAACTCGCTTCTCTTGGTATTCATTTCTTTTGATACTTTATGTTGAGTTTATATATAAATTTATAGTTGTTACAATTATTTCTTACATATTGTCATTATAGAGTTTTTTAAAATTTATATTACTAAAGTGAAAATCTAAAAAATGGACGGATGGGGAACCCATCTCCCACCCGGACTTCCCTGGTTGAAAACAAACACCCCTAACTGTATAAGAATTTGTCTCCATCCAAATGACCATTTCAAAATCGGAAGAGAGCATATTATCATTTTTTTTTGACAGGTGCATATAATCATAATCAACTGAATATTTACCAAATCAAATTTTAAATAATATATCCATAACCTATGAATCAAAAAATTCATCCACCCACCCATGGTAAAACCTGCATCGCTGACTAACCCAAGAACAACAAATTTAACACTCCTCACCTGGTCCAACTATAGGCGCACGAGGCACGCAGTTCTTGAGAGTTGAATAGCGGAATCTTTATCTCCTTCAATCTTTTAATGCCAAATTAATTGTTCCGCATTCAATTATCATTAGCAGGGAGAGACTACTTTAGTGGGCTATAGCTCCTTCTCTCTTCACTCCCAATGGCTTCCTCACATTCCCTCTGCAGTCACCAGAGCTACAGTTCCTACAATGCCAAAACCCACTTCAAGAACCCTTCTTTTCCTCTCCCTTCTTCGTTTAAGCCATATGGGTCTTCGTCTTTTCGCAAAAACTTCCAACCCTCGAGAACTTATTCGATTAAAGCCACAGCTTCTGAATCAAAATCTGGTAGAAAGCAAATAGAGGTATCATGTTTTTTTTAATTGAAGTCAATTGTAAGCTTTCAATTTGGTTGCAATTATCCCCCGGATTAGTGTTCCTTGATTGAAAGCAAGTAGAGGTATCATGTTGTAATTGAAGTCAATTGTAAGTTTGTAGCTTGGTTTTCAATACAATACCACTTGTGAATTATTGTTCTATTATTGTGCTTTTGATGTTAATTCTTTTGTTTTCTTATTGTCTGTGTTCCTATGGTTTTTTGAAGAATTAAAAATAATGGGTTAATGGTTGTGTGTGGTTATGTGGTGTATGATTTTGAGGGAAAGCTTAATAAGTTAGCTGATGAGGTAGATTTGAATGCTGGGATTTCAAGACTCACTCTATTTTCCCCTTGCAAGGTAAGGTAATTAATGTAATGCAATTACTTGGCTTGAAGCCAAATCTTCATCAGCTTTTTGGAATGATTTTATTTAACTGCTGTGTCTTCAATGCGCAGATAAACGTGTTCTTGAGAATTACTGGCGAACGAACAGATGGATATCATGATTTGGCATCTCTCTTTCATGTAAGCATCTTTTATTTTAGCGTTAACAAATTTCTTTGTTTAACTATTGTGTTAATGTTGGATAAGAGCAAGCATATCTTCTTCAGGTTGTCAGTCTAGGAGATAAAATAAAGTTTTCACTGTCCCCTTCAAAATCAAAGGATGGTTTGTCGACCAATGTCCCTGGAGTTCCTCTCGACGAGAGAAATTTGGTATACAAAGAGCTTTTTCTTCCTTGTCCCTTTTTTTTTCTTCGTGTTAAATTATGTTATTTATTATCTTTGCATTTTGCAGATTATAAAGGCTCTTAACCTCTTCAGGTAAAAGACAGGGATAAACAACTATTTTTGGGTAAATTCCATGGCTTCCAACCTATTGGATTTCAGTTGCTCAATTAAACATATTAGTTGTTTCACCCAAAAGGATTAGTTGTTATACTATAAAGTGATAGTTGTGAATCAGTTGTATTGTAAAACGGTTTTGCATATGACCAACTTATCTTTTATCCAGGTTCATCTTGATAAGAAGGTACCAACAGGAGCTGGCCTAGGTGGTGGCAGCAGCAATGCTGCTACTGCTTTGTGGGCAGCAAATCAATTTAGTGGTTGTGTTGCTACTGAAAAGGAGCTCCAAGAGTGGTCTGGTGAGATTGGTTCTGATATCCCCTTCTTTTTCTCTCACGGAGCTGCGTATTGTACGGGTAGAGGTGAGGTATGTATTAAGCATAGGTGAATTCAGCTCGTTTTCGAGCACAAAGCTTTTCTGTGTAATTCTCACACTTAGGGTATGCTTCATTAGAGATTTAGTAAAATCTACTGAGGTGTTAGAACTTTGATCATGTGTTCCTTGTAAAATTACTGGATTTCAAAATCCTGATAAATAGTAATGACTTTTGTTTATTTTGTGATTTAAGTAGGGTATGGTTTCACTTTATGTAAAATTGATGTTCAAGAGCGTATGATCTTGTATTACTATTATGCTATTGTTGATTGTAATTGTAATGATTAATGTTTTATTGGAAGTTGTAAAAGTAAGAACAAATGTGTGAAAAGGATAAATAAAAAGAAAAGTGGGAATAGAATAATCATGTTTGCATTAATGGGTCACTGGGGAGAGTGTGATGGAGAAATATTTTGTATGTGTAGGATTTATAGTTATTTGTAGGGTAAAATGTACTTATTGTGTTTTTAAAAACCTATTCTAAAATCCCAAAGTATGGATGGATTTAGATTTTGAAATCCCATCAAACATACACTTAGACATCTGATCACGATTACTGAAAGGTACACATATGTCAGAATGTTGTTTATAAGATATTTCATGATTAAGATGGATTTATGGTGTAACTTGCATTGGACCTTAGTATCTTTTGCTTTACCTAGTGCAATTTGCCTTGGTACTAGAGGCTAAAAACCTCCTTTAGCTGGATTTGAACTTTCTATAACATTATTGTTTGGGACTTGAGAGAATTGTTTTGTAGAGTTTTTGAATTAGACATGTTTGTTTAGGGCGTGCCACCCCGGATTGCGATTTGAACCCGATTTTGGTATAGGATTTCATATCCTATAACATTATACCATATAATACCTATAATACACTTCAACTTCCAATACACAATCAATCTTCTATCATCCATTTTTTAATTATTATCTACCCAACTCAACACCATCTCTCTTCCTTTTTCATATAATTTACAACATCAGTCACTACAAACCACTCAATCATTTCTACACTATTTTTATAATATAATAATCTCACTATCACCTACTTATTCAAAATCCTACGAAAATCTCAAATCTACACTCCCAACCCAAATTCAAATACACATTTTACTATTCAGGAATTCCATGTACTGGGTTTCTATCCAATGGAATCCCTAAACAAACACACCAGAGTTTGTGTTTGTATTTTCTTGTAGAAATGAAGGAGTCTTAACTTTACTGTAGATGTCAAATCGTGTTGACAAGTGGCCAAGTGGGTGTAGTTGTATTAATATGTTAAAAACTGGGTGTAGTTGTACTATTATATTAGATCTAAGAATAGCTATGATATTCAAGAACAAGCAAGGGTTAAAATCTAAATTCATTCAGTTGAAGACCACAATATTGAACATAAATCTTGTTTTTGTAAATTAATGCATGTGACTACTTGTGAATCAATTGACATTAAGTGATATCAGTTGATTATCTTTTAAATTGATCAGGTAGTTGATGATATTCCTACACCTGTACCTTTTGATCTTCCTTTGGTTCTCATTAAACCACAAGAGGCATGCCCAACTGCTGAAGTTTACAAGGTACTACAGATAACTAAATATAGTGGGAGAAAGTTAAAATAAAAGTCATAATATGAGTTTTTTTTAAAAAAAGTCATGATATGATATTTCCTTTCTCAGCGTCTTCAATCAGAGCTAACAAGCAAGGTGGGTCCTTTATTGCTGCTAGAGAAAATTTCAAAGAATGGAATTTCTCAGGAGGTTTGCATCAATGATCTTGGTATGAATAAGAAACTGTTATAATGACTGTTTTTTGACAAAAAAAAAACTCATGAGTTTGGGCATAGCAGCTACTAACTTCTGTGAAACAGCGTCATTGACTTGGTTTTGAAACAGAATTATTTGCATCAGAGAAAATTAAGCAATAACTAATGATCTCTCCTGTTAATTTTCAATATATACATGATATAAAGTGAATGCTTCTTATGCAATATATGTCTGTGCACATATGCTGTAGAATGTTTGTTATACAATGTAGAGTGAATGCATTGGTATTTCCATATTTCTTAAGGCACTTTCTTCTCATGTTTATGAAAGGAAATTAAACCCCACCCCCGGCCCCTGCACCCTCTTCTCAATAGATTGTATATTAAAAAAATAATAAGAAAAGAAACATCATTTGTTTGTAATTGGTTTTTTTTGATACAGTAGTTTTGATCTTGATGAGAATGTTTTTAATTGATTTTGGTGCGTTTATAGAACCTCCGGCTTTTGAAGTCCTTCCGTCGCTAAAAAGATTAAAACAACGCATAGCTGCAGCAGGTAGAGGGCAGTACGATGCTGTTTTCATGTCTGGAAGGTATATCTCATCTAAATACTCTTATGCTCTTACATCAATATATTCATAGCATTCAGACAAGCCTATGTTTTATCCTTTTCCTATCTTAGAGCTTTTTTATTTAAAAGAAAAGGATGGGATTTGAAAAGCTCATTTAAGATGAACCATGATTTTATTAATTTGTCTAGCAAAAGTCATTTGCATTGGGAGTGGTAGTTTGATTGATTTTAGTGAGGCCGATCAAGTATAAGAAAGGTCGCTATTGATTTTCTTAAGCATACAAGAATTTCACACTTTCAAAATTAGCGAAATCAAATCTACTTCGTGGCAATCTAGGTTACAATACTCGATTTAGATACTAAGTACTCTCATGATTTATCTTGACAGCTCTGTATGACTTCTCACTCTTCGTATTTACAAACCTTAAATCTGGCACAAGAAATGGTTACTAGCTAAAACATTAATTGTGAAATCCCTTTTCTGACTACCAAAATACACTCTCTGGAAATATCCCCATAATGTCTTGAAATAAAATGAAATGCAGGTAAATTTTCCTTTTTCCCATAAAAAGCTTATCGACAGTCATTTAAAATTTCTTCCAAATGGCAGTCTACATCTTTAGTATTAATGCTTTTCATATCAATCAGCATTAAGTTAATTAGATACATTCACAATTAGCTATTATAATCAAAATAACATGTTTATATGATATAATAATTGCTTCGAAGCATAATGTGATGTTCCGAAGTCTTAAGTTTTAATCATCTTTATCACTGAATGTGTACAGAAAATGCATCATGATAAATTTATTTCATTGTAAGCCTTGAATGCACACTTTAGTTATAGTTTACACTAAAAAAAAAAAGTGATAAAGTTGCCCTATCTGAATTATGAATCTTGAAAAATGATAGTTTGACATTGAGCTAGCTATATGAGTGTTTGCTTAAGCATTTTTTTAAGGATCTTATAAGGTCTTGCATCTTAAAAGATGTTTTTAGAGCTTACGTGATATTTTATCTTATTTTAAAAATAAGTAACTGAATTTTTGGATAAGTAAGACGATGGTACTTATAAGGTGTTAATAATTGCATTTATTTAATAAGCTTAGGGTGGTTAAGTTTCTGAACGCACGCGACAAATGCTTTCGTATGTGTTGTTATACCTTCCATCTTGTTGGGTTCTGAGCTTATTATTTGTTGTGATACAGTGGGAGTACTATTGTGGGGGTGGGTTCTCCCGACCCACCACTGTTTGTGTACGACAATGATGACTACAAAGATGTCTTCTTATCAGGTAAATGAATAGTAAATCAAATTGTTATCCTTAAATCTATATGGTATGGTCTACACAATCCAAATTTCCAGACCCATGGAAGTAGAATTTAGCGGAAGCCAAGTTTCTTAAATTGATGAAAGATGAGAAACATTCTATAAATTTCCAGAGTTAATTAGATATCTTAGTCTAATAGAATTTATTACAAGTATTTGAAAAAATTAAACGAGAAATTATATGGTCAACCCTTGTATGAAGCTATTTGAGCACAAAATGGATTTTGGTCATTATGATAAAAGTTCAGACATTGATATTAGTGTTTTAAGGAACTGCTCTCTATAGGAAGAGATAGTTAAAGTGAGTTTGAACTTTCGATTTTTTCAGTCAGATAGTTGAGCTCCATATGAAATAGTATCATATATGAGTTGTATAGCGGCCAAACTTAAAGACTCTGGAAATGTTTATTTGATATTGTATTCTTTTTATTATATTGACATTGGTGGTGCAATGCAGAAGCCAGATTTATCATCCGCTCGCCTAATCAGTGGTACACAGAGCCTGCGTTGAGCACCGATGCTGATACCTCTTCAATAGGGGGCTCGACTCGCTCTTTTGAATAGTGTTTTGTTAAATTTAAAAGCATAATAATAATAATGGCCTGTATAATGTCATCCTTAGAGCATATAGGTATACCGTTTACACACCCTTTTGTAGTTGCTGAAAGCAAAACACTCTTCTTTCACACATTGTTGTAATTTAGGATCTCAAACTCAAGACCCATTTCGATTTTGTGGTTTTGATGGGAAACATGAATAAATAAATGGATGAAAATGGAGAATTAAGAAATAAGGCAACAGTAAAGAGCATATAACGCAACAGCAATCACATTTCACATTTCACATTTGCAGTCTTTTGTTTTCATTCTTTTATTCATAAGAAATTTCCACCTTTCATTTTTACAGAGAAGGGGAAGAAACAAACTGTCTGGGTAAACTGAAAAGGTCCCTCTCTTCAAACGGAGATGCCCATTCCCAAGAACCACCACCCCCGTTTGATGCTACCCCCTCCTGCAACCCTGGAATTGATCCACCATTCCCGCTCCCATTCGATAAAACTGGCCCCATTGCAGATCTCGCACCAACGCCGTAACCAAACGACTCATAAGTACGCCCATTGTTCTGCAAAGCCCCACCCCAAGACCCATTGGGCCTCACCGATGACAATGTCCCACGATCCAAACTCCAATCTATATTGGTATAATCTAAATGTAGCATCGAGCCACCTGTGTTCCAATCCACCGGGGATGAAGAACCAGACGAGCCATTCGCATTCCCACCCAGCCCGGAAAACAGACCAAGGGAGGAAGCAGCCGAGAGTGTCGGGGACACACCTCCTTTGCTCCACAATCCATTTCCACGGGAATCAATCGAGCTGCTGCTGCTGCTCTGCACAAACTGGGGCTGTTGCGATTGGTAACTGTGTTGATTGTACAACAGATTGGAACTAACACCACCAGGGCTAATACTTCTACTGATAGCAATGGATGGTACTGGCCCATTGGGCCCATTGGGCTTCCCTATATCAACATTACTAGGGTACCAGCCCATAGCTTGCCTAGGAGGAGATGAGCTAACACTTGAACTCGGAGCCTGCTTTGCATTGGCTGATTGGGGCCTTTGCATAACAATAACAGGCTCTCTAACAGATCCCAGCTGCAAATTCTTCAGCTCGTTTCCGACAGCAAGATACCTAGCTTCTACCTTGGGTGGGGGAGGCGATGCCTGCAAAGGCGAGGGTAATGAACAAGAAACGGCGGGATTAGATCCTGAACCGGGCCATCTTTTATCTGCCGGCACTGGGATGGGTTGAGGTTTAGCCCACTCCGATTTAGGTGGCAATTTCTTCATACTTTTTGTCCCAGGATCCAAAGAAGGCCCTGCTGTTATCGGAACTACTTTGGTGGTATAATTGAAATCTCTTTCATCCCTTTTCTGTTGTACGATAGCAGATGAATTAGATCTTATTTGTACTTCCATTGTATTCTGAGCTGTAGCAACTTGTACCTTGCCATTGGAAACTACAGTAGGAGGATCACCAGTTTCTTCAGGCTTGGGAGGCTCCTGCTTCTGTGCCTTTAAAATTTCTTCAGCCTTCTCAATATCACCCTCACAAGCTACTATAGCTCTTTCAACTTCCTGCTTGGAGGACTTGTACCTTAATTCCATGTCAGCAATCCGTGCCAGTTCGTCTGATATGTCAATTTTCAAACCATCCAGAGTATGTTCCACACGCTTGTCTTCTTCACCAACTTCAAAAAGCCACGCTACAGATTCTTCTACTCTACCTTCATTCATTATCAGAGCCATCATCGCCCTTTCTTGAGAGAACCCCATGGAAACAAGCTGTTGAGCGAGTGCTTCCAGCTTCCTTGACATTAGATAGCCACTGCATCGCTCGTGCAGTTCCTGGGCCCGCCTCTCCTTTTGCCGCTGATGTTTCCTCTCGTTTTTCTGACGTATTTTTTCTCGTTTATCATTATCAGCTCCAGGTACTGATTCCTGACGGGCTTGTTGTTGAGATGCCTTCTCTTTGTGGTCTTCTGAGTCACCAGACCAGCTGTCATTATTGGAAACAGAATCATACTCAATACCAGCCCCAAATGTGTTCCCATTCTGATCATCCGTGTCGTCTATGTTACGAAAACGAGGGTTGATCTGGAGTGCACTGGGAGAAAGGCACTGGGGGTGTCTCAAATGTGTGGAATGTGCCCAAAAGAGGATTGTAACCACTTGCTGGGGTCCCACCAGAAGCCTTTGAAGAAAACTTTGGGGGTTCCTTGCCTGCTTTTTTGTCTTTGGATTTAGATTTGGATGCAGGAGACATGGCTCGATTTCAAGTTCTAATTCCTGCAACAGTTAAGGACAAAATTCCATTTAGCAATTGACAAAAACTAACCAACTACAAAAATTGAGATATATTATTATATATTTACTTCCCAATAGAGTAAATAACCTCCATCTTTAAGTTAGAAATTGTGGTAGTTCTCCAGAATTGCAACCCAAACAGACATAATGACATCCAGAAAAGTAAAGAAAAATTATGCTAACAAAGACCAATTCTGAATAAGTTCCACAAAATAAACAAAGAGAAGCCTGCACTGTGTGTATATGCAATCCTAGAATCATAACTATGGCTGAAACTGAATGCATGATGTTAAAAAAACCAAAACACCTTTATTTTCTATTCTAATTCAAGAAGATTTAATATTGAGACAATGATGCCACTATAATGAGTTTCTCACCAATCTACACATTTCTTTTACCACAAAGAAGAGGGTATAAATGCGATCACCAACAATTTAACTTTCAGTAATAAAATTACTTCAAGCATATACAGTAAGAACAACTAAAAATCTTTAAGCAAAGTGCTAGGGATGATAAAATAGATGCCAACTGGTCTTCCTCTTAAGATACCTCCACCTTCATTGATGATTCATAATACAGCATATTTACCCATACCAAAATAGTTGTCTTGGCAAACTGAAATTTATTCGACGATTTTGATCAAATGTGAGTTTATAGAACGAACAAGATGACAAATGAGAAGAAACTTGAGGCCCCATAGATAGTTGTTAGGAGAGCAAAGGATTCTTGGTGCCCGAGGTGCGAGGGACACATGAGGATGAGGCACACCACTAGACACAAAATAGAAAAAATTCTATTAAATATAACTAAAATATGCTTCTGTCATATACTGGTGGTAATTGATTATTCATTTGATTCAGTCTACTTATTTGTTCTACAGTGTGAAAATGCATAACTTTAAACTTAGACTAAATAATTGATTCGAAAAGATACTATATATAATAATTGTAAACTAAACCAATATAAACAACAAAAAATGAGCTTAAAAACATGCTTTGGGGGTGGGATAACACTGGTGTTAAGGATGTGCGCCCTGAGGCACACACGTTCTGTGGAGGCGCTGACCTTCACGCCTCTAATAACTATGGTGCAATTGAACTCACTTGAAACGAATGAGATAGTCCCACAACTTCTATTCATCAATTGCACATAAAAATCAAGATATCTGGGAATCAACTATGGATAGTACATATAAGACAATATATCTATGTAACCAGTAGCAAGGTAGTTAAAAGAGAAAAGCGCACTCAAAGCGCTAAGACCCTCTAACGCTTTAAGCGCAAAGCGCAAAAAAAAAAAGCGCTCTTCACTAATGTGATGCACACCATTCCAAAAGATTATGCATAATATATAGAACACATGAAAGCTTGTCATTAGATATTTCTTAATTCAAAATGATTACCACCATACAAAAACACATAGGATAATCTAGTCTGAAACTGATCACTGATCGCAGTAAGCCTGATGTGAGCACGCGCCAATTCTCTTAGAAGAAAACATATTCGCTTAATCAGGTGCCCTAGTTATGTTCTATTTTTATGTTTTATTTAATTTAATTGGCACTTGGGCTTTGGAAAGGGATGGGCTTTTTAATTAATCTAATGGGCCTATCATTTAACCCTAGGTTATTAAAAAAGAGTAGTAGCCCAACTCTAATTTCATCTAATTTCAATGAAGCGGTGATTAGAACCGCTTCCTTTCTCAAGAAACAGCGCAAAAAGCGGCGGAAAGCGTGCGCTTGACTGAAACCGCTTCGCTTGGTCAAGTGAGAAGCGATGACATGTTTACACGCCTCGCTCTAACCGCTTAAGCGGTGAAGCGCTCGCTTTTAACTACCTTGACCAGTAGTCAATGTCAATGCCAGTCACGTTTAGATGGAACAAGAAAAGGTTATGGGCTTATGGCATGCTCTTACTTGCATAATATTTTAGATGCAGTTTATACATAACTTTCACATGAAGGACGATATCTTTTTCCTGTCTAAAAGTCCATCATTGAAAGATCCGTTCCTCTAGCCAATATGTTCAAGAATGCAAGGCTATTTCATCATATAAATCAAATGATATACACCAGACATCACATATCAGGGCCTTGAGGCTCAATAAACTCATTGCATCAGACACTTTACATTTAGAGGATCATAATCAAAATTCCAACATTTTGGTCTCCATATAGCTGTTAACAAGCACCATTTTCAAAATTCATGTATTTTGCCTCAATTCAATCCCAAATTTCTATTCACTTGATCAGATACTTAAAAGCCTTGGACCATCCATGGTTTTCTTTTAGATTCACTTGTCCTTTTCATCTTAGTTCAATTCTAATCCTAACTGCAAATCCTCCAAGTCTTAAAAGTTTTTTATTAACAAAAAACTATTTTTATTTTTATTTCGTAAAGCTGAAAAAAATATACAATCATACCTATTGTAAAAATATAAGAAATTATTATGCGTACCCCATTTTAGTAATTAAATGCTTTTGATTCAAATAATATCTTTCTATTTAGTTTAAATCAAGTTGTATGACTTTAAGTATTAATTAATACTTTTACTAGTTATCTTTCATACCCCAAATTCGATATCCTGGATCTGCCACCGCTTCATAACCAATTCCTAAACATATACAGATCAATCCCTGGGCTAGGTACCAAGCAAACACCAAGGAAATCCATGGAAGTTACACATATTTAATTCAATCTAATGATCCAAGTTTCAAACAAAATAATACCACAAAAAAAATAAAAAAATCAACATTCTGCCAAATAGAAAATTTTAGAAGGAAAAAAGATGCGTCCAAGCACAGCCAAGCCAAAAATGATTAATGCATAAGAGATTCATCTTAAAATGATTCCATCACAAGTTGACACACCAAATCTGCACCGCTTTCATGTATCCATATCTGAGACCACATGCAGATCAATAATTACAAAAAATCTATCACAGAAATTAACAGGAAAAAAAAATGTCAATAAGAAGAATGAAACGCCCAAAGGCCACGCCAATTCCTGTATCAAATCCGTAGCTCAGAAAACGAAAATTGAGATTGAAAAATGAAAAGGAAATGCTAGGGCGCCCCCAACCCTAGCCGCCTGCATCGATTACAGAAAAGGTAGAAAGATGTGGCGGGGCTCACCTCAAACGGATCGGCCGATGGAGACACCAAGCACTGTCAATTCAATTCGTTACCGCTCAAAAATGGAGAATCGGATTTGGTTTCAGAGGGAGAAGACGATTGAGAGAAATAGGGGCAGAGAGAGAAAATGTAGACTTGCGTAAAAAAATATGTTTGAGAGAGAGAGAGAGGAGAGATAGGTAATGCGAGGCTGAAAAATGAAACCGAATCAAAGACGGGATTAGGGTTTTTTTTTTTTTTTTGCCCTTTGTGTGAAAATAAGTAAATAATGATATGACGACAATAATACTCCACTCAGAAAAACAAAAGAAAATGGAAAAACAGATGAACAAATATTTCACATATGAGACAGTTGAATTTTTAGTATTTGGACTTCTTTTATATATGATTGAATTTTATGAGAATGTGTAATGGTATTTTAATCCCGAAAATTAGTAAATACACTCTCTAATATTTTTATTTTATTATAATTATAAGAGCATATTATTATTATTTTTTATCAATTTAAATTTAAATTGTACATCCACTAATCCACATGCCACCAACGTCGTTAATTTTCACCCACGTTTTCCCGGTTCCAATCATGATAAAAAAAATTAACAAATGGTTTCATTTAATCAGATCAACCGTTTAAAGACGCTTCAATTTAACATTTTAAGTCGAATAAAAGAAAATAGGAGGTGCAAGCAAAATAATTGAGGCAATGGTGCAAAAAACTTATAGAGAAAAAAACATGCAGAAAATAATAACATAAAATGTAATCTCTTGCATTAATTCCCAACAAGTGATTGTGTTTAAATAATTGATTTTACATTAATTCCCAACAAGTGATTGTGTTTAAATAATTGATTTAATGAAGGACGAGTTATAAAGGGAGAGGTGTATAAACTTAGAAGAAATTAGAGTTTTTTGAGACGAGGATAAAAATGACAAATATGGTGGGTGTATTAATATATTTAACAAAAATGAGTAGGTGATTTAATTTAATGGGTGTATGAGTATCTACCAGTCAAGTGAGTGCAAATAACCTAACCCTCATGAGGTTGACTTCTTCGCTTAGTTTTCTATCTCGGTCCAGCTCTGTCTTTGACTGACAAATATGGTCAATATTAATATATTTAACAAAATATAAAATTTCATTCTCCTAAATCCCCAAATTATGACTGTTACTCTGGTTGAGAAAATTCTCTGGGAGATTTGTATAAACCTTAGTTGAAATTCATTCTCAGAAAATTTTTTGAGACGAGGATGAAAATGACAAATATGGTGGGTGTATCAAACGAAAAAAAAAAAAAAAATACAACTCTTAGAATTATAATTTTATAATTGGTTTTGATTTTGTTGGAAATTTCGGAGGTTTAGATCACATTTTATATGACTACCCATCTTCATGTTAGTGATTTGATAGCAAAATGGTGCCCATCATATTTTCCTTATTAAATACATATCAATATTAAAAGGAAATTAATGGGTAATATTAATTTAAATTGGTTTTGACCATGTTGGTTTTTGGTTTAGATGCATTTTACACCTTTGAGAATTACATGACCTCATATTTATATATATCATATTAGTAATATTAATTTAAGAACACCATGCATAATACTTGAGAATTATGACCATATATATATACTAGTTCGTATTACGCGGGGTTGAAATAATTTTGATGTTATAAAATAAATTTTAATGTTTTTATTTGTTTATTATGAAAGATTTAGAAAAACATAAATTGTTTTTTTTTTAAAAATTGTGAATGACAAATATATATTAATTTTTTTGGGAAAATCAAGTTGTTTGAAGGATGTTAAAGAGTTATAACTAATCAAATCTACGCCAGATGTGATACATATTTTTTTCAGACAAATATTTAGTATACAAAATATGTTAAAATAAAATCAAATTGTTTGTATATTTTACAAAATCTCTTGAAAATCTATTTTTTGAAAAAATTTAAAGAGTTATAACTAATCATATCTATGCAAAATTTGATATATAATTTTATCTTTGAAAAATTAATTGTTATACTAATTAATTGGTATATAAACATAAAAATCATATCTCACATGCAAAAATGATGTATTTGAGATTTTTAATTTATGATTTATTAATTATTGGAAAAACTATAAAATTATTTTAAATATTATAAATAAAAAATATTATGATAGACAAACGATAATTTAATATGACATATTTAACTTTATGTAAACGAATATATAGTATTAAGATATATATACTTTTCAAGAATTTATATAAATAAATACTATACTGAAGTCGTTATATAGGAAGTATTGAGATAAAGTTATCTTTATTTTCACACTTTTTGGTTTAATTTATGTAAGTTGTAGAATGAAAATCAAGATTTAAAAGTTTATAGAAAAAAAATCGAAAGTGTGTAAGTTGCACGAAAAAAATTAAAATTATAACAATAGGATCAAAATAAAAAAGTAAAAAAGTTATCTTTATTTTCTCTTAACATATAAAGGAAGATGTGATTTTCAACAACTTGGGTATATTATGATATTTCGCTTGACGATTTGAACAAAAAGTTTGTAAGTTACGGGACAAAAAAAAAAAAAAAATCAATAGGACCAATATCAAAAGTAACAAAGTTATAGGTGGAAAAAATATCTTCCCTTGAATAAAAAAAATATCATAAAGAAAAAACAACACAATTAATATTTGTAACTGATATGGTTGCTATGTCAATGAGTTTGATGAGAAAAATGAAGCAAATAAAGGCAAACCATTAATATAGTCATCAAAGTGTCGAGAGGTTTGCAGTTGTGCACCTGCAAGACTTTCTACGCAATCATCAATACACAAATTATTTATCTGAAGGCAAATGTCTACCACGTTCATTCAAAGCAATCTACGAATGAACATTCATAACGAATAACTCAAATTACTTACCTTAATACTCCATACAATATATACAAAACGTGAATATTAATCGCTATGAACAAATAGAAACTATCACACAACTAATTCAACACTGAAATTACTTACATCAATACTTCGTGCAATATAAATAAACTCCCTGCAAATGAATTCATAACTCAAATTACTTACCTTAATATTCTTGCAATATATACAAAACATGAATATTAACTATGAACAGATTAGAAGAAACACATCTACAACTAAATCAACACTCAAATAACTTACCTCAATACTCCGTGTAATATAAAAAAACTCCATGCAATATAAAAAATAATTACACAAATGCAATAAACATTCATAACTAACTCATAACTCAAATTTGTTTACCTCAATACATTCTGCAATATAAAATAATAAAATAAGACTAAATATACAACACAAAATAAGATTAAAAAATTCATAAAATTAAAAACGAATTCATAACTCAAATTACTTACCACAATACTCCTTGCAAATATATAAAAAACGTGAATATTAATCGCTTATGAATAAATTAGAAAAAACATATCCACAACTAATTCAACACTCAAAAGTTACCTTAATATTCCGTGCAATATAAAAACTCTCTTCAATATAAAAAAAAATATACAATTGCAATAAACATTCATAACGAATTTCTAACTTAAATTAATTACATTAATATTCATTGCAATATATACAAAACGTGAATATTAATCGCTATGAACAAATTAGAAAAAACTCATCTACAACTAATTTAAGACTCAAATTATTTACTTCAATACTCCGTGTAATATTATAAAAACTCCCTAACAATATACAAAATAATTACACAATTGCTAAACATTCATAATAAATTCATAAATCAAATTTCTTACCTCAATACCCCTGTAATATTAAAAAAAAAATCATATTAAATATACAACATAAAATCAAATTTTAAAAAAAAATCATAAAATTAGAAAAATTGTTACGTAAATAAAACACAAAGAATCAACGCCAATGTATAATAATTGAGTGTTTATGCATCTAAACAATTCTGAAAAGCTTTATGTAAAATTTGATTGCAATTCAGATGAAAAATATAAATATATATAGATTACATAATCTTTGAGTAGATTATATATCAATTTCACATACATATCGATTTAATAATAGCTTTTTATAGATATATTTTTATAAATAATATAGATTTCTTAATAAAATATTTACCTTAAATAACTTTTAATGAGTGTGCACGATTTTAAAACGAAATAATTTGGTTGAATTGAGCTTTGCACATATTGATGTGACTATGAGTAAATTAGAAAAAACACATCCACAACTAATTCAACACTCAAAAGTTACCTTAATATTTCGTTCAATATAAAAAAACTATCTTCAATATACAAAAAAATTACACAATTGCAATAAACATTCATAACGAATTCCTAACTTAAATTAATTACCTTAATATTTCTTGCAATATATATAAAATGTGAATATTAATCGCTATGAACAAATTAGAAAAAACTCCTCTACAACTAATTTAAGACTCAAATTATTTACTTCAATACTCCGTATAATATTATAAAAACTCCCTAACAATATACAAAATAATTAGAGAAAATTACAGTTAAATACAAGATTTAGAATATCATTACAACCAAGTATAAAAGTAGAAAATTTGAACTAAAAGATATCGTCAGACTATAGTTCAAATTTGAACTAAAGAATCTAAAATTTTTACACTTTTTCAGACCCTGGTTTTAATGTTTTGGTTGGATGACTTTGTAATGGAATGTTCTTTTGCCAAATAATTACACAATTGCTAAACATTCATAATAAATTCATAACTCAAATTTCTTACCTCAATACCCCATTTAATATATAAAAAATCATATTAAATATACAACATAAAATCAAATTAAAAAAAAAATCATAAAATTAGAAAAATTGTTACGTAAATAAAACACAAAGAATTAACGCCAATGTATAATAATTGAACGTTTATGCATCTAAACAATTCTGAAAAGCTTTATGTAAAATTTGATTGCAATTTAGATAAAAAAATATAAATATATGTAGATTACATAATCTTTGAGTAGATTATATATCAATTTCACATACATATCGATTTAATAATAGCTTTTTATAGATATATTTTTATAAATAATATAGATTTCTTAATAAAATATTTATCTTAAATAACTTTTAATGAGTGTGTACGATTTTAAAACGAAATAATATGATTGAATCGAGTTTTGCACAGATTGATGTGATTTCGCCACATAGGCTGAATTAAATTTACCAATATATAATATTAAGATAAGATATACACAACATTGAAGGAAAGTAGATCTCTTATAATTTGAGTTCCCGTAATTTTCTTTTACTATCATTATTATATACAAGTGTTACTTCCTCCATTATGTTTTAAATTGTCACTCATTGTGCAACTCGTATTTTCTAATGATATACAAGTGTTACTTTCTCCATTATGTTTTAAATTGTCATTCACTGTTCAACTCGTATTTTAACAAATTAATTATTTATTAGTATTTAAAATAATAAAAATATTTTTAAGATTGGGGTATGAATCAGTGGCGGAGCTATGTCACCCCACCCCACCCCATATGTATGTGTAATAATATATTAATATGATCATTTTAGAGAGTAAATACATAATATTATACTCTTTTTGTCTCAAGATGACACATATATTAAGAAAATGAAATTCAATGTAGGATTTGATGAGTAATTTTGTAAATTTTGTGTATAAAATAAAGTAAAGAATCGAATTGCGTGTGTGGTCCAAAAATAATGACATTTTGTGTAATATTGTGAGGGTGGAGTTTATGAAGTATTCTTTTTTTTCGAGTGTACAAGTAATGTTGGGACGTCCAAATAAAATAAGTGTGCGAGTAATTGTGAGATGGAGTGAGTAGTTAGTAATAGATTTTTATATACATGACTTACGAGCTTCTCTCTAGTCGTTTTTATATTTCCAAAAAGTATGTTCATTAAACTACATAATTTTATAGAAGAAATATTAATTTATTTTGGACACCTAAAAATAATTAATATTTATGTATTTTGATATAAATATTTATTTAATTTTCTTATCAAATATACTATAATATTTTCGTCATCATTTTTTATTTTGGACTTTTGGCCCCCCCAATATCAAGTCATGGCTCCGCCCCTGGGTATGATAGTCCTACCCGTCATCTATTTTACATCATTTTAAAAGTCATTTTATCATTTTATATATGAACAAACAACTTACTTGTTAAAACACGAGTCAAATAATGAATGTACAATCTAAAACAGGACGAAGAGAATATTATTTAGAAATATATAGTATGTATATATTTGAAAACAAAAAATGTTTAATTTTTAAACAGTTACTTATTATATACTCCCTCCGTCCCATTTCAACTTGCACACTTACTTTTTTATCTTATTTTAGAGAGCGAGTTATTTATTACAATTTGAAAGGAAAAATTGACTTTTAAAGAGGGGTATGATAGATCTATCTCCTCTCTATTATATGTCTTTTTAAAAATTATTTTATCATTTTAAATACTAATAAAAAACTCGTTCCCTAAAACACGAAAAAACAGTAAATGTGAAGCTTCACATTGAACGGAGGGAGTATAACAGTAATAATATATATAAAAACAATAGTAATATTTGGAAAAAAGAAAATTTCAATTGTGGTTCACTACCGAAAACTTGAGCACAAGTCCGGTCAAACGCGAAGTCGCAATCGATTATACTCAACAGTCAACACTAAATTTTAAGTTTTTATGATTTTAAACAGAAATAGAAGTGATGTGTGTTTTGGAATTCGAATGGCCAAACTGAAATTGTAAAAGATTAAATATTTATTACCCTATATTATCGTGACTTTTGATTTTAACCTCACAGAAGGAAAAAAAAAAAAGTTGGATGACGTCACATTTCAAATGTTTTTGCGGGCGATTAGTCACTCGAGGTGTTTCTCGCAATAAGCTTCAAAAGTTCAAATAACTATATATATATAACTACATATAAATATATATATGCGTATATATTTGTGAGCGCGCCTGTGTGTGCGCGAGTCAAAGCTAGGGCTTAGGAGATTGGAGTCGTGGAAAGCTCGGTGCCATGAGGAAGAAGCTCGATACACGTTTTCCAGCTGTAAGCTCTCTTTTCTATGCTCCTTTTTTCGCTTTTCTACAACTTGTTAGGTTTTTTGTTTAATTTTCCCTTTTTTTCGGAGATTTTTTTTGAAGAGTGATTCATGGGAATGAAATCCTTTTTCTCGAATTGTTCTGAACATGCTGGAAAAATTGATGTTTTTTCACCGTTTATTTTCATTTTTACTTGTTTCGGAACCAACTGTGTGTGTATGTGCGTGTTTTAATTTGATTCCTACTTAATGTGATTTAGCTGCTGCAGGAGGCTAGTTAAATTCTGGTTATAGGTGTAAATAGTTTGTTACTACTATTTAGTAATTAACTGTTTGAATTTTTAATTGAACTCGTTTCTAATTGATGTCTATTTTGTTGAATATTGTTTACATTCGAGAAATTTTTGCTGTTGTTGGTGAATTATTGCTCAATCGTGAAATCTTCTAGAAACCTCGAAAATAAGATCTCGAAATGTTTTGATGCTTGCTCTGGCAAAGGAAAGAGGTTTTTGGTTTTGTCTTGCTAAATGAACCTGGTTTGTGGCAATGGATTCTGGTATTAGTTCTCCATAAGCAGTGACGACTACCATCTAGTTTAGCTTTTCATGATATAAGTTAATATGGTTTGATGCTTTCATTTTCAGACTCGAATAAAAAAAATTATGCAAGCTGATGAAGACGTGGGAAAGATTGCTATGGCTGTACCACTTTTAGTCTGTACGTATTTTCAATTTTCTAATTTTGGAATTCATCTTATTTATTTTGTTCACTCTCTTAGAATGATGCATCTGTTTTTCTGCTAGCTTATCTGTTCGTAATTACACTTATGTAGCGAAAGCTCTGGAACTATTCCTGCAAGATCTCTGTGACCAGACTTATGAGATTACTCTTAAAAGTGGAGCAAAAACAGTAAATTCTTTGCATTTGTACGTTTCTGTTTTCCTGTGTTTTTTTTTCTGTATTTACACATTGGTTTGTCATTGGGCACTTTAACAATCAGTTTGCTACCTTTACCTGCAGGAAGCAATGTGTAAAGACCATTAACTCCTTTGATTTCTTGAAGGACATAGTTAGTAAGGTTCCTGATCTAGGTGGTTCAGATGGTGCTGCAGAGGAAAAGTCTGCTACCAAAAAAAGGTTTGAAAAGATAAACGAAGTCACATTTTTATTTAAGGAAAGAAACTTGAAAACGACAAATTATCAATTTCATTGATTTGTTTATTGCAGAAAGATCTCAGTAGACGAAGATGGCAATGATGATGATGCGACTAAAAGAATCCACATGGTGAGATTATTTAGTATTTAGAATTTCTTATGAGAATGAATATAGTTTTTTATCCATGCGTAACTGCATAAGTATCTTTAGAAGGAAACATATATATTTTTAGCAGAGTATTAATTAGGGCATATTCTTCAACTACCTTATGTTTTTTTACATCTTCCATAATAGTGATCAGGTGTCGTAAATTATAAAAACTGAAGAGTATATTCGTACCCCTGAAGCTATCTTTGGTCATAATTTGGGATGGTGATTTAGGCAAGTTTGTTTTGGAGAATGAAGAGGGAGTGAAAATAATGTCTGGGGTATATCTTTAATGTGGGGAAACTTTTACTTTAGAGGTCATGTAATGTCAGTTTAGTTGGGTAAATGACGTTTATTTTTATTTTTATTTTTATTTTTGATTGCTGAATATATAAAATTGATGACATATAGTTTTCCGTAGTGAGTTAATTATAAATGTGAATATCATGATATGTATTGTTGCACATTATTATTTTTGGCAAAGAACGAATGGTATTTTGGTGAATGAGGAAAACAAACACATTCTTGTTCTTGGTGAAAGATAACATCCCCCAGAAGTACCAAATATAGCCTATATTGTTCACCCTTCACAATTTTGTAACTCCAACCGAATGAAACAAACTATTAGGTGTTACACGTGCTATTGCCAAGATAGATGATTTTTCCATAGTTCTTTCATTTTTAGCTTTTATGAATTTTGGAGTGTCAATTGTGCAAGAGTCTGAGGCTGTGTTTGTTTTCAGACTACAATGTTCTAATGGGGAACTCAAAAGTTAAACGAGTGCTATTAAGATTATGAGTAACACTTGGGTGCACTAGTTGCGTGGTGTGCAATTGGTGCACAACTAATATTGTTCAATGAAAACAATTTAAACTATTCAACGAAAACGACTTATATATTACTCTCTCACAGCCACTTTTTGGATGATGTATTTGGTTGCAGCACGAGGCAGGCCATGTCAGCAGTACTCCTAGAGGCAGGGGTAGGCCTAGGGGTAGGCCCAAGGGCAGTCGAAATCTAGGGAGAGAAACAGTTGTCCAAAACACGAAATCTGAAGAAGCTGCTGACAGCCCTCACCAGAACGAAAAGAATGAGAAGGAGGATTTCGTAGGGCCTGATCATATTGCAACTGCTACAAATTCAGGAACTACAAGCGGAAAGGATGAAGACAAGTCAGTTAGAAATTTCGATCTGAATGTTGAATTAAATGTGAATGAGGATTCGACATCAGCCCCTACTGAACTTCCAATGAAGCTAGGTCCTGATGTAAAGCACGAAGATGATCATGCGTGGTCCCTACACGACATTGAAATGAGTGGTATGGGTCCCGCTGAACTTGCCAACTTAAATAGGGGGATGGATGATGAAGATGAAGATGAAGATTATGATGAAGAATAGGGTGTTGCAATCTTGTTGTCTCTTGATTAGATGTGTATATATGCAGAAAGCGAGCTATTAAGTAGTTGTGGATTCTAGGTACGGCTAAATTAGAGTTGAAAGTAGTTGTAATTTAGGAGTTAGTATGCTCTCCTAATCTCATGGCTAACCCTAATAGCTAGACTCTGTACATCACTCAGTTTTAGTCGTTTTCATGTGTTCGAATAGATTCATCCTGGTTTGTAAATGGTAATCCTCATTTATTAGTCTCTCCTTGGCTCTGTGAATCATGTTCTCAATGTGTACATTCAGAGGATGGGGGTGAAAACACCACCTTACTTTTTTACAAACTTATGTTGTTTTCTAATGAGGTGGTTTTTTTTTTTAAAATCACATCTTGAATTGAGAAAAAGAAACAAAAACTGAACCTCAATTTGAGACGTTCATAATTGAAACTCAATCAAAACCTTTCAATCTTTGTATGGAAAAGTGTTGGTTAGTTATCAAATTGCATTTAATCCTTATACATTTCATTGGAATTTAACTTTTCAAGTATGCTTATACACACACACACACACACACACAAATATACTGGACAAACTAATTCAGAATGGTACAGAAGCAAAAACAGTCATTCTATTTCCAGTACATATTAAATCCAGAATCTTGAAACTACATCATAATTCATACAGTAGAACCCTCAATCATCAGCTGCTATTGAAACTTAAGGCCACAAGAAGTCTAAAATCAGGAAAACGAAACTAGTGAATATCTTCAATGAGTCCCTTGGTCCCAACTCAAATCCCGGTGCACCAATTTTATTTATATATGCAACCTGATGAACAAGAAACGCAGCAAGTAACCTCAAGCAACGAGCTTGAAGTCCTGAAGCTCCTTGAAGTGCATCCATGGCTTCACCCACACTTTGGCTTCGTACGCTTTCTTCTGCCCCCCGTCCGCTACCTCCACCGTTATATAATATAGTGTCCCGGACACCACTTGCTCCTTCACGTTCGTTACCTTCTTAAATTCCAGCAGCGAATTCTGAAAGTCACATTTGTAACAATATTATTAGTAGGGATCATAGATATTGTTTTGTAAGATTGTATGTAGTGTATTCAAACTAGGTTTCTTGATCAAAATTGTACAGAGTCTCACACAAGAATGTCCTATTATCAAGAAGATTGCACCAAAGTCATATGGTGTGAAGACAACTAATACTGTTAAGTGAAAACAACCATATTGACCAACTAATACTTTTCAGTGAAACCAACTAATACCGTTTGAAAATGCACTTTCTGTTGCAAGGTGCACTTCATTTCTACTTTTTGTTACAAATAAAATTCAAACAGCAGCAATTCGATGATATAGCAATTCATGGGTGTACTCATTATTCTACAGGAGCACAGAAAAAAATTAGGGCATAACTGAAGTACCAATTAGCCGATTTTCATATGCAAATAATATCCAAAATCGCGGATCTTCTCAAAATTTAAACCCATACTGAAGATCTTGAAACCTTGATAATAAAGCAAAAACTTAAGAAATGAGAGAAACCTGTTTGGAGTTGTGTTGATCGACGGCAAAACGAGCAAGATCGTCGATTTCAAGGCTGTTCTGCGATCCTCCTTTCTCGCGAATGTCACCCACCATTGCCATTTTTTATTGGAGTAGATAATACGAAAATATTGATGGAAATTGTTTGGTAATGAAAATACGGAGAGAATCAGTGGTATTTATTGAGGGATAAGAAATGGAAGAACCTGAAATCGCTATCCAAATTCGGAGGGGAAATAAAAGTGATTCATAAATTGGACATAACTTAAGGGAGAAGGGTCAACTACGGACCTTTCTTTTATTAATTGGGCCCACTGAATCCATAGCCTTTGTTTGTTTTCAGCTTCAGGTATTGAAATAGGGGAAAGAGGGTTTTTTTTTTATCGAACAAATGGTGACTTGAACTCGTGACCTCACGACACTTGAACTACTCAATTTCGTCAAATAGGAAAAGAGAGGTGGATGGGAAAAATTAAGGTGATGTTTGTTTTGTGTTTTAGAAGTTAGAAATTGAATTTTGAAATTTTAAAATGAGCGGTCTCATTTGCATTTATGTGCACCGTGCACTCATAATGCATTTTAAAAATATCAACTTGTTATACTAAATGATATAACATGTTTATACTGAACTGTGCAACTATTTTTTTCATATTAATAATTGCACGGTTTAGTTTAAAATATGTTCTAGTTTAGGATTTTGAAAATTAATTTAAAAAAATTATCACAAATACATTTATAATCTACCATCCTACTCAAAAATTTAAAAATAAACACACCTCTTATAATTTATCACGATTTAAAAATCTTATAAAGTCACTTAATCTCAAAACAAACATAACCTTTAAAGAATAATAAATTTGTGTTGGTTAGTGTTGAATTGAATTGACTTAACGTGCAGTGACGGATCCAAAAAAAATTCATGATGGGGCACAAAAAAATTACAAATAAAAAATATATTAATAAATTCTTTGTACATGACAATCAAAGTCTATTGCAATAAAAATCTACGAATTTTCATAGATTGAAATATTTACATGATTAATTCATTATCGATACTAATAAAAATCTATCTCTTGATATAAATTAATCAAACTATCATGCATTCGTTGATATTTCATCCAATTATATATAATTTAAATAATATATTAACTAATACTAATATTGATTATAATTTTATATGACATAAAAATAGGTACCCAGGAGGAGTGGAATGCTGGATTACATTAGTAGCAGGAGGTGGTAATCTCGGAATTGGGTATTTGATATAGCATTAACTATATAATTTACATAATATACTAATATTAATTATATTAATATAATATTAAAATAGTATTAAGAATATAATCTATGGGGGCATGTGCCCCCAAGGTTGAGGAAACGTGCGTCCGTCATTGCTAGTGTGGATGAAATTTTATGTTAAATTAATATTGTTCAAACAATAATGATGTATCATTATATTATTGTTAGCGGGTAACAGTGAAAGTTTTTTTGCATAACAGTGATAGTTTTTACACATAACAGTGATAGAGTTTATTTGTGAACCTGGTTCACATGAGTGTTAATCTAACTTTGACAAAAACTTGTATAGACCTGGTTCATGCAATGAACTCGGTTATTTAAGTATCATTGTTACATATAAAAACTCTCACTGTTATGTATAAAAATTATCACTGTTATGAACAAAAACAATCACTGTTTAAAAAATGCTTTATATTTTTAACGGTGAAAGTTTTTTTGCATAACAATGATAATTTTTACATATAATAGTGATAGAGTTCATGTGTGAATCTGATTTACATGAGTGTTAGTCTTTAACTTATATGTATGAACAACATTTGTGTGCATACTTTGCGAAGCCCTCCACGGCTCCACCCAATTTTTACCAACTAAAAATTATTTTAAATATGTCAATTTTCCTTTTCTTCAGTTTTTTTTCGTATAAAAATAACGGACATAAAAATATTACTAGTTTTTATAATGAAGAGTATTTGTATATTAATATAATAAAAAATATTAGTTTGAATATTGCAAAATGTTAATATTGTTCAACATACAAACTAATTATTGAGTATGAGTCGATATTGTTCATAATTTACTTACTTTTTCTTTAGTGATTGATGAAGTGTACCATGCACTCAAATGCCCTCAAGTTTGTGTCTAACTGTGTATATATAATTGTGTGTTGTGAACTTGTGATTATTGGTACCATACAATGAAGGAACAAAGAAGATTATTACCACCTTTATCTAGACCTATGTCTGGAATCGTATTTATGCATTCATACATTTCACATTCATGGATAATACACCAAAATTTGATTTCTTAACAGGATCTGCAGCCAGACAGAAGATCAATTCTAAATTCTTAAATTTTAAATGAGATCTTTTCAGAAACTGACATTTCCCAAAGGAAAAAAACACTTAAAACTTAATTTGATTACAAACAAGATTTTTTTAGTATAAGTTCTATGAAAATTATAATAATTGTTAGAAGGTAAGTTAGTTGGTAACTAATATAAACTGTAGCGGTCATGATGGACACAAATCAAACAAGTTATATACATGAGAAAATGACATTTAGGATGATAAATATCCTATTAAAAAGTTATATACATGAGAAAATGACATTTAAGATGATAAATATCTTATTAACGTCTAGGACTTTCATTTAAATTTTTTTTTTAAAAAAAAATAACGTCTACAACTCAAGTATCCGAAGATCCATTAACTTATCAAAGATAATAAATATTTTATTAACGTCCGAAACTCTCGTTTTTTACCTTTAAAAAAAATTAACATCTAGAACTCAAGTACCACAAGTTGACACATGAACTTAGAACTCTTATTTGACCTTTAAAGAAAATTAATGTCTACAACTCAAGTACCCGAAATTGATCCATTAACTTATCAAAGATGATAAATATCTTATTAACGTTTAGAACTCAAGTACCCCAAGTTGATCCATGAACTTATCAAAGATGATAAATATGTTATCAACTTTTAGAACTCTCATTTTCCCTTTAAAAAAAAGTTAAACGTCTAAAACTCAAGTACCCGAATCGATCAAATGACCTTATCAAAGCCCATCGAGTGAGAGGCTAATGACCATCGCCCACTAGTAACGTATACGATGCTCAAACCAAGATTTCAAAAAAAATTCATTGCAAAAAAGAACAATATTACATCTCAGCCAAGAGTGGTAAGTGCAGATCAATAAGCAAACCACCTACTTGGAAGTCGTTTACTCGGATTATTACTATTTTCTCTGCTCAAATGTAAACTTTTCAAATGTTTAAACTAAGATATACAGAGTCAAATTGAAAGACCTACCTCCAGGTAGCAAAAATGAATCATACAACAAGGAACCAAGATTGGTAAAACTGGTGATTGAATGACTGACAAAACTGGTGCTAACAACTTCCTTCCCTCATTATCATGGTTTTTCTTTCTTGGCCAAGGCTTCACCTTTGTGATCACTGCTATTAGTGACTACGTAACCAGCTCCCACCTGAATCGAGATGGATACAATTACATAAAGGCAAGTACTTCTATGCACCAGATGCTTTTTTAAATGGTATAGTTGTTTGACTAAAAGATATTAGTTGGCAGTATTAGCTGTTTTAACTTATCAGTATTAGTTATTTTCATTGAATAGTATTATTTTGTGAGCAACTGGTGCACCCAAATGTTACTCTTGTATGGAGAGGTGGCCCCACATGAAGAATTTTACCTGACAGTCCTTCAACACGGCCCGCTCTTGGAGATGTACGTTGTTACAAATAACAGAACCTTGAATCGAGCAACCATCGGCAATGGTTACGTGGTTCATAACAACCGAATTGACAATCTGGAGGAATTCAGGAGCAGTAAGTATTAAGGTAACTGAAATATTTCACATGAATAAATATATTTGTTTCACAAAGCGGAATTCTGTTAATAGGATGGAAATTTCTTTGCTAGAAGCATAGATCCTATTAGAGTACATTGAAAAATTAGTCCCATATTTATAGGTGCTGACAATTTTGGTCCCATACGAATAAATTTTATCAATCAAGTCTCATAATTTTTAAACTGATGCAATTTTAGTCCTATATTGACAAGATGCTCACGTGAAATACTGGATTCCATTTAGCAACCGGATTAATGACTTGGCATCGTTTACATGGCATAATGAGACCCCAACTAGAATAAAAAAATTGCCAATATATACATTTAAAATGATGGTGCTTATTTGAGAAAATTGATTCATATGGGACTAAAATCGCCAACACCCAATAGATATGAGACTAATTTCGCAATTTACACGACCTTAATGGGTTACAATTATTCTGCTTTAATCTTCTGTTCTTCTAAAAATACAGGTCAAATGAATTCATTTCAGCAAATTCACCAAAAGCTTATCAAAATACCTTCACATTTGAACCTATTCGACAATGGCGGCCAATGATAGACTTCTTCACGCTACATTTGTCACCCATCTGCGAACCTTCTCCCAGCATGCATTGTGCTCCCACCTATATAAATATATTTTTAGTATAGGCTCACATATGAAAAATAATGGCATTAAACATTTATCCAAGATTTAATATTTTTTTAATATTTGACCGAAATAACTCACAGTGGTCTTAGATCCAAGTACAGCCGACGGATCAATTATGTTGTTGTGGGAAGAAAAAGTATAGCCTGATAAGCGTTTTGCATCTCCTACAAGCTGCACCAATATATTACTGAGTTCAATAAATAATTTAATTTCAAGTAAAAATGAAGATAAGTGTCAGAATTCAACTATGAAAACTTACATCTCGATTTATATCGCTGAATGCCTGAATGGAATTTAATCTAACACAGTACTTGCTCTTATTTGCAATATAAACACAACATTTATGAGTTTCCCCCAGAGCAGACCCAGCAGGACCCAGAGCATGGATTTCATGAAAACTTGGTGTAGATGAATTAGTCAGAAGTTGAGACAACACGATTTTACTGTTCTGTAGAGCATCCTTACGGTTGCCATTTTCATCTGATTCAGCTCCATTTAGTAATATTTCAGATCTCTGGGTGATATGTCATCAAGAATATTTTTAACTCAGATCTTGGAATAAGTTTTTGATTACATGTTGAATGAAGAAGCAATAATCAAGGTACAAAAACTAACCAGCTGGCTCCTGACAAGATAAGGTAATACATCACGCCTCAGACTTTGAAAAGTTTCTTTCTGATTTAGAACATCTAGCAGAACAGATCTGAAAGAATATGATGAGAAATTGTAACTTTAGAAGGAGGATGATTTGCAACTAAAAAAGTAACAAGTTACAGAAACCATAGAGCAAATATACGAACCTCTTGAATGCATACACGTGAGCGTCCATTAGATCAGAACGAATTTCCATCTGCACAAGCAAATTGGAGCAGAAGAAAGAAACATAAGAATGAAAGTAAATAATTTGCAACAGCAAAATAGAGGTTTATAAATCTTTTATAACAGGTTTTGGGTAATTTCAAAATCTAAGTACAAAAGAAATTGGTTCGTTCCTGGTTATAGTCAAATGTTCAACATAAAGACACTAGTGTCAATGTACACACACTCCCACCTACACCATTTAGAATATAAATATTTGATTAGTGCAAAAACTTTGCCTTTCCCTCTATTAGTAGTTCATCCAAGTGAGAGAATTTTATTTTTGAACTGACAGAGGCAAAATAAGAGTATATCGAAATTTTGGTCCATTATTTTTTGGGTGTTGGCAAGTTTAGTCCCATGGGACTCAATTTTCTCAATTAAGTCCCACAACTTTTACAATGATGCAATTTTAGTCATATGTTTTGACAAAGGTTGCAGAATTTTTGGCATGTGTCGCTCTTCAGAGCTGCCGGAATTTCATGTAGCAACCAATCTAACATTGCTTACGTGGCATAATGAGAACCCAAATATATTAATTTCAATTAAAAAAAATAAACAAAAATTAATTATCATCCCAAAACAAAACAAAAAAAATCTCTTTATAGGACTACAATTGTAACATTTTAAATGTTATGGGACTTAATTGAGGAAAGTGATTCGTATTGGACTAAAATTGCCAACACGCAATAGATATGAGACCAAATTTGCAATTTACTAGGCAAATTTATTTACCTGTCCAACAGCTCGAACAATGCTCTTCTGAACCCGGATGTCTTTTTCAACATCAGCTCCTGTCACAAGCAGCAGAAATGTCAAGTGAAAGCACGAATTGATCCTATGTAAACCTGTTTTACTGAACAACTAGTTCATAAATATCACTTTATAGGATAACAACTAATACTTTTGAATGGAAAAACTATTTTAAAAAACACACACAAAATGCAAACCAGTTGTGCAGTAAAACTAGTTTACACATGAGTTTGCAAACTTAATATACACAGCAGAACAAAAAAATCCTATAAGAGTATCTTACCAGTTGCTATATGCAGTAGAAACTGCTTTGTTGGACCCAGGCCTACGATATTATACCGTCCTGCTTTCTTGGATTTATCCTTAGCACCTGATGAGCCTGAATCTGATGGTCCACTGACAGGAACTGGGCAAAGCATTGCAGTAACTACAGCATCATGACGTCTATGTGTGGCTGCTACTGCCCCAGGTTGAATCTCAGTAACCAGATCACCACTCACAACCTACATTATAGTACAAGTTCATATTGTTGTAGAACATTGTCTAGAAACTCAAGAGCCTGTAAAGGAGGAGGTCAAACCAAGATGTCCTTCGCAGTTAGGCGGTGACCAATAGCTCTAAGAGCGCCAGCTGTACCAACATCCTCCGGGACTGCAGTTACCTGTAGAAGTTCAAGATTCAAGACCTAAGCATGAGCTCAGTTATGCTATGAATAAACATTAAATAAGCTATACAAATCTAAGCACTGCCAACCTAGTGATAAAAATAATTCAGAAACCAGAGAAAGTGGTTAAGAAGACTGAAGACTAGTTAGAGGATTTACACAGTATTCAAATAATTTTCTGGCAGTTGTATACAAGAAAATGACCGACTAAAACAAAGTGACTTTATTCTTTGAAAGCAACAGAATCCATCACTTCAAAAACTCTATACTATCAAAAGAACCAACAGTGGGGAGTTAATTTTCACTCATATAATCACCATAAACACTAAGAACTATAGTATCCCAAAATTTAGGGGAAAGGTCTCAGGATCAATTCCATTATCAGTTAGTTAGATCAGCCGTAAGCCTGATAAAGACTATTGATCCATGAAACAACTTTCATACATGAACTTGCCCACTAATTGACAAGTAAAAACATTAATCATCAGAGATACAATGATACTAATAACTACCAAGCCTACTGCAGGATACAATAGATAAAACTTAGTATGATTACTATATTCTTATTTCTTCGCTTTTGTATCTCCTTTTAGCTTCTACTGCCACAATTCTGGCATTCTCATCTCCCTCCATTTCGTTATTTTAAACCAGAAATGCCAACTGATTAAACCCTATTATTTGTGAACAAAAAAGGTAATGGCAACATTAACAAAATCGAGTTGTAATTCTGTACCTCGACATCTAATCGATCTATATAAGTGCTTGAAATCCAATTACTGATCAACAGAGCTGCGCTTTCCCCTTCAACAACCTAAAAAACAAAACCCCATCTTCAGTTACCAACAACCCCACAAATTAACACCGCAAACAATAATTAAAACCAAATAGAGACTCACAACAATAGCATTCTTGAGGTCATTTTGCTCAAGAAGTTCAAGAACGTACGAAATAACCGGCCGATTGGCAACTGGAAGAAGCGCCTTGGGCAACTCCTGCATATATCTCCAGATTATTAATCAAATTCGTCGCATCAAATTGACATTCTGTAAGTTATGTAACAAGAGTTGAATGGGAAAAAACCTTGGAAACGAGAGGGTCGAGGGTTTTGGAAAACCCGCCTGCTAACACAACGATTTGGAAATCCATGCGCACTCTCGAACCCAGAGAGGAAGGATCAACTAATAAACCCGGAGAGGAGAGGTGGTTTTTGCGAAACCCCATTTTTGAGAGTGTTTACAGCTCGAAAATTGGTCAAGAAACGGATACATTTTAAAACGGGACAGCATTTTCATGATTGGGGATGTAGCTCAAATGGTAGAGCGCTCGCTTTGCATGCGAGAGGCACGGGGTTCGATCCCCCGCATCTCCAAACCGATAACTTTTATTATTTATAGTTGCTAACCGATAACTTTTATTATTTATAGTTGCTAAATATGGAAGAATTTTTTTTTATGAACTCTATTCTTAATGTTTCTCACAGTTACTAAATATGGAAGAAAAAAAATTAAATGACCAATGGATCGATGTTGATTTTTATTTTGTTGGTGTTGTATTTTTATTTACAGTTGCTAAATGTGGAAGAATTTTTTTTTACAGTAAAAAATATGGAAGATTTTTTTTATGAACTTTATTTTTAATGTTTCTCACAGTTGCTAAATATGGAAGAAAAAAAATAAATGACCAATGGATCGATGTTGATTTTTATTTTGTTGGTGTTGTAAAAACTATTATTTTTGTGTAGAGTGGGTCTCTTGTGCACCGGATACAAGAATAACCCATTTAAAAATCGGTGCACTTATCAGTTAAGATTATATAATCTCACAAATTTCATAATATTCGGATGTTGCCCAGTGGCCAAAAATCATTTTCTCAACATAGAAAATCGGCGCACTTATCAGTTAAGATAATATAATCTCGCAAATTTCATAATATTCGGATGTTGCCCAGTGGCACGTTTAATGATCTAAATTTTGGTAAATGGCTAAAAATTTGGACACTGAATAATGAAAAATTGGGCGAAAACGAGGACACGTTTGTATAGAAACGTGCAACTAACTAATATTGAACCGTGTAATTAAAAACGTATAAACATGTACTAGCTAATACAGAAACATAAAACTATATAACATAGAAACATGCAACTAGGTAATACATAAGCATACAACTATATAACATAGAAACACACAACTAGCTAATATTGAACCATGCTACTAGAAAATATAGAAACGTCCAACTAGCTAATATTGGAATGTTGAACAATATAACACAAAAACATGCAACTAGCTCATACTGAACCGTACAACTAGAAAACATAGAAACATGCAACTAACTAATACTGTAACGTTCAACTAGTTATTGGATTGCATGTTTCAGATGCTTGGTTGATAAATAATCTAATACGGATTTATCGACGAAAGATTTGTTGCTGAGTAAGAAAAAACGTTGGACGGTCATCGGCGTAGGCGCTGCTTTTCCGACGAAAAATTTTGGAGATTTTTGTGGGCTTGTGATAGGAAGGGTCATATGGGAGATCGGATGAGCACAGTGGCGCGTTTGTTCACCACCGCGACAGAGAAACTCTGAGGCGATAAATATGGAGATCGATTGACCGGACACCGAGCTGGATTATGGCTTTCTGGTTGACCTGCTTGAGCATATGGTGGTGGAAGCTGGAGATGCACATAATAGGTCTATTGATTTTATTTTTAGAGGGAGTCTGTGTAGGGTTGGGGCGAGTGCACATATCTTAGATCTGTGCATTAATTGCATATGAGACTTAGTCTTTTGTGTATGCTTTAAATTTATAATTCGAATTATAAACATGATTATTTTTTTTTTACTTTTATATGATGAGTTTTGGTATTTGTATTGTAAAAAAAAAATAAAAAAAAATCGAGGAACATGGAATCTTCGATTCGGCACGGGGGTTGATATCCCCAATGAGATGGGGAATGACTAATGAGGGATAATTATTCTCCAAATGCTTCGCGGCTATGGGGAGGTGAATTCCCAAATTTCGGGGGGACCGGTATTCATTACAACCCGTTGTCCAGCCTAATAGTGAGGAATTAGGATCTTATGATGTACATCACCATAATGTACAATAAATTCGTATGAATCTATTGTGAATTTTTTATTGAAAAATATTAGTATTGTATTTTACTAGATTTCAAATATTTTATAAATCAACGTGAATTACTACACATCACAATGTTGTAGAGGATACAATATATGATCCAAATTCAATAGGGATTGTAAGGCCTCCCAAGGTCTCAATGATCGAAAACACGCATTTTTGTCAAGATTTACATATTTGTTTTTTGCTTTAAATTAAGTGAAACCTTGACTAATCCATCATTAATTGGACAACTTCTATTATCCCTAACCCAATCATTCAACTCTATAACAAGAAGCTAATCCATTTCAGTAGCTAACTATATTTCCATCCATAGATTGCATGTTCATGCACTTACCAAACCACTCTTTTCCACTTTAATAAATATTTCCTATCTTTTGTAGGATTGTTTGATTACTATGATCGCAATGATCATCTAAGGGGAAAAAAAGGCATTCACTACCTTATCTTTCAAGACTTTTCATTATAATGAGAAATCATGTAACCAATCTCACATGTATGGAATTTTATCAACTAATAATAATCCTACATAAATAGTCAAATACCTATTTAAAAAAGACTTGGAGTGTTAAACTGATTTTTTTATAGGTTTATCTATTTGATTATCACGACTAACTATTTTATACTATAAATCACACCCTTCGATTATTACTACTAATACCCTTGCTATAATATAAATTATACATTTCAATATTATGAGTAATATCATTAATAGTAAAAGGTCACACCCTTCAGTTATTACAACTAATACTATTTAGTAATATAAATCACTCATCAATTAGTTCACAGATTTTTATATGAAACTTGTTCTATCTCTATACTTTACCTTTAAAAAATGAATAATTAGCAATTTCATTAAATTTGGCGGAGAAAAGAATTACAATTACAAATTTCGCAACAATGCACACAGTTTAATTACCGTCATTACACCTAAAAATGTTCCTCAAATTACCAATTTACCACCTTTGCCTCGAGACATGAAAAAAGTCAAAAGATTTAATTCAACTTCACGCGAAATAACAAAACAAAGGCCCGTGACCGCCCCATGCGCACGTTAGCACTCCACGCACACGCAGGCGGCGCGTCGGATCACCTGCGGCATATCCGCCGCTCTACTCCACTCCCCGCCGCCGCAGTCGTACACCAACACCAGCCCTTCCTTCTGCCCCCTCTCCGACCGCCCACTCCGCCGCCGCAAATCATCAATGCAGCCCACCACCTGCACCAGCACCACCTTATCCCCCACCCCGACGCAGCTGAACCTCACCGTGCTGTCCAATCTAACCTGCGCCTGCAGCGGCGGGCTCTTTATCCTACACCACTCCCCAAAATTGCTACTTTTTCTCGACGCGTTAAATCTCCAGAACGAAAGCTCCACCGCGTGGCTCGACAGAATGTACACGCTCCCACCGGCGGCGCAGGCCGCCACTACACAGCCGCCGCCGGGAACCGCCCGGCTTTTCAGCCACACACGCGCCGCGACGTCGTATAGATCCATTAAACTCGCGTAAACATCACGCGTGGGCCCCGATTGGCCAATTCTCAACCCACCAATCACATAAAAAACCTCATCCACCGAAGCCCCAATGCAACCGTATCTCAGGCGAGGCGCGTGGGACACCACACGCCACGCATTCTCTTCGGGATCGTACTCCTCCACCGCCGACGACCTGGCGCATCCGCCGGCGACGAGTATTTTTCCGGCAACCGCTGCCGCGGCGAATTTTTTCCTTAAGAAAATGGTCGCAGCCTTGGGGACAAGAGTCCCTGTCCACGTGTCACACCGGAGCATCGCCGTCCGGCTAATAATGTAAATTTTGCGGCCAATTGAAACTAACCTAAAATGCGCAAATAAAGAGAAATCCGAAATGGCGTCGTTTTCAATTGAGGGGACAAACGAGGATACTTTCCATAAAGAGTGTGTATCGCGGAATTTGGCAGCGAAAAGGGCAGAATTGGAAATAGAGATGGAGAATAGGGTTTGGGAGAGGTTGTGGTGGCGGAGGCGGAAGGCGGGGGAATTGAGGAGGTGGGCCCAGCGGCGGCAGACGGCGGGGAGGGAAGGGAGGGCGGAGTGGGGCACGCGGGAGAGGCATTCGAGGAGGAGGTCGTCGGGGAGGGAGGAGATGGTGGTGGCGGTGTCGGCGGCGGCGGAGATGGGGGAAGGATGGTGGGGGTGTTGGGGGTTGGGGAAACAGGATTTCATTAGCCATGAGAAATGTCGGGAGGAGCATGAATCGGATGTTGATGTTGATGACATGTGAGGATGGATCGCGGCGGCGGTGATGCTCCGCCTATAAGATTCGCCTATCTGATTTTAACGGATGCTACTGGTATGGTATGTGTTTCCCATGAATTTTTCAGATGGGACTAGGACGCTGGGTGACAATAATTTGAGTCTCTGAAATTTAATATGTTACGTATTACGTCCCCAAAAAGTATGCTTAGAGGGCTAAAACATATTTTATAAAAAATAAATTAAATATATTTATGAACATAATTTTTTTTATCTTCATTGTCCAACAATAAATTACTCAAATTATCATTTTATTTTACTCACAATTAATTATGTTATTTATAAATAGACTTAATTAACGTTTTCGTAAAACATATTTCAACCATCTGAGCATACTTTTGGGGGACGGATGGAGTATAATATACTAGTATTTCACCCGACATACCTCATTTACTATATCATATAATAAATTATAAATTTACAGAGCTTCAACCTAATTTGAGAAGTATATGATTTAAATATCAAGTGAATGTTTATTTTACGTATAAAATAGTCTCACACAAAATTCTTTTTTAATATAATAATTCTATATGTAATTTATTTTTCTAATTTATGTATATTATTATTAGATTGTCGATTAATCATTATATAAGATAAGATTTAGTGCATTAAAATTAAATTTTATATATATATTTTAAATTGTTTGCAATGTTAATCAATATTAATAGTGTTGTAAGTTTGTAGTTAGGCCACGATTGGTAGGCTACAAATGAATCTCTTAAATATTAGTCTTATGACTATCTTAATGAGGAAATATTTTACTAAATTGATTGGTAGGAATTATTAAAAAAAGGGTGTTAAATGTTATATCTTGATTAATAGGTTGTATTAAAAGTACATAAAATAAAAAATTAAAAACATTAATAAATTACTACTTTGTCCTCATCTTCTTCAACAGATTCTGCTGCCAAATTACAACCATGAATATTACGAGAACGGGGGTAATCAATGGAAACAGATCACACCAAATTACAACTGATCGCACCAAATGGAAACAATGAATAATCACTACGAGAAACTGATCGCACCAAATCGCATCAATGGAAACAGATCACTACGAGAAACAGATCGCATCAATGGAAACAGGGGATACCCAAATTTAACAAATTGCAACCATGAATATTCACTAAATTTAAAAAAATTCAGAACGCACCAAATTACAACTACGAGAAAAGGGGTAATCAATCCTATACCCCAAATTCACCAAATTACAATTACGAGAAAGGGGGTAATCAATCCTATACCCCAATTTTAAAAAAGTCACTAAATTACCTGATGAATTTGAGAATATCTCCGATTGCACCCATTGTAACGTGCTTTCTATTGTTTTTTTGCTACGAAGCGGTGAAAATTTATCTGCGTCGGAAACGGTGCCTGCAAGTATATTGTAGAAGGAAAATTATGCTTCGAAACGGTGAAGAATTGAACGGAAAATTGAAGAATTATGCTTCGAAACGGTGCGCTACAAGAATTATGCTTCGAAACCGAAAATTATGCTTGGAAAATTTGAAAAGTTGAACGGAATAAGGGAAGATTTTGAAGAATTATGCAAGGGAAGACATTTATATATAATATTAAATAAATTGTGAAAGTGTGTGTGCGTGTATTTTTAGAGTGTCGTTAAAAATATTGTGCAACATGTAAAACAACATATGACAGCGAAAGTATAAAAACGCAGTGCAAAAGATTTCAAAATTGTGTATAGTCTATAATCAGATTATACAAACTTCATGGTTAAAAACATCACTAAAACAAATAGTGAGATACACACGAATCTCTTACAAGATCCTAAAAGGTGTAGTGAAAAATCATACACCAAAAATCAATCTATTCAATCAAGTAACTAGTGATCTTATTCAACATAAAACTTGATCTAATAAAACAAAATCAATACTGATGGGAAATGTTGAAATACACTCGACCAGTACAAATAGACATAGCATCGACTCTCACACTCCACTCACGGTTGTGTCTCGGATGCTACTCTCTTAAGTTTGGAGTAGAGTAAATGGAATTTCACTTTAACTCAAACTTGAATGTTGACCAATGCAGTCTATTTATACACATACGGATCAGCTGCATTGTCCTATCCACTATGTGTTTGAATTTTAGACATTAAAAGATGATATGTAATTTTTTAAATTTAAATATGTAATTTTTTTATTTTTTTATGCATTTTTGGAAAACTTGTGTATGTAAATATTTCTCAATTTTTGTTAATTTGGTATCAATAACAATGCAATTTTCAAAGAAACGGTGGTTGTTTTTCGAATTCTCAAGGAGATGAGAGTGATTTGTTGGAGTAGTATGAGAGAGTGAATCACCAGAGAGAGAAATATTAATTATTGTGTAATAATTGAGAAAGTGGGGGAGTTGCAAAAGTGATATTAAATATTAATCACCAGAGGATGTGATAGTCATTAGCTCTGATGAAGAAAGTTGCAAAAGTGGAAGAAAATGGAGGGACAAATCATCAAAGAAGCCCAATAAAACTCTCACCTCTATCCTCTCTGCTCGAAGCAAGGTTTGCATAAAACAAGAACTAAATATCATACAAGAACAATCTGTCAGCATGGTTTGATTTTATGTTTGTTTCTTCATCCAGGCTGCCTGTGGAATTACCAGGAAACCTAAGGACTTGATAGTAGACATTGATGCAGAGGATAAGGATAATGAATTAGCAGCTGCAGAATATGTTGAAGATATCTACAAATTCTACAAACTCACAGAGGTATATTATATATACATTAATATATGATAAGTTAATCCTCTTATTAGATAAGCATACATGTATCTGGTGATAATGATGATTGGTTGTGTTTCAGGGAGATGGTAGAGTTCATGACTATATGGATTCACAGCCCGAAATCAACTCGAAAATGAGGGCAATTCTTGTAGATTGGTTGATTGAAGTCCACAGAAAGTTCGATTTAATGCCGGAGAGTCTGTACTTAACTGTCAACATAGTGGATAGATTTCTTTCCATGAAAAAAGTTCCAAGAAGGGAACTCCAGCTTGTGGGAATCAGCTCGATGCTGCTCGCCTGCAAATACGAAGAAATCTGGGCGCCTGAGGTTTTATCATGCCTAATTACACTCCCATTATTTCTGCAACTAACAAATCTTGATTATTCTAACTCTAGTTTGATATAATTGTAGGTGACTGATTTCATAACTATCTCGGACAACGCTTATGTGAGATATCAAGTTCTTTTGATGGAGAAAGCAATTCTTGGGAAACTCGAGTGGTACCCTTACAGTACCGACGCCATACGTGTTCCTCGTTCGATACATCAAGGCCTCGATTCCTGCTGATAACGAGATGGAGAACATGACTTTGTTCTTCGCTGAACTCGGGCTCACTAACTACTCGACTATGATCAAGTACAGCCCCTCGTTGTTCGCCGCTTCCGCAGTTTACGCTGCTCGTTGCACCCTGCATAGGAGCCCATCTTGGGCCGAGACTCTGAAGCACCATACAGGCTACTCAGAAGACGAACTTATGTAAGTACTTTTACGTCGTTTTCCTTTCGATGAAATTAGTTTTCTGAATTTGATCATATCTTGTTTGTGAAATAGGGAATGTGGCAAGGCTTTGGCGGGGTTACATTGTAGCAGCATTGGTGGGGGAGAGAGCAAGCTGAGAGCGGTATCGAGGAAATACTTGAATGTAGAGAAGAGCTCTTGCCTCTTGTTCTCTAAGTTTGAGATGCTGTTGCTGTCTGTTTTTTAGATCATTTTGCTTGTATGATCGAAATATCTCTTTCTGCTTTTTTGGGTTGTAGAAATCATTTAATTCATGTGTTGGTGTGGAATTAGTTACATTAATCTTTGATGTATTAGAGCAAGTTTGAAGCAAGAATTGGCAAATAGATTTGCCTGAATCTATGATCTTTTTCTGCTTTTTTTTTTAATTTTTTTATTTTAGTATTAAAATAATTATCTGATATATAAATATAATTATTTATATAATAAATATATTCAAATAATAAAAATTTGACACATTTTTATACATATTTATTTTAAATAAATTACATATGCACATGGATTTTCTCGAATAAATTAATAAATTAATAATTAATATTGAAAAGGGGGATTTATTATAATATTTCTTTGGATTTTATTTATTTACAACATTTTCGAGTAAAAATAATATGATTAGATGGATATTTATTTTATATGCGCAAGATAAATGCACCTGCAAGAATCGAACACGCGACCTGCATTGATGAATTTTAAAGAGTGACAATGGGTTACGAGCTCAAACAAGCTCCTCTTCAGGATCAACAAGTACATGCTAAACATGCGGGAGGATTCTCCTGGGCGGACATTCCGACACTTGAGCCAGATGACCGGAAAATTACCCGCTAATAATGTGTAAAGAGACCTTATCTCACTCAAGATTTCTTCACGATTCTCTCGTGTTAACACTCAAAGCATGTAATATATCAGTATATGTGTGGTTATCGTTATGCAAATGAATGTAAAAATGACATATATATATATATAATACTTGGATCTTACCGTTAAACTGCATTACCTTTCGAGGGTTAAATGGATTAAGCTCACGACCTCTACTTACGCAACTTCCTGCTTCGAAGGCTGACCAAGTCAATTTCATCCCTGAGTAGTCCATTTGTTTAGTAGGTCAAACCCCTAAGATCTCTCAACAACCAAAGCCCTCCCGTGGACGTAGAGGAAATATCTTTTCTTTGATGTGCGTAAAGCTCTAACTGTCTTTCAAATGCGGCCTCCTTTTGTGGCTTAGTTCCAAGGAGTCTTATCTTCAATCAAATATACTTAGATACCTGGACATCCAAAGTCTACCTCAAACATACTCCTAGGTCCATCCCCTTTTTAAAATTACTCCTAGGTCCAAATACTAATATACTCTTACTTTCATCTTTTTTAATTTGCTTTAGTCTCTTTCCTCTTTTTACTTTCAACTATGCATTATTAGTTTTTTAATTTGCTTTATATTTTCTGCAAATTGTCCTTTTTTTTTTTTTTTTTTTCATTTTCATCAGATTTTTCTCACTTCATTTCTCATCAAATTGACGCCAAATTTCTTTCTACAAGCTGACTCAATTTTAGTCAATCTTAGCCAAATTTATTTCTACAAATTGAATCAATTTTAGCCAAATTTCTTTCTGCAATCTTTTTCTGTCTCTCTGCAAACTGACCAAAAATCTTTCTCATCAAAATTCATCAATATTAACCAAAATTTCTTGGGAGGATTAGAGTTAATTCCAATAATTACTTGAACATGTTGATTCCTATAATTATGTGAACATGTTCATCAATTCATAAATGCATCTTCAAATCAATCTTTGAAATTAACAAACCCAGATCTTCAGAAAAAAAAATCAACAAATTGCAGCATATTCAAAAAAATCAACAAATTCAAAAAAATTCAAGCCCCTTCTTCCACTGCAAACAAACATCAAATTATGCAGCAGATAAAATAAACAAAATCAAAGCAAACAACCCTCAAATTCAAAAATTATGCACCAGTTTCAACAGATTCAAACTGTCATCACACCACACGAATCAAAGCAAACAAACCAAACGTCGGTTAAATGAATCTTCAAATCTTCAAAAAAGCAAGTCAAAAAAATTGGTTAAAAGCAAGAAGAAAGATAAATGGGCTGGGCTGGAAACAACAATAAAGGTCGGTTAAAAGATCCTAAAATCTTCTATCTCTTCCTTTTTCCAGTTTTTTCAATTCGCTTTGCCAAAAAAAAAAAAAAAAGGTTTTCTTCAGTCGGCCACCGCCTCCACGCCAAGCCATCCATCGGATTTTGGGAGGGCGCGTCGCGGGGAGGAGGGGCTCGCGCGGCGGCGTAGAGAGAGCGGCTGCGGGATTTCTGGGTAGGGGAAGGGTTTCTGGACGGCGTGCGGGTGGTGGTGGCGCGTGGTTGTGGCAGCTTCGCGCGGGCAAGGGGAGGGAGGGGGCTACGGCGGCGGCCTAGTGGTGGTGGGCTGCGGTGGCGGGTCGCTTGGTTTCTAGGGTTTTAGTTTGAGGACCTAAGTATGAATTCTGGTAGGGATACGAATTGTGAGTTGAATGAGAGGGTGTTGACTATTTAAACAGTAAGGGGTACTGGGGTATTTTCACATGTATTTTGGACCTAGAAGTAATTCAAAAAAGTAATTGGACCTAGGAGTATTTGAGCTAAATATGTTGGATCTAGGAGTAATTAATTCCAATTTTTAAACACTTGGCTGGAGCTCAGGGTTTTTCTCGGAGCTCTAGCCTCACGAAGACCCTTGAAGATACAATCATAATGTCCTTGTACACATGTTCATATATATATATATATATACATTGACGAGTGCAGATGAACCATAAAATACTGATTGGCCTGGACGAGCCATGGGATTTGATCACCGGCATTGAGGGACGAAAGCACCATTTGCAAGGTTCTCGATGTGGAGACGAAAATCAACCCCAGAGCATTGGGGATGACCTCTAGCTACATGATTAAGTTAAGGGAAACAAAATATATATTTTGTAGCGGACTCGCGACAAGGAATAGAAATGACATTTTTGTGGTAGCAGGGACAATGTTGTCGTCTGCCAAGGTTAATGAGGTCACCGACACGGTGGGTTTCAGTGATGACGTGACGTCGCCTGCCATGCACATATAATCCAGTTTGGCCATTATGACCGTGAAGTATTGCTCAAGTTTTCTTCGACCATTGAGATAGTGCCTTGCTCTAATTCTGCGACCGTCATCTCCATTTGACCGATTTGTTCCTTCTGTGTCATCTAGCAGGTTCAACCAATTTCAAAGAGTGAAGACGAAGAGAAACTCAAAAGGGAAACTCAAATAACATAATTTACTGAAATTAAGAACTCCTCAAATGAGCCCACAAAATGATAAACTCTGCCACAAGTCGAAGCTGCTACAACATAATGATCAAAAGATAATCCTAACTCTAATGGAATCTCTAACTTTTTTAAGTTTTGCAATTTGAAGCATTTGCTCATTTTTTGGTGACAATTAAGTAGGGGGGTGCAAAATTCGGTGAAAACCGAATTAACCGACCGAACCAAACCAAATTTTTAAGTTCGGTTCGGTTATTCGATTTTCGGTTCGGTTTCGGTTTAAAATTTTAGGAATTTTGGTTTTCGGTTCGGTTAATTTTTGGTCAAAAATCGAAAAAATCGGAAAACCGAAAATATATTATTAAATATATAAAATATTAATTATTATATAATTTTTTATTTTTTTAATTACTTACGCGTATTTAGTGTGTAATTTTTCCCATGTTTTAGGTGTCAATTAGTCTTATGAGTTTTTTTTTTATCATGGTGTATTATATTAGATTAGAAATTTTACTTTTTGATCATCTGTTTTTCATATTAGAAAGAGACAAACGTTTGAATTCTATGTAAATAAAAAAAAAAAAAACTTCGGTCGGTTCGGTTAAAAACCGAAACTGATTTAATCGAAACCGAATCGAAAATTTCGGTTCGGTTAAAGTTCGGTTATCATGCTTATTCGGTCGGTTCGATTACCAATTATAAAATTTCGATTTGGTTCGGTTTTGCTTTTTCGGTTCGGTTTGGTGACCAAACCGACCGATGCTCACCCCTACAATTAAGTGAAGTAGCCATTCAAGGTGCCACATAGATGTTCACGTAGGATACCACAATTGATGAATTAAAAAAAAAAAATACTTTTTTAAGAAAAATTTTATCTAAAAAAATGTTTTTAAAAATTCAGAAAAACATTTTTAATATTTTTATTCATTAGTATTTAAAGCTTGTGAATATAAGTTTTTAGAGGTCTCATGTACACCAAGTGCACCGTGTAACTTAATTGTATTTTTTGAAATGTTCAATTTATTTTACAATGAACAAGTTAAACGTTTCTGTATAAATAGGTTGAACGTATCACAAAAAAAACAAAATTACATATTTTAAAAATATACTTTATCAATTGCACGGTGCACCTGCTGTATACAAAATTTTCCCTTATTTTATGTATACTCCTAGCATGTAAAAAAGAAATGAGGGGAGTATCATTCATATCAGAGTTTTTTTTTAACTAAGTAATTTTAATAATGTAATAAAATATTAATAAACGTAAATAAAGGGGAAAAAGCTGTCCGCGCGTCCACCCAAATGATCTCCTGACCCCCACCCCCAAATAATTCGGGCAGTCGATCAATTTTCCTCAAATTGAACTCAAAACCCTAACCAATTTTCCCTCCTCTCTCCCTCTCTTTCAACCCCAATTCCAATCCATTGCAATCTCCCCGTTTCCCTAAATTCAGATAAAAAGGAGAATCTCCGCCGCGAAAAATGTCTGAAACGCCGGACAGAACCCCCAACCAGAACCCGCTAATTTCTCCGACGAGCTCCCTCTCCGTAACCGAGACGATAAACGGGTCTCATCAATTCGTGATCCAGGGTTACTCTCTCGCGAAAGGGATGGGCATCGGCAAACATATAGCCAGCGATGACTTCACCGTCGGAGGCTACAAATGGGCGATTTACTTTTATCCCGACGGTAAAAATCCCGAGGATAATTCGACTTATGTTTCGGTTTTTATCGCGTTGGCGAGCGAGGGCACGGACGTCAGGGCATTGTTCGAGTTGACTCTTCTTGACCAGAGCGGGAAAGGGAAGCATAAAGTGCATAGCCATTTTGATAGGTCCCTCGAGAGTGGCCCTTATACTCTTAAATACCGCGGCAGTATGTGGTAAGCTTTTATATGCTTATTTCTTTAGATAATGGTTTCATTCTCTTGGGTATGTAGAGGGTTCTTAATTTGATGACTTTTTTGCTGCTTTGCTGTTTCTGGAATGTTTTATGTTTATGCAAACTGCAATTTTGGTGTTCTTATAGAGAATTGGGTAGCTCAGGTGCTGATGCAGGTTTAGCAAATCTGTATTTTGTAGTGAAATGACAGATTTCTTGTTTCATCAATATTGGAGAAAGATCTTGTTATATATGAATTGGATTGGAAGAGAGGGTGGTTATCTTTGTTTCACTCTTTTTGGTGAATATGAGGGATAAGTTTCTTATTTAGTGTTAGTTGCAAGTTTTATTAGCATATGTTCAAGGATTTTGCAGTGACCTGGTTATAAGAGCAAATCACTGTATATTATTGTGTATTAGGTAGAGCTTAAGATCCAATTTCACAAGTTTCCTTCACATTGGTTAAATGATATTGATATGTATAATACATAGTTGATTGTTTTTCATACTTATAAAGATAGACTGGATATCGACCCGTCATGCTAATTCAACTAATGTAGTTAAAAACTTGTTTAGAATTTTGCTTATAGTTATATTTTTTCTTGAATTTCTTCTCAATGTTTCTTGTGTACAATATACTAATTTTGAGAGTTGAGTTTCTACACCTCATGTGGGCAATGGACTCTGGTTGATACTCTGGAATGAATAACATTTTTGTTAACTTTGATACCTATTTTGATGCTTGGCCATAAGTGGTTTTTTTGTTAGTCTATGGAGACTACTAAATGATGAGTTATACGGTTTAAAGTCAAAGACAAAAATAGCTGCATTAAACTGATCAGATTACACATTTTTTTGGGAGTTTGTTTATCTTTCGCTTCTGTATATTGTATATCAGTTGAATGTATATGTCTATTCTATCAACATCACATTGGTATCGGTGTGTAATTATCATTCCACAACTTGAAATATAACTATGATGGATTTTATAATTTTAATATGTTTGTGAACCTTATGCCTACTAAATTTGTATTTCTGGGTGTACCTCTGCTATAGTTCAATGGGAAACTATTTTTTGTAAGGCTCAAGTAAATCTGGAAGAAAATATAGATATTTTCCTGAATGCAGTTTATACCTGTGTCTATTTTCTTTTGTTACTTGTAAAGTAGATGAAAATGAATTTCATCAAGTAGCGTTTGTGAGTTGAAGTTCTAATAGTGTGGATAAACAGTGCTAAGACACTATGGAAGAAAAAATCACTTGTAAAGTAGATGAAAATGAATTTCATCAAGTAGCGTTTGTGAGTTGAAGTGCTAATAGTGTGGATAAACAGTGCTAAGACACTATGGAAGAAAAAACAATAATGTGCACAAGGAACAACTTTAAGCAAATATATTCTGTTTGTGTCTGAATCTGTCTTGTTTAACTACTTCTTTGGTAGTGGAAATCAAATGCTAAGAAATACCAATAAGGAGGATTTTATTATTGGTTTAATAAGTAAATTTTTTTATTTCAATCATGACTATGATGATGTCAAAGATCCTTTTTAAATAGTTTACGAGTTGAGTTTTAACTACCTGTACAAAAAATAAATCTGAATCTGTGTTTGTTTTTCTCAAAAAAAATGAAATACAGGGGATACAAGCGCTTTTTCAGGAGAGCTATGCTTGAATCATCCGATTATCTTAAAGATGATTGCCTGAAGATCAACTGTACAGTCGGGGTTGTGGTTTCTGCTATTGATTGTTCAAGGTTACATTTGATTCAGGTTCCAAATTCTGACATTGGATCAGATTTTGGTACTCTGCTGGAAAATATGGAAGGTTGTGATGTTGTTTTTAATGTAGCCGGGGAGAAATTCCAGGCTCACAAGTTGGTATTGACTGCCCGTTCCCCGATATTTCGATCTGAATTTTTTGACGCATCAGATAGTGATAAGCAAGAGATTGTGGTATCAGACATGGAACCTAAAGTTTTTAAGGTTAGTAAACTTTGTGGTTTTTACCATAGTTTAAAAAGGCGCGCCAGGGCGAGAGGCGATCGAGGCTATAGGGCCTTCGCCTTTTTTATATTTTTTGAGGCGATGTTGGCCAGGCGAGCGCCTGAAGTCGCCTTTTTAGCCTTTTATGAGGCGATCGGGCGCGCCTCTCCTACAAACGTGTTTTGGTCCCTCTTTTATAATATTGGGCGCGCCTCTCCTACAAACGTGTTTTGGTCCCTCTTTTATAATATTACTAACACTTTTAGGTCATTTTTTGGAACTAAGTAACACTTTTTGAGTTTAAAAAAAATAAAACATATAAAAATTAGAATAATACATATTACATAACTAGGGTTTTGAAATTCAAAACACTTCCAAGACTCAACCTCCTCTCTTCAAACTGCTCCTGCTCCTCTTCCTACTGGGCCGGACCGCCTCCGGCCTGTTGCACGGGACTGCCCTGGTAAGGTTTTTCTTTTTGAAGGTGACGACTTGACATTGAATGTCGTTAGTGAGGCTGTTGGTGCTGATGAGCCCACTTATCAAACAAAAGGGAAGAGATCATCAACGAAAGGTAGTTCAAGTGCTAGACCACCACCACCTAAAGGTAAGGCCCGTAAGGGAAAACAAGTGAGGAAGAATGTGAAAGGCTCAGAAAGAAGACTTAAAGATGAAGATGAAGTTGCGGAAGATGAAGTTGATGAAGATGGAGAGGAAGAGGAGGAAGAGTAAATTGATGATGATGAGGAGGAGGAGGGCATTGATTTTGATGAGGATTGAGTCACTTGACTAATCACTAATGAACATCTTAATTGCTGTTTTTTTTTAATATTTGATGGTTTGTGTGTGTGAAAGTCTATCTTCGCTAATTTAGATATTTAATATCAATTTCATGTCTACATTATGTTTATATGTGGCTTTATGTGTTTTATTATATGAGAATGTGTGAAATAAGTATATATGATCATAAAATGTTGTTTGGGAGAATATGTAGGAGAGGCGCGCCCCAGGCGGGCGCCTCTCGCCTCGGGCAACAGAACACTCCTTACGCCTTTTTGCGCCTTGCGCCTTTTAAAACTATGGTTTTTACTTGTTTTTACTTTGATGAGGAAGAAATTTTTACCACTTAAGATTGCAATATCTTCTCTTTGGCAAAGTCTTGTATGTAAATCAGTTTTACCGTGCAACTGGTTTGTGTTTTGTGTGTATTTTTCAGCAGTATTAGTTTTTTCATCGAAAGGTATTAAATTGACAGTATAATTTGTTTTATTAAAAAGTATTAGTTGTTTTACTATAACATATTAGTTGCAAACTAGTTGCCCGATAAAACTGTTCGCATAAGACCAACTCCTTTTTTAATATTGAAAACGCAAGATCATCCTTTTAGACATATAAAATTAAATATTTTAGCATACTGAATTTACTTTGCATGTGGCAGGCAATGCTGCACTTTGTATACAGAGATACTTTAGATGAGGATGAGATTATAGCATCTAGCTCTGGTTCGTCGCCTTTGGTAACTGATACATTAACTGCAAAGTTGCTGGCTGCCGCTGATCGTTATGATTTAGGGAGACTAAGACAGATGTGTGAATCTCATCTCTGCAAGGATATATCTGTAAATTCAGTTGCACATACACTTGCTTTGGCAGACCGTTATCATGCTTCAGAATTGAAAGCTATTTGCCTTAAATTTGTGGCTGAGAACCTAGCAGGTAAATGACTCATGACCTTTTTCACCATTTGCTTCTGTTTTAATTAAACGTACTATTGACTATGTCAAAGACAAAAAGATTCTTGCCTTGAGCTTCCAAGTCTTTCCTCATGAAAGGTGCTTTTCTTTTTAGACAATGACTTGAATGAGACGGTCTCATACATGAGAGGGTCTCATTTACTTATATCATGTGACCCACGAGTATATATGACTCAAATACACTTAAGTGGAGAACCATCTCGTGTATGAGACTGTGATGGAACCCCTGTTGAGCCGTCGAGGCGTTTTGGCAACACATACGAGCGTCGCAGGAGAAGAGAGCCGAAGGATTGAAGGACCCTTATTTGTTTCTTTATTTCAGTTCTTTCCATATTTGTTTCAGTTCTTCAATTCTTTCCGTATTTGTTTTAATTTGGCTTTTTGATCGGCCCAGCCCATGAACTAATTGGCCGGACGTTCAGACTATTAGTAGGGTTCAGATTATTGTTCTTTTACTTACGTTGAATTCTGATATCAAAAACCTAGCAGCGATTTGCTGTGTTTGCTAGTATATTTCGTGCATTCATTCGAGATTCCTAGCACGCCTCGCAAAGAGGTTTCATCAATTGGCATCGAGTCGACGCGGGTATCACACTTCCGCAGCCATGGTGACTAACAAGGAGAGATTCGAAGCCTCGAGAATTCGTGAACGACCGACTCAGCGACAAGATTTGACGCGATAATCACCGGGGAAAGATCGCATCGGCAGTAGCATCGTGAAAGACGACCGCCGGGGACAGAAACTGGGTCGAGGCGCTAACGCCGAGACGACGACGGGCGCGATTCGCAGATGCACGCAGTGAAGAAATCGTGAGCGCGTTTCAAGACACGCGCTACGGGGACTAACCGGATACGACAATCCGGTAGGCGATTCACAACAAAATCACAATCGATCACCTCCAAAGAAGAGAAGAAAGGAACCCTTTCGGCCGACAACTTGTTCAACACCCAGTTCGCTTTCATCGTGGATGGGTCGAACGACGCCGAGGAAAAGGAGAACGACCGGATAACGAGGCCGGCGAAACAGAGGTCGAAGTCAAGAAGTTAGCCGACGACAGAGGCAAAATCGCGATCATCGCCAAAAGGGCCCACGTGATCGATTTCCTAAATTCACCGGGGAGGACGCGATCAATCCGGGCAGACGAAAGCAGAGCAATATTTTGAATGGCACGCAGACGCGATGAAAGAGGCATGCGTATTGCCTCGCTCTATCTGGAAGGGAAGACGACGCTGGTGGCGCTTAGGTTCAACAAATTAATGGGGACACGAACCGGATTGGTATGAATTTAAGAAGGGATTATTGAGCCGATTTGGAACGACCCAAAGACGAAGACGCAAATGAAGAATGAGTCGATCAAGCAAATTGGCCAATTCCGCGACTACTTGAGAGAATTCAAAAAGCGATGAGTAGAAGGCCACACCGCCGCCGAAAGTGCACTACTCGGAACCTTCATGGTCGGGCCGAAGCCCGAAGTTGGCTACCGTGAAGATGTGAAGCCCCGAATTTACCGACGCGATCGAACTCGCTACGGCGGGGAAGGAGGAACGACTTTGAAACGTCTCGGGGCAACTCGATTCAATCGACCAAACCAAAACTTTGTTAGAACCGGCGGAAGGGAACCTCGTCCGCGGGACTCTTTGTACCAGCAGTACACGAAAAATAGTGGGGACAACGTCCCCGATTCATCAACACCCGCTTTTGGACGGGGAAGGATACATCTATCCAACGAAGAGATTAGTAGGCGGAGACATTTCGGGCAATGTTTCACCAAGAAAAAAAAATACTCCTGGAATCACGTGTGCCCGAATGCGAAGACGTTGAGTCTTATAGTCAACGATGTTGTGATAGAAAATGACCCACCAACCATATACGACGAGGAGCCGGACTATGGGGAGCAGGGGGAGAATGACAAGTCCGCCCATGTCGTTGACATCATTGAACGGACAAACGAGACCCCGTGCTCTGAAGTTCGAAGGCACAATAGGAAGACAACCCGTAATCATATTGGTGGATAGTGGAAATAACCCACAATTTCATATCCTCGGACCTAGCCACGTGCTTTCTGCAATCGCCAGAGACGAGAGGACGCTCACAATTCGAAATAACGGTCGGCAATGGGCAAAAGATACCATGTAACACGTGGTTTGAGAGAATACCGGTGAGTGTGCAAGGAATCCGGTTTTCGACAACATTCTACTCCCTACCAATGCCCCACCTTGATGTCATTTTCGGAATGCCCTGGCTCGAAGCAATCAGCCCCATGTACTTTGACGCCAATGAGTTATCGTGTCAATTTGTGTTGGATGGGGCCGCGATTTTATTGAAGGGGATTGGGTACTTAACTCCGGAGCAAGTGGAGCAAGTGGACGCGAGAATAATGGCGCGGGAGAGGGCGCGCGGGGGCGAATTATTCCTGCTGACAGCAGCGGGATTAACTCAGGCAGCAGATCAACAAAAGGAAGAAATACAGGCCGACATCGAGACCTTATTAGAAGAATTCAAGCCAGTGACGGTAGCGAGGGGAACATTACCGCCACGACGAGAGTTTGATCATCGAATTCGATTGACCGATGTAACTAAACCAGTTAACGTGGCACCTTACCGATATGCTCACTTCCAAAAGGAAGAAATTGAGAAACAAATGCGAGATGATGGAAACCGGCTTGATTCGCTATAGCACCACCCATTTTTCATCTCCATTCTCCTAGTTAAGAAGAAGGACGAGACTTGGCGTTTTTGCACGGACTACCGGGCACTCAACAAGGCCACAGTTAAGGACAGATTTCCCATCCCCACGGTGGATGATATGTTAGATGAGTTGCACGGGGCGTTGTATTTCTCTAAATTGGATTTGCGAGCGGGGTATCATCAAATACGTATGCATCCCGATGACATCTACAAAACAGCCTTTCGGACACACAATGGGCACTATGAGTATGTAATTATGCCATTCGGACTGTGCAACGCGCCCTCAACTTTCCAGCAATTATGAACCACATCTTTCGACCTCATCTCCGAAGGTTCGTTTTGGTTTTCTTCGATGATATTTTAGTTTACAACAAGTCTTGGGATAGTCACTTGGAGCATTTACTGGTCAGTAATGTCAATTTTATGTAAAATCGGTTTATTATAAAACACCCAAATGTTTCTTTGGGGTTCGGTAAGTGGAGTATTTGGGACATTTCATATCATTTGAGGGAGTTCTGGTTGACCAAAAAAAATTGAAAGTTGTCAGACGGATTGGCCCACACCCCAAAAGCGTGACCGAATTGAGAGGATTTTTGGGATTGGCGGGATATTATCGTAAATTTTGTGCACGGTTTGGTGAGAAAACGCACGTCCATTACACAACAAACCAAGAAGAATAAGTTAAACGGTCCCCGTAAGACAACAAAGCTTTTCGATACGTTGAAGGAGGCTCTGAGCACGACTCCGGTACTCGCCCTCCCAAATTTTGATGAGGATTTTACTATAGAAACCGATGCCTCGGGGTACGGCATTGGGGCGGTGTTGTCGCAACGGAATCGACCCATTGCATTTATGAGCAAGGGCATATCCGGAGCCAAGAAATCCCCGGTCCGTGTGTGAGAAAAGATGCTCGCGATACTTGAGGCTATTGAAATTTGGCGAACATATTTGGTAGTAAAGTTCACTATCATCACCGACCAAAAGAGCCTCCACTATCTGCTCGAACAACGAATAACAACACCGGAGCAACAAAAGTGGATTGGCAACGCTAATAGGGTTCGATTATGAAATTTGCTATCGTCCTGGGAAAGATAACGGGGCGGCAGACGCTTTGTCGAGGCGACAATTGGATAATTCACAAGGTTCGCTTATGGCTATTTCTTCGCCTTCAGCGGGAATCTGGGACGAGATTGCCACGGCAACCAGGTCCGATGCCACTCTTGGACCCTTGTTCTGACGCATAATTTCGGGGTACGGACAATACAAGCGAATTTACAATCAGACAAGGTTGCCTTGCAAAGAATGGAGTGGTTTGGATTCCAGCGGGTCCGATACGGGCTAAGCTTTTGGCCGAGTTTCACAATTCCGTCGTAGGCGGCCATTCGGGCGTGTTGCGAACTCTTAAACGGATTTCAGCAGTGTTTTATTGGCCAGGATTGAAGAAGAACGTGATGGAGTTTGTCCGCGCTTGTGATGTTTGCCAACGCAATAAGGCTGATTGTCGTTCCCCGGCCGGCCTGTTGGCGCCTCTGCCGATACCCGACCAGATTTGGGTCGATGTGTCCATGGATTTTATCACGGGTTTGCCGCGTTCGAGAGGGAAGGACACTATTATGGTTGTGGTGGATAGATTGTCGAAATATGCTCATTTTGTTCCGCTTAGCCATCCATTCTCAGCTAGGGACGTGGCGGATGCGTTCATCCGTAATATTGTTCGTTTGCATGGCATTCCAAAGTCGATTGTTTCGGATAGGGACCGGGTTTTTATAAGTGCATTCTGGCGTGATTTGTTCAAGTTACACGGAACCCAGCTGAAGATGAGTTCCGCCTATCATCCCCAAACGGATGGCCAGACGGAGGTGGTCAACCGTTGTGTGGAACAATACTTGAGGTGCTACACTCACAGGAAACCCAAGGATTGGGAACACTACTTGGCATGGGCAGAATATTGGTACAACACTACGTACCAAAGGAGTATCGCGATGACCCCGTTTGAGGCTGTTTACGGACGACCGGCACTGCCCATTCCCTTCCATGAAATCGGTTCGACTTCAGTCCACGAGGTGGACCTGCAACTCCGGGAACGGGATGCTCTTCTCCGTGAACTACGTTGGAACCTGGAAGGCGCTCAAAACCGCATGAAACAGTACGCGGATACCAAGCGGAGACCTGAGGAATTTGCCATTGATGATTGGGTTTACCTCAAGTTACAACCATATCGCCAACACTCGTTGTTTCGCCGGATCAATCAGAAGCTTACCAGCAAATTTTACGGCCCTTTCAGAGTGGTGGAGCGGATTGGCAGCGTTGCGTATCGTTTGGAGTTACCACCGGAGTCCAAGATACACCCGGTGTTCCATGTTTCTTTGCTTCGACGTCGAGTGGGGGTCGATGCTATTACACAACCGACTTTACCGCCATACTCCGCCGAGGGCGTTCCGATTCTGAAGCCGTCGGGTATATTGGGATATCGATGGTCGAAATGTGGTCGAGGCCGTGTTCGGGAGGCGTTGGTGCAGTGGCATTCTCTGGCCGATGAAGATGCCACGTGGGAGGCTGTCGCCGAACTCCGACAGCGTTTTCCGTCACTTAACCTTGAGGACAAGGTTGATTCTGAAGGGGGGGATGATGATGGAACCCCTGTTGAGCCGTCGAGGCGTTTTGGCAACACATACGAGCGTCGCAGGAGAAGAGAGCCGAAGGATTGAAGGACCCTTATTTGTTTCTTTATTTCAGTTCTTTCCATATTTGTTTCAGTACTTCAATTCTTTCCGTATTTGTTTTAATTTGGCTTTTTGATCGGCCCAGCCCATGAACTAATTGGCCGGACGTTCAGACTATTAGTAGGGTTCAGATTATTGTTCTTTTACTTACGTTGAATTCTGATATCAAAAACCTAGCAGCGATTTGCTGTGTTTGCTAGTATATTTCGTGCATTCATTCGAGATTCCTAGCACGCCTCGCAAGAGGTTTCATCAGACTGTCTCGCGCAAGAGTGCCTCTTCTTTTTATCTATCTATTTATCTATATATATAGTGTTATGTGGATACAACATATAACTTGCCTTGTTTCTGCAATATACATGCCGTTTATGGCTTAATTATCTTTTAATTTGCGTCGCTTTTGGAAGATTTAAGTTGAGATGGCACCGACTTTCATTTAGCATGCAGCCTTTTAACAACAGATATTAATGTTCTTTAGGTTCATGAGATGAATTTCACAATTTTGCCAGAGATGACTCTCCTGTTGCAATTTTTGACATGTCAACATACTTTTTGATGTTTTTCACAGTTTTGGTGAATATCTTGAAAATCACGAAAATGCTTAGTATTGCACATTTAATCTTTGACGGGATAAGAAAAAAAGTCTCAATGCACAGAGCTGTAGTAGTGGTTTGCCCATTTTATCTTTTGACTGTGTATCGAACATATAACTATATAAGGCAGTACTTGGCAATGTAGAACCTCAACATGACTATTTCCAATATTGTGCAGAACCAAATGCATATTGCTTGATATTTTTCATTTTAAATTTGAAATTGTAGATAAGTCTTACTAGCTGTCTAAGGGACGGGCCTTCCAGTTTCTAGACGGAGTTGAACAGAGAGTGCTTTCCGTTTCAGTCCTTATCTGTGTCTTTTAGCTGCAAGTGTTAATTAGGATGCATAAAACTGCTTCACTTGTAATAAATTTGAAATAAGAAATTTATTATCGGTGATTAAGAAGAGCAGGGTTTAGTCGTTTTTATAGTATCAGTTACCAATGCGATATCTGCTGTGAGTTGTGATGACATCTATGTTAGAAGAAATATGTGACATCTGCCATTTATGAGTATGCTTGCAGCTGTAATGCGCTCTGATGGATTTGAATATCTAAAAGAAAATTGCCCGACTCTGCAGTCTGAGCTTTTGAAGACGGTGGCTGGGTGCGATGACGATTGTAGCAGTGGTGGTGGAAAGTCCCGGAGCGTTTGGGCTCAGCTTTCTGATGGCGGTGATATGAGCGGCAGGAGAGTGAGGCCAAGGACTTGATAATTATTGGGGGTAGGAATCAGATGTTTGTTTTGTGTAATCAATACCTGCAGAATCGAAAAGGGGAATGTTCCAAAATCTTATACTTCTATCACAAATGACAGTGAGATAGCAGGGGGCTAGAAAATATTGCTTATGAATTATTAATTTCTTATTTACTTATTTTTGCAACTTGTGTTTCAGCAGGGCTAATTGGAAATGGAACTAATTGCCTTTTATCCTATTAAAATTCAATTTCGCTGAAACTGTGAAACTCATGCATTAATGATTTTGATAGATTTTACAAGTTTGTTATGAATGTTGGTACATCTGTTATTGTTCTGTGTTCATCTGATGCTTGCCAACACTCTTCCGTTGTAAATTCATTTTAGTTTGATTTGATGAAAATGTTACTATTACATTTTAAAGCTTTGTAAATAACATTAAATATGACACAATAAAATTTGAAAAGGAAGAATGTCTTATCAAGATTTACTTTGTAGGTTGAGTTTTAATATAGGTATTCATTTCATAATTGTTTTCAATTTTAATTATTTTCCCAATTTGAAATAATATAATTTCCAAATTAAAATAAAAAATTAGAGATGTGCGACACTTTTTATTGTTATGATATATGACCTGAATTGAAAAAAAAAACTTGTCTGCTCTTGAATTTTATACCAAAAAATAAAATAAAATCAAGCCCTAAACTGAGAAAAAAAATAAGAACGGCTTAGTCGTTTTTTGTAGCTAAGCTAATTACTTTCTTGGCTAATTGGAGTTCTTGCATGTGGTTTTATGGTTGATTTCTGCATATACTTCAATTTCCTTGCGTAAAATACGATTGTAAAATGAGCATATATTCAAGAAAAGACCCTGAATTTTTTATTTCAAACTGAAAGAAATAGTATAAACCCCCAGTGAATAAGCAACCACCATCTCTAACATAAAGCTGCAATCATTATAATATGTCTTGAGTACTCAAACACCATCTGTGACATTACAAAATCAGAAATAGGTAATAAAATGGAAAACAAAATTATGCAACTCTCAAAACAAGTCATACAAAATGCATAATTTCCAGTTCTCAGCCCTGCCTAGACATCTCAGCACATGCATATCCCAATAAGCCATCTCTAGTCTCATATTCCTTAGCCGTTTTAAATCAAATAATCCTTTTGTCGACTGAGATAGAAGTAGAATCATACACGCGGCTTTGATAAGATGGAGTAAGCAGATGTGTCTCCTGTGACCAAATCACCAATAACAAGTGTTCTTATCGCAATCTTTAGGGCCTAATTGCTATTAATGTGGCCTTTCTTAAACTTGTCTTCGTATTGCATGGGACCCCACATGTCTGCTTCTTCTTCTTCAAGGCTAAATCCTTCAAACAGAGAATGGCATTCAGTAGCATACAGTCGAAGGAAAAATACAAAAACCTCTATGAACTTGGTTCACGGAAGTTTTATGGTGAACTCGGTATCACTGTTTAGTATATGAACTATGAAGTAATATTGTTTAGTTTACAAAGTATCATAATGGTTTTAAGAAATATATCACATAAAATCAAACATTTTTTAAATGATGATACTTCATATGCTAAAAGGTGATACCTTGAAGAAGACAGGAGAGTGGAGACCCAACTCAAGAAAAAATAAAGTAAAAAAGGAGAGACAAGTAACATGAAATTCAGACCTGTTATTGCGTCTAAGGATTGGGGTTCATCGAATGAATTCCCGCTGATAGGGGTGCCATCACAGAAGGAAGAAGAATGACCTAAAAAGGTAGATATATGCCCATATTGCCCCCATCTATTATCAGGAATACCATGAGATGAAGTGTCCATTACATTAACAACCATATTGGAAGCATGTGAACTTTCCTGATGAGAAGTGTTGCTCGAAATTTTCATTGTCTGTGATTCATGCAGTACTGCATCCAATAAGCCACTGTTCTGGGGTGAAAGGTGGCGTGATAGAGCGTGTTCAGTGGGAGGCGTTTGGATCAAAGCATCGACAGATTCGAGGGAAGGCAATGGGGAAGATGGTGAGGTCCAGTTATCTACTTGAGTTTGGAGTGAAGGGAGCTCCAGCTTCTTCGCCCAATTGGGCGAAGAAGAGGAAGGGTTGCCATTTGACATGGCTATACTTGAGGATGATGCACAAGGGTATGTAAATTGACCATTTTGGACATAACTTTCATTTTGATATTGACTTCCACCTGGGATAGCAGTGGCATTTATACCAGGGTATAAAGGATCGGGACCACGAAAGCGCTTGGATGGATGCTCTGTTGAGAGCAAAACTTTCCTTTGGTAAGAAGAGGGGAGGCCCTGTGCAAGCAAGCTACTACAAGGAATATCAAGAAAAGGGAGGGGATACACCTGGGGATTTAGATCCAAGTTTTTGAAATGAACGGCAGGAATTTCAAGTTCGTTAATGTGAATGATGTCCTGATACTGTAAGTCCCCAGTAGAAAAAGTAGTCATATAGTCTTTTTGTTGGTTTTCATTTAATGATTCCAAGCAGATATCGGGTGGGTAGATTGGTAAGCCAGCACGTTGCCTTCTCTTGATTCTAGTGTTCCAGTAGTTTTTTATCTCATTATCTGTGCGACCGGGCAACTAAAAAGAAAAGGAAAGAAAGAGAATGAGGAGAACAGGTTAACCCACCAAAACTTTAAGGCAAATACTTCTATGCACCAATTGCACTGTGCAACTCAAGTGAATTTTAAATGGTATTAGTTGTTTTACTAAAAGGTACTAGTTGTTTTACCAAAAGGTATTAGTTGTTGAGTATTAGTTATTTTCACTGAAGAATATTATTGTTTTCATTGAATAGTATTAGTTGTTCACCAATTTCACGGAGCAACTACTGCACCCAAGTGTTGGTCAAACTTTAATTAGTACCTTAGCAATTCTAAAAGAAGATTTCAAACTCTTGATGCATAATGTTACGGGTAAAATCTATTATGCATTAGAACTAAATATTCAGATTACAAAGAAAAATCACATCACCCTGAATTATGAACTAAGAAATGGTGAAATTTCTTCTCACAAAATCGTAGATCCAGGTTAAGAGTGAAGGCTATGTATAAATGTAGCTTCTTTTAAATGATATAACTGCCATTTTCTTTGAGGTGGAAATGTTATCTCTTAGTGAATTTGTTTTGGGATGTATATGGGTGAGGGGAAATCCAAACTGTGACATCCTTGAACAGTAAGAAAGGTGAATTTGGATTTTGTGTATGTTTGATTGTGAGAGTGTAGGGGTGGAATTGTGAGAAAGTATGTGATGGTGAGATTATTACATTGCGAAAAAGAGGTGATAATAAGATACTATATAATGAGAAAAGTAGTGTGATCAGATTGATGTTTGAAGCCAAAAAAAGTGGGTAGGTGTAGTTGGTTTAAATAAAAATGTGAATTAAATGTTAGTTGTGTATGGAAAGGTGTGTTGAAAAAAATACTATAGGTGTAGAAGATAAAATCGTGCACGCAATCCAACGTGATTCATTTAATACTTCATGTAGGCCACCCGAATTATTTGGATTAAAGGCTCTGTTTGTTTGTTTGTTTTGTTTAGGTGTAGCATAAGTATCATTAGTTAGGATTGTGGTGTATATTGAAATCCACCCCTAAAATTCTCCGAAATAATCGAGACGGGATTTTGAAATCCAAAATCCATCCAGATTAAGCCCATAACAAACATTAGGGATCATAAATAAGGTTGAATGTGTATTTTTAAAGATGATATCCAAATATATAAACCAACTTATTAATGTAACTGAGGGTGTGTTTGCAAACACAAGTAAGAGCCTCTAGAATCACTTGTTTTCAAAATCTGTGAAAAGGAGCTTTTGTAAATAAGTGTGATTCTACCACTTTTCATATTATATGCAAACACTCCCTGAGTAATCTAGATTTCAAACTACAGGATAAAACAAATGTTTTGAGTATCTAATTCCAAATTGATCATCCATTTATTACAGGAGATTTAAGATTTTCCCATTTTCAAATGAAATTACACACAACATCAGCATTATTTTCCCATTTCCTAATATAATTATATCCAGAATCAGCATAGGATTTGTTATTTCACATATTCCTCTAGGTAATACTTCTATGCACCAGTTGTACCGTGCAACTCCAGTGCGTATTTTAAATGGTATTAGTTGTTTCACTGAAAGGTATTAGTTTGTCATTACAAGTTGTTTCACTGAATAGTATTAGTGGTATCAATTGAACAGTATTAGTTGAGCACCAGTTGTACGGTACAACTGTTGCACCCAAGTGTAACTCATTCCACTATGATGAGGTGAACCTGTTACAACCTCAGACCATGTTTCAGACTCATTTGGGGTACTTATGACATTGAATTATAAGGATATAAAAACAGCCTATAGTTGAGAAAGAAAAAACCTTTTTAATAACTGAGAAGTCGAAGTGAGAGAGATGCGCACCTCAGCAGCCATTCGAGCCCATTTATTTCCCATTTTGGCATGAAGTTCAATGATACGATTCTCCTCTTCTGTACTAAATGCCCCTTTTTTTAGATCTGGTCTCAGGTGATTTGCCCACCTCAAACGGCAACTTTTTCCACAACGGGCCAACCCTGTGTGTTTCTGAACAGCATTCCAGTTTCCCTCACCATGTTTCAAAACATATTCAACTAAAACTGCATCTTCAGCTGAAGTCCAAGGACCCTTTTTCAATCGACCATTCCCCCAAGCATTTTCTCCGCTGTTAGCATCATCTGAAGCTAGTGAGTCTTTACCATTCCCAGCCATCATTTCCTCATCGGTTTCACTAGTTATACTCATCTTCCAATCTGTAAACAGACCAAACAATACAAATATATTACACGAGATACCAAAGAGAACCAAATACATAATTGAAGTCCAATGTAAAAAAGGGGACCTTACTTAAAAGAAGAGCTTTCATCAAAAACAAAGTCTTATATGCACCAGGTGCACCATGCAACTCAAGTGCACCTTTAAATGGTATTAGCTGGTCAGTATTAGTTGTTTTCACTGAAAAGTATTAGTTGTCTACATTTAAACCGTACAACTGGTGTACAAGAGACTTTGCTCTTCATAAAATTTGGAAAAAATATTTTGATGTATTAATTACTAAGAAGTATACAAGTGTATTACAACTTAGACAAGATAAAGGAGGGGCACACAGCAATTCTGAATTCTATAACGAACTTCAGAGAGATCTTAGAAAGATTGCAAACCAACTCTACGTCACATTACCGAATTGATGACGAAAGCAAACTAAAGTTCCATGCAACCTCTTCTAAAGAATCATTCCAACTAAAGCTTATGTGATAAACTAACTGAGTACGTTTCTAGACAGGTAACCGGAATAAGCGGTGATCAGGGTCAAAATTGATGACGACAGACATTCCACAGGCATGTGTCTAACTACAAATTCAGAGTACATCTTCACCGATTTATCATATTTAAATCAGCAAATAAATATAGAATCTTTTTATAGTCCAATCATAAGAAGGCTCTAATACAACAATCATGATAATATATGCAACGAAAAAACCAACTGGATTTATATATCCAACCATTGACATGGAAAAAGTACAGTGATAATTTTAAAATTGCTCCCATGAACACTAAGTGTGGATTCTACTTTATAATTCATCAAACAACTGTTATAAAAGGGGGACAAAACAAATTCTTTATCCTGCAAAAGAGGCAATATTTACTATAAAATGTGTAAATTCTACAAATCATACACAATATTTACTTTAAGAAACTGTTCACAAGAGGTAATTAATGTAAACGGAGTTTTACAAACTTCCAAATTCTAGATCAGTATTATTCAGCTAATAATTTGTGCAGTAAATAAACGGAAGGTGCATCTACAATCATGAAAAGCGGCATTTATACAGGTAATTAAAAAAAACAAGCACATTCAAAAGCCTTAACTGAAAAAAAATTAAATAAGCAAGGATGTCACATTGACTACCTCAGAAGAGTGTTGGAAGGAATGAATCGGACATCTGCAGCAGCAATTATCAAAAATTTCTTCGAAGAATAGGCAGATAGATGAAGAAATACCTAACGAATGAAGGAATGCAAATCCAAATCACACTGGCAACACAGCTAAACCAAACCAGATGCAATTTTATTCGAGGAGAAAAACAGTCAAAATCAAAAATCCGAACAATGCGAATTACGGAACCAGAATAGGCACAGAATCTCTCTTCCTTTTCTCTTCAATTTCAGAACCTCGATAAAATTCGCAATTGCCTGATAAGAAAACAAAAGAGGAAAGCCGAGATCCAGATTTCAATTGAGAGAGAGAAAAGAAGCGTCAGCTGAAATTTTGAAAAAAAAAAAGGAATTGGAGGATTAGATGGCAAGCGAAGAGAGGTTTGAGGATTGATTAACACCTCATTTGAAGATACGAACAAAAAAAACAAAAAACCACAGCTTGTTCACTCATTTCTGTTGCTGCCTTTTTCCACGTTTACATTCTTGTTCATCGCTTTGAATCGAGTGCCTAAAGAACTCCATCCTCCTTGAATTTCTAAAAAAAAAATACTCTCTCTCTCGTAATCTGTGTGTAGATTGGGAAAGAGAATTATGAACTGAAAACCCGTCATTCAAGTACTCTCATACACAACATATATGAGAGAGAGAGAGAGACTGAAGATTTTATTATACCAATCCTCATATGATACGTATTTTATTTTTGAGTTTCATACTTTTCAAATAATATTAGTATATGAGACCAAGTCATGAAATCTAATATAAAAATTTTGTATGTGATTTTCAAAATATAAAATTTTGTTTGAAAATTTAAAGAAGTGTGTCTCCGGTGTATCAGGGTCTTGTGCCAAGACCATATGTCGTTTAGAATCGTTTTAATCTTGTTATATTGAAAGATCTGAAGATTTTAATTGTTAACACCGAAACTTTTAACTATTTTTTCATATTAATAATTATGATTCAAAGATAAACAAATCGATGATTTTAAAATCTTGTACGAAAAGTCGTCGTGGTCTTGGCACCTTGATGCATATTAAGACTTAGGCTTTTGAAAAATATTAAATAGAGGGAAAATGTTTTAGCCATAATCTAATTAGATTGCATTTCGAGATTTTGAAAGCTACACTAATGAATCTATTGAATTTGGTTAGAACTTAGAAGATTTTATTAAATGGCCATAAATTTTATTAGTCATTTACTAAATTTTGTCTTTGGATTATGTTTGGCTTAGTTCCAGGATTCTAATGAATGATGTATTTGAAATTGAGGCACACTTGTGTGAGATCGTCTCACAGTGAGATGGAGTGTAATTTGGGCATTGACATTTTACCACTTTAAAAGGGATGGGTATTAATTGTGCTAAGTTGTACCCCGTATTATGCATGAGATCGTCTCATACGAGTTTTTGTCTTTGAATGAAATTGGTAAAAGCAAATATATTTTTTTTTCATGTGAATATTGATTTTTCTTTTTATACAAATAGTGTAATATGAAATGAATAAATAAATAGATCTAAAAGTTTATTCAATTCCAATACAAAAAATCAATCTAAGATATTATTTTTGTATACCTCTATCACAAAGATTTATATAGAATATTGAACGGATTTAAAATTTGTGTAATTTACAAACACGCTGATCCACTTACACAGTTCACATAAATATTCATAAAATTGTATTTGGCTGATTTCCAGCTATTTGAGAGGAGCCACATATCAATCTTTTCATCTATCTGAGCTCCTCAATTTGGTACTTTATTCGAACAATTTTGTGTACCATAACTCGGTAAATTTTTATTTTAATGAACTATGTTTATTGTTCATTTGTGATTCAGTAATTTCATAGTTATATTCCAACGATTCGAGTGACGAGCTTTTTATAAAAAAACTACTCTCTGCATCGTCAATTTTGTACCCTATATGATATGATAAATGTGGTATATCACATCTCCGTGAATTTGTGTTTCAGTGAACTACTTTAAAATGTTCATGTTCTTTTTAGCTGATGTAGTGCTGGTATTTTTTTATTGTTCATGTAGTATTATATATTTTTTTTTTCATATTGTAACACTTTTTTTTTCCAGTTGAGTTTGTTTTATAAAAGTTTTGTTAACCATAACTTTTTATTCAAAGTTCTTTTTCTAATTTAGCGTTGGTGTTTTCTCTCTTGTTTATGTAATAATATGATGATTTTGTTCATGTAGTATCATATTTTTTTCAGTATTAACACATTTTTATTCTTGTAATAATGCATTTTTGGGTGTTTTTGTTGTCTAATTTTTTATATTTAGAAACTTTATGTTGTTGAAGAAGTAGTAGCTCAATTAACAATTCTCAGTTTGTCATTTTGAAAATTTTCTGTTGACCATAATTTTTTGTTTACTCATCTATTTTTTTTTTTTTTCTGTTACAATAAGCAAATATAAATGATACCTAGTAGATATCTATATTTTATTTTAGATTTTAATAATATTTAGGTGTATAAATGATAGTTGGTGGAAAGAAAAAATTAGTCTTTAATTTTTTTCTATTATTAGAGGTCCAGATGGTGGAATATACAAGTATAAAGAAAAGAGGGAGTGAGGCGACATTAGTAGAAAACATGTAGCAACACACTATTAAATCTATTAGTATCACAGTTTTGTTCTTGTAATAAGACACTTTTAAGTGTTTAGTATCACAATTTTGTTCATGTATTAAAACACTATTATAATTATCAATATCGTATTTTTGTTCATATAGTATTACAACTTATGTCTATATGTATCACATTTTTGTTTATGACATTCACATCTTTTAGGTCCATGCCTTATAAAGTAATATTGTTAAGGTGGACATACAATATTGTATCTATGACCTAATCGACTGGGAGAAAGAAAAAGTAGCAAAAACAAAGGAAAAAAAGTGCAAAAGAGAACTTGTGCTCAATGAAATAAAGACGAAAATTTCTCTCCACTATATATTACGCCAGAGCGAAGCAAATACGACAAGTACGCTAATAAATAAGACTGATGACATAACAAATAATGAAAAAGTAACCAATTGGAAAACGAGAGTCATTCTTATAATACTCTAAAATACCAACAAATAAACTATATCATTTGGTCCCTCAATTGGCCCAAGAAATTGTAAAAAATATAAACCATAAAAGGATTTAGTTTACCATGAATCAATTGAACTTATTAGTTAATTATTACTATCCCTTTGACCACTTTATTTTTCGTACATAGTGTCGGGAGAAATTAAATTTTAATTTTTTATTTCACATATAGGCATGTCGGATTTTTACTAACTAACAATAATAAAATAATACATCCAGGACCGTGCCTTTCATGAGTTGGACGAGTCATTCGACTCAGGCCCAAAAAAATTATCGATTTTTAGGGCCTAAAATTCTATATACATATACATATATAATATTATATATTTATACTTGTAAAATTATTAAAATATTATGAAATGTTTTATTGGGAAGGACAAATACTTTATTCTATTTTGTCTAGGGTTCGAGTCCCACCTTTATAAATTCTTAATTTATTTTTGGGCCCATGCTTTATTCAAAATAAATAATTTAAGTACCACAAGTCCACAAATATTTTAGTTTAAGTCTCACCTTTTATAAATTTTTAATTTATTTTTGAGTCCATGCTTTATCCAAAACAAATAATTTAAGCACCATAAGTCCACAACTATTTTAATTTAATTCTTTAAACATATGACATACACATAATTAAATCTATCTTCATTTTTTTGGTATAAAATCTGGCTTCGAAATAATTATCATTTTTGTTATATTTTTGCAATTTTCACTATTAATTTTGCCCTAAAATTCAATTTATTATGAAAAATACATTTTCCTTCACAAACTCTCTCTCCTCTCTTTTATTTTTGTTGGAAGAAAAGTTTATTAAAATTTTATATTTTTTATTTTTATACAAACCTCAAATGTGACAAACAATTAATGTGAAATGAGAAAATATATTGCATACACATAATAAAATCTTTGCAAATCCTACATTTTATATTAAGCCGTCATTAGTTATTATTCAATATTTAAATTATGAAATATAATCAATTTGCATAATTTTTTAATTCATATATGAGGGGGTCAAATTTTAAAACCGACTCAGACTCTAAAATTTCTAGGAACAACCCTGAATACATCGTTATAATTAAAATGTCTTGATTTGACATAAAACTTCATCAACCTCTACCATATCCAACACAAAATAAATACATATTATTATTCATAGGATTTACTCCATCCAACTTTATTCCCCATCCGAATTTGTCATATCCACCTCAAGCCAAAAACAAACGTGATAGATTTAAATCTCTCTCCTCCTCCGTTTACTCATTGAATCAATTTGTTTCTATTGAAGTGAATTGGAACAAAAAAGGAATAATTTTGAAGTATAACTTATTTACAGACATGACCCTTCTGTTGTTATGATTATTGCCCATTTTTAATGTGCGTCATATTCTTCAGTTATCACTATTAATATCTTTATTATAATATATGTCGTAATATTCAGTATCATGAGTAATAGTAATAAGTCATACCCTTCATCTATCACAATTAATACCCTTTGATAACATAAATAGTACCTTTTAATTAATTTTGCGGATTTCTTATAAAAAATTTATTCACGCTATACTTTGTCTTTTAAGAAAATTATAAATTTTTCTTAAAAAATATTACTAGTATTTTGTTGGAAAGTTTAAGACGTGTCTTATAGAAGCGGAATGTTTTAGCATAATAATAATAATAATAATAATCTAATTAGACTGCATATTTAGCGATTCGAATTTTTAAAAGCGACATAAATGAATCTACTGAACCTGATTAGAAGATTTTATTAGATAGCCATAAAATTTATTACTAGTCAGTTGTTGAATTTTGTTTTTCGATTAGACAAAGGCTAGTATGAAAATTTTCATACATGAAATTTTTTTAATATACAATCAAATTCTGTAATAGGTGAAGGAAGATAAGACAAAATTAAGTGTTCATGGTTCACTCGGCCAAAGTGGTTCATGGTTCACCCGGCACCCGAATAAATCAAAATTAAGAATCCATTATTTAGTGTTTACGATGTAGATGATTGATTTATGACAATTTTATAGATTTTCATACATTAAAATTTTCACACTAGAGTACTAGACCTACTCTTTGGATTATACTTCTTGGAGGATTCGAATGAATTGAATGACGTATTTGAATTTGGTAAAGACAAATATAATTTATTTCATGTGATACACTATTATATTGATTTTTTAAATACAAACAGTGTAATTATGAGATGAAGAAAATAATGGATCTAAGAGTTTATTCAACTTCAATAACTTAAATACAAAACTTCAAATCTTAAAAAAGATATTTTATCTTAATTGAAGATTTTATTTGTGTATGTCTATATTTCTATCACAAATATTTATATAAAATATTGTACGGATTTAAAATATATGCAATTCGCGATCAATCTATCCGTTTACGCACCATACATAAATGTCCACAAAAATGAATTTGTGTGTGTTTTTGTTGTGTAATTTCTTTATATTTTATGGATTTACTATTTGTCGAAGATGCTTTATAATTCAAAGTATGGGTTTGTTTTAAAAGTTTTATAATCATAAACCATTTTCTTTTCTCAAATGTCTTTTTATAGTGCAATATTGGTGTTTTTTGTTGTTGTTCATGTAATATTAAGTTTTTGTCTATATAGTAACACATTATTATTCGCGTAATATCACTTATTTTTTGTCTATTTTTTTATATTTAGAAACTTTATGTTGTTGATGATTTAGTAGCTTAATTAAGGTTTTTTAGCGTGTGTTTTGTTTTGAAAAAAAATATATTAACCATAACTTTTTGTTTACTCAATATCTTTTTTTTAATGGAGATGTTACAATGAGCAAGAAACAAATACACCTATTACAATGATTTTTCTTATTTAGTTTCCATTCTATTATTATTAAAGGGACCTAGCGGTTGAACATAAAAATATAATTAAGAGGGAGAGAGAGGAGACATTAGTAGAAAACATGTTGTAAGATTATATTAAATTTATCAGTATCACATTTTTTATTTATATTAACATATTATTTGGTCTATCCGCATCACATTTTTTTATTCATGTAGTATCAAATTCTTATGTTAATTTGTACAACGTTTTATTCATGTAGTACACATTTACATCTTTAAGGTCTATGTCTTACAAAGTAACATTCAATATTGTTAAAGTAGACCCACAATAGTATATTTATGATTCAATCCAATTAGGAGAAAATAAGAAGCAGCAAAAACAAAGCCGGAAAAAATATACAAAAAATAATTTGTGCTCAATGAAGTGAACTAACCCCCACAGCCATGTGCCTAAACAAACCATACCACCAAACACGACCCGTTCCCTCATAAACCCTCTTCCTAGCCCACAGAATCCAAATGAACCTGATACCCTAGCTATGGACGCTCAGGTGCTTCCCACTTCACCAGTTTTTACTTTCACCCAAATAAAACACTCAATCTACGGGCAATTTGTTGACCCATAGATTAACTTTATTTGGTCTTTCTTGTGAGTTACCGTATTTTTTTACTGTTGTTCCTGTTACTCTTGTTGACATTGTTTTGGCCGATTTTGGCTCACTTGTTGATCTATAAGATCCTTTTCGTTTAAAAAAAAAAGAAGATCACTCTTTTCATCATTTATCTATCACGTCACGGCGAAGCAAATACGACGAGTAAGCTAATCAATAAGATTGAAAAAGTAGTACGCTAACCAATAAGATCAACGAAATAGCAATTAATGCAAAAACAACCAATTGGAATTGGACTTATTACTACCCGCTCTTTTTTTTTTAGAGCTCGAAATCAAATTAAACAGAGTGATGATCCTGAGCTAAGGACAAGATATCATCGCCCACCCAAGCTTGAGGGTGAGGAGATTTAGTTGCCAACTGAGCCAGAGAATGCGCAGCCGTATTGTCCGAACGAGGGCAGTACCAAACACCTTTCACCGAGGTGTGTTGAGCGAGGTTGCGAGCCCAGATAATTATATTTTCTTCATAGCCTTTATAAGTGATGTCCGAGTGAATGACATGTATGGCGTCAATGCAGTCCGAAAAGACATTAATTAGTTCGTGGAAATTATCGAAATAGAAGAACAGACCATCCCCAATGGCCATGAGTTCAGCAGCCATAACCGTGCCTGGGGGTGCAATCTTGTGATATCCCGCTCCCCGTGGAGTACCCCCGGAATCCCATACGAAAAAGCCTACGGACAAGGTAAGAGTAGCTTCACTGAAGGCTGCGTCGACTTTCAGGGACCAAAGGTTGGGGGAAGTTGGGAGGCGGTGTTGTTGAGGTGATGTTGGTGTTGAGGAGAGCCTGATCAATACTTTAGTCCTTTCAGAATGGTATTGATCGAGAAAGGTATACGTCCAAGAAGCACGCACCCGGGACGGTTTAGTCACAAGATTCCTTCCTTTTCTGTGGGTCAAATCGCATCGCTCTTTTCAAATACCGCACATTTTCATAACTAGTCTCTCCAGGGTAGGGATATCCATGGTTCTGATGCAGTGGATAGTCAAGCTTTAGGGAGATCTTGTTCGGGCATTCTTGATCAATGTCCACCACTCAGTCTGTTTCCAAGCGTCTTTGACAGCCTGACAAGCAAAAATAACATGGTTGGTATCGGCCCAGAAATAACCACAAAGAACGCACCTGGAGGGACAAGGCACATGGTGGGAGGCGAGGTTTGCTTCAGAGGCAACCACTATTAGGGTTATACTGAAAAGTATGCTTTTACTTTGTATAACCAAACTGAAATTTCTTATTTATTTACTGAAATAATTAATAAATCATTGTTGCATTAAATATGAATGAATGTTATATATAATTATTGCAAATCCGTTCAATAAGTAAAGTACATATTACGTTGTAGTTAATTTGGTGATACCAGATCACATAAGATCAAATTAACAGCTCCTCGTAATTAAGTATAAATTCACAACCCAGATGGAAATGAACGAACCATCATGAAAGGTTGAAGTATAAGACTCAGATTGACTTGTCTTGACCAAGAGATTATACTAGTGCATTTAGATGCACTGAATAAGGACCTACATGAGGATAAATTCTTCGGTACTGAATATACAAGAATTAGACCTCAGTGGTGTGTTATTTCTTAATCTCCGTCCCTTAAATAAGATCGTGTGAAATTAATAACTATTGCTTTGACTTATGATAGGAAGAGAGTCAATATGATTCAATACCTTATATCTTGGGCAATATTATTAATTACATGACGATTGCTGACATTTAATATGGAGAATCGTGTGCAAGTACGTCTTGCTTGATTTGTCCCTTCGGTGGGCTTAGAATCTTTATCATACCAAATCTTGCAAGTGGAAATTTATTTCCGGTATGGATAATAATGTTGAGTTGTCTTTACTCCAAGGACTAAGATATTAATTAATTTAAAGCTTGTTCAGTGGCTTAATTAATTAATAGACTACAATAATCTTAAGCACGGGAAATAATGACCGGGAGCCATATTATAGTAGAATCGCAATATGGGTTAAGATGGATAGTTCAATATTAATTTTATAGTGGAGTAAATTAATATTAATGGACTTGAATAATATTTGGCCCAATATTAAAGCTTCATAGTCCATTAAAGGTTCAATCTCAATTCTCCTAAAGGCCCCTCAAATATTCCAAATTAAAGTCCAATTAATGAAAAGGAGAAGAAAATATTTTTGCCTAATATTTCTCAAAATTTTCGAAAAATATAGGAAAAGGAAGAAAATATTTTCTTGATTTTCTTGAAAGATATTTTATGGAAAGAGATAAGTATTATTGGAATACATAATTATCCCATAAATTCAAGAAGTCAAATCTTGATCCCTTTTGCCTTGCAATTTTCGAAAAAGAGGGGAAAAAGGGAAGAAAGATTTTTATGGAAAAATTTAATTAAGGAGAAAAGAATATAGGAGATATATTCAAGATTTCTTGGCGACCAAGAAAAAGATTATCTTCCTTATTTTTTCCTCCAAAAAATCGGCCACCCTAGTCCTATTTATAAGGGATGAATTTTTCATTCTCAAGTGCAATTCCATGTGTTGGAAATATTAGAAATCCACAAAGGTGGTGGCAAAATATTTTTGGTTTTCTCTTTTATTAAAATCGTTCATGTGAATCCACCCACCGGATTACGTTCGTGGACTTGGGACATATTTGGGAAGGCTCTTTGGGTTGATCCATTATCTCAACGGTTGTCTCTACAAGAGGTATGTAATCTCGTAACTCCTAGATTCCGCATGCTTAGGATTTACGTGGATTATGTGTACGCATGATGCTTATTGCTTGTTTAATTATTATGTTGAATTGATTTAGGGTTAATTCATGTTAGTAATTAATTGATTAATTTAAATATGTATTTAAAATCATCTCGAATAGATCCGGGCACCCATAATTTCCCAACAACCGCGTCGTAGGCTGTTTTCTAAAGAAAGATCTTGACTTTCGGGGGGACCTCGAGTTTCCAAATCTTGTGTCAAAAGGCTGAACTGTTGCTGGTAGAGCAAGATCCTTCATCCTCTGAATTTGGGTGGTTCGAATACGAGTTCCAGTAAGCTGTTTGACTGTATAGAGACCCTTTTTGTCTAAGATCCAAAAGCGGGAGTCTCTATAGCCTCTGTGGTCAATAGGGATCTTTCTGATGGCGTCAACCTCAAATTTAAGGAACAAATTTTCCATTTTGGGGACATCCCATGTACCATCATTGGAGATAAGGGATTGAGCCTTCACATTTCCATCGTAGGAGACGTGTGATGTATTTTTCCTTTAACCAAGTTTGGAATCCATCTATCTTTCCTTACGTTCACGTTCTCTCCGTTAGTAATTTTCCAAAAAAGCCCATTGGAGATGGCCGATTTGCTCCACATAATGGATCACCAAATATAGGATGGGTTTGACCCCACCGTTGCTTTCATAATGTCCGTATGTTTGAAGTATCTAGCTTTGAGAACTTTAACGACCAGGGAATCCGGGTAATGGATAATCCTCCAAATCTGTTTGGACAAAAGTGCTTTGTTGAACGTTACGAGGTCCCTAAAGCCCATCCCACCTTCATCTTTGGGTTTGGTTAATGTCTTTCATTCTTTCCAATGGATTTTCCTTCCCGTTTCATTACCTCCCCAACAGAATCTAGCACACAAAGCTTCAATATCGCCGCAAAGGGTGGAAGGAATCCTGAAGCAGGACATTGCATAAGTGGGGATGGCCTGGATCACAGATTTCAAGAAACTTCCCTACCCCCCTCAGAGAAGAATTAATTTTTCCAGCAGTCCAGTCTTTTAGCGACTCTATCTCCGAGGTATCCAAATTGGAGTCTTTTTCTTTGCGTTGTGAAAGTTGGCAAGCCTAGGTAGACATCATGCCCCTGACTAACCTGGATCTGGAGGCAGGTCTTCGTAAAGTCCATATTGGCTTGAGAGGTGTTTTTGCTAAAGGATATTGCTGATTTATCAAAATTGATCAACTGGCCTGAGGCTTTCTCGTAATCCTTTAAGCATTGTCTAACATTCCGGACATCTTCTCTGTTGGTCTTAAAGAACATGAGACTATCATCAGCGAAGAAGAGATGTGTAATCATAGGGCTGCCTCTTGCTACTTTAATCCCCTCAATCTTTCCCAAAGTGGAATGAGCATTGATAATGGCCGAGAGACCCTGAGACACTAGAACGAATAGGAAGGGTGAGAGTGGGTCTCCTTGTCGTAGGCCTCAAGAGGGAATAACGTTTCCCCGGATGGAGTTGTTGATTTTAAAAGAGTAGGTGGGAGAGGAAACACATTCCATTATCAGCTTGATCCATTTGGGGGCGAAGCCCATTCGGGACATCATTATTTCGAGGTAAATCCATTTGACTCTGTCATAAGCTTTGCTCATATCCAACTTAAGGGAAGCGTAGCCTTGTTTGCTTTTATTATTTCTCAACCAATGCATGCATTCATAGCCCAAGAGGATGTTATCCGTGATGAGACGTCCCGGAATGAAGGCGCTTTGATTTGGGTCAATAATATGTCCTAGCACAGTCCGGAGTCTGTCGGTGATCGCTCTAGCTATAATCTTGTAGAAAACATTGCAAAGACTAATCGGGCGAAATTCCTTAAGGGTATGTTCGTTTCGGGCTTACAGTGGGCGTGGAAAATCCTGACTTTGAAGTCCTAAGATTTCAAAATCTTGATGAATATTTAAGATGTATGTTTGTTATGGGGTAGGATGGTGGAAACTATGATTGATGTGATATTATTATATTATTTTGAGTGTATTGGAAGAATAAAAAAGTAGATGATGTGAGTGTATTGGGAGAATAAAAAGTAAAGTAGTAGTAGGTTATGAGGTAGAGTAGGATTAATAGGATTTCAAAATCCTTATTTTAAGTTTCAAAATAATTGGGGGTTTGAGATTGTAAAGTCCAAAGTCCGCCGGGATAGTCGCAAAACGAACATACCCTAAGGATTTTGGGGTCCTTGGACTTAGGGATGAGGGTAATAGTGGTAGGGTTCTGCAAGCGGAGACTTTTATTCTCATTGAGAACCTGAAGGGCCTCACGAGAGATATCATTACCAATTTCTTCCCAATCATTTTGAAAGAAGGGGGCTGTGAAACCATCTGGGCCCGGAGCTTTCGAAGGGTTTAGGTCAAATAGTGCTTTACGGACTTCTTCAACCAAAAAAGGTCTAAGCAGATGTTCATTCATGGCACATGTAACAGAAGGAATAACAAATTCAGTCACACGATTTAATTCGATATTAGAAGGATTTTGCAATTAAATAAAGTTGAATAATAATTGATAATGGTGTCCTCGATATCCTTTGGTTCCGAAACCATGATTCTGAGGTCACTCTTAATAGTAGTGATGCAATTTTGTTTCCTGCGCCCCGTGGCCATCTTATGGAAGTAGGCAGTGTTTCTATCTCCTGAGTTGAGCCAATTAACTCTAGATCTTTGCTTCCAATGAACCTCCTCCGGAAAAAGGAGTTTCTCCAATTTCCCTTCCAATGGCCGGATCCTCGAAGGGTCAAACTGCACGTTTTCATCATTAAGGTGTTTATTGATGAGATTTTGAGTATCTTTAGTTTGGCGCCCTATATTTCCACCCTTAGTTTTCGACCATCTCCTGAGATGATCAGTCGTGCCTTTGAGACGATTGTGAATATTAGTTTCGTGAGCTGATTTCCTCCAGTACTCATCCACATTAATTTTATAGTCATCCTCTATAAGCCATTTGTGTTCGAACTTAAAAGTCAGGGGGGCATCATTTGTCACAGACTTTGAAACTAGGCCAATAGTGAGAAGGATCGGGCGATGGTCCGACCCGTAAAAATCAAGGTTTCGGACCATAGCCTCTGGGAAGAAGGAGATCCAAGCGGTATTTACAACAAAGCGATCCAGTCTCTCGAGTACGTTCTGGGAGCCGGATCTCATATTATTCCACGTGAAGTTCGGTCCCAGTGTTTTTAGGTCATGCAGCCCGACCTTGTGCAGACCTTTGTTGAAGTCATTCATGCAATTAAATCCTTAGGAAGGCCTCCTTGTTTCTCATAATCGCAGTGTATTTCGTTGAAGTTCCCTCCTACAATCCATCCATGGTTTATATTAGTATGAGTTTTAGCAATTTTATGAAGTAAGTCCCAAGAGTTGTACCGCAAATTTTGAACGGGATGATCGTAAAAACCAGTAAATACCAACACAAATTATTAAAGGAAATGGAACAATCAATGTGGCCAGAAGAGTAAGACAAGATCAAAACATTAAGATTATCATTCCAAAGCAACACAAGACCTCCACTTTTTCCAATAGGCTCGACACAAAAACAACCATTAAGTTTGAAGATGGAGCGCCATTTAGACACAACAAAATTAGAAACTTAGCCTCTGAAATGAAAATGACATCGGGGGATTGATCAGCAAGCAGTCTTTGAAGGTTGTTGAATGCCCGTTGTCCCTCGAGGCCACGGGCATTCCAGCATAAGAGACTCATGGGTTTCGGCGGGGCTGAGTCGGGTCAGCCGCTGTCGTTTTCTCAGTAGTATTAGAGTTCGGGTCAAGCGGGGGGTTTCAGCTTCAGAATTCTGTTTTTTGGTGGCATTCAGAGCAAGGGAGTTCTGTTTGTTGGGCCTTTTTAGTCCCTTCTTGGAGCCTTCGTCTCTTGACTTCTTTTCTTTGGAAGTTATCTTGGCTGATTCTTATTGTTAGGGTTCTTGGGCTTGATCTCCAAAGGAGTTTTCAAGTTGGAGGAGGCCCTGAAATTAAAAGGGTCATTAAAGGTACCTGCAAACATAGAGATAAGTTCATCAGTTGGGACGAGTTCAGCTTCGGCAATAGAAAGAGGGTCGAAATTGTTGGGGTTTCCAGGGGAGAAGGTAGGGTATATTAGGGAGTGAAGGAACAGTGGGGGTGTTTTGTTGAGGTTTATGCTAGAGGGGCCAGTGGGAGTGGAAAGATCTTTGGCATTGGGTAGATTCTCTCTCTGGATGAGGGAGGCCACAAATTCCGTCTGGTTTTTGGGTTTAGGCTCCGATATAGGGTTAGGAAGAGTGTTGGTTTTCGGTATCAACTTATTCCAGGCCGGGGTGGTTAGCAGCTGGGACTTCTTCGCCTTTTGCTCCTCTTCGTTTAGATCCGGGTAGGGGATAGGAGAGACCACACGACTCCTAGCCTTGATTATGGACCACTCTGGGGCAAGCTTGGGGGAAGAGAATGCGACGATGTCGTTAGGGGTCCGAGGGGACTGGTTCAGTGATGCTTCTAGCTTCTTGGCGTTGAGTCTGTCGAGTTCTTTAGCAATGGATTCGAGAGAGATAGAATTTTGTCCATTTTCCCTTAGCCATGATCCAAAGTATCTTTTCCCATGCGGATTAATGAATCCGCAATCCTTTTTCTGATGATTAAGTCGGCCGCAATAGTAACAAAAGTCGGACAGCTTCTCGTATCGAAAAATCACCCTGTAAGTCGAGTCCTCAATGTTGATCATTGCCCATCTATGCAGTGGTTTGCGTATATCCACCATCATCCGCACCCTGACACATTCACCAAGGGACACACCATCATAGTCACTCTTCACATCAAGGATCTCTCCAAGAAGGCTGCCAAGGTCCTCCGCCGCCCCTCGTGTCATTGCCCGAATTTGAAGCCCATGAACCTGTATCCAGAATGGGGCCTCCTCCAGGACGAGGAGAGACGGATGCTCATCCCCTCGCATCCTTGAGAGCATAATCAGTGAGCCTCTGAAGTTCCATGGCTGCCTATTGTAGATTTTGTCGCATTCGCTCCGATTAGTGAACTCAAAAACAAAGAGACCAGCCTCCAGGGGTTTGATATCAAGGGGTAGTTTAAGGTCCCATATCTTCGGAAGAAATGATTTTTTTTATTTATTTCACAGATGGGGGGGAATGTTTGATTCTATATATGGTTAGATCGATTCTAAGAACACATTTTATTTTTTAAACAAACAGTAATGGTTTTTTCTCTATAGGCATGTTCTATTCGAAGGAACAAAATAAAAATTATCTTTTCGAAGAGATGGTTGAGTGGTTGATGCCCCAGTCTTAAAATTTTATAGTTTTTAACATATAACTATCAGAGATTTAAATCTCACCCTCTTTTCTTTAGTTTTTTTTTTTACAAACAAATGTATAATTTATTACAATGTGTTCCTTCTACCACATGGCACATCTTTTTTTCATCTTATCGACTGGATCCACAACATCACCTTCTCCAATCCAAGTGTGAGGACGGGGCAGGTTAACGCTCGCTCGCTTGTAGAATTTTTGAACATGGTCGATACTCCACACTAAAGTTTCATCCACATTCTTCAAGATCTCGAGCTTACGAACCCATAGAGGGCGGAGAACCCCATATAGAGGGCGTAGAACCCCATATAGGGTGGAAAATCCCCATTAAATCCCAATAAAGGGGGGCATCATGTCTCGAACCTAGGACCTATTGGTCTAGGTGTTGAAATATAGAGGCACGTAAATACATAATACATGCGCAACGAAATAAAATAGTTCACCAACAACGAACATATAATTGCATAATTAAATATGAGTAAACGTAAACAGAATTCTTACAGCAATTCGTACACGGATTCTTCAACTATGGTATCCACGTAACAGTCGTTTACTAATTTGCACAGATCTGCCAGCGTTGAATCTCTGAGATGAATTTGTTAGGAAAATTCCAACTTAGAGATTTTATGGAGAAAATATGAAGTCTTGTATTATGAATTCCCAAGAGCTCATATATATATGGGAGGTCCAGCTTAAATTTTAAGTTAGATTAGGAAGCAAAATCTCTAATCTTGTTAATTAAATCTAATAGATTTAATTCCCTTATACATAAATCTCTACGGATTTGATTTCCATGTATATCAAATCTCTACGGATTCGATTTTCATATATATCAAATCCTACAATAATATTCCATATATTATTATTGGGAATCCTATTTAATTAAATCTAATTTAATTAAATAATAATAATAATTAATTTTAAATATAATTATTATTATATTCTCCATAAATTAAATATTAATATCCAATATAATATTTAATCAACCAACTATAATCAGTAAACAACCGTTACTTGTTGTGTGACCCATAGACCCTCATATATCGAGCGATTAGTCAAACTAACAGTCTTAATTGAACCCTAGACAATAAATCAGACATTCTCAATATATGAGGTACGTTGCGAGAAAACATGCAACTACCTGTAACTGAAACATGGGCTATTACGATAACTTCCTTTCATTCGCGAATACTTAATTAAATCTTGAACATGATGAAATTTCTATTGAAATAACTTAATCATATTATCTCTAATCAGTAATTGATCACTTATGTCACATTTGGCCACAAAGTTCAAGTTGACGTGCATCGGCCGATGACTTAGATCCAATTATGATGAGAAGATGAGTATTTTCTCTAAATCCATATTGAGGAATTAATCTTATTCTTGGCTCAACTACCACGCACATGCACTTTGTGATGAACTCAATCCAAGTCATATCTACCCATGGAAGAGTGCAAGCGTCGGTCATGGTCAGAGTTCATCACTCCACGCATGTCGTGCGTATTGACCTCGAGTCAAAGGAGTATCGCATCGCTCCCACTAACTGAGACATCCGTAGACACATATTGTGAAATTACATCAAATGGTTTCTCGGATGGGTATACTAATACCCTCTAAGGTATCTGTACATCCATCAAGAAATACGTAGTATCTCGTAGTAAGTGAGATCTTACTACACTCTCTAAGAGTATGATGCAGATCGCACACCAATCTCAATTGCATCACCAATATCCCATTCTTGATGATCCTTGATCGGGGTTATTTGAGAATTATGCTTAAGTCATCTGAGGTCTCACATCCTCAATGATAACATTGGTTCATGGGAACACATATAAGAATAAATTCAAACAATCAAACATAATATTCGAATAGGTGTATTGTCATACATTAATATTAAATGGATAATAATATTAAATCAAACTGAATATCGAGTATTATGTCCTTATAATAGTTTGTCTCTAGGACACTAACACGAACACTAGGTAGTGGTGCTCTAACCACTTGAGTTAAGCCACTTTGGCCTCTTTTCTTTAGTTTGCTCATTGAAACAATTTGTTTTTATTGATTTTTTCGAAATTGGTATCATAAAGAAAGGGAATGCTTTACTATCCACATAGTCAAGCCATAAAAAGAAAAATTGATGAGTGAGTTAAAACTAGAGATGTTAAAAAGACCATGACCTTTCTAAATTGAAAAGAAATAAAGTTTAAGTCTAAATTTTTTCAAGCCTGTTTAAATTAGGGTCATTTTGGTCCAGATAGTTTAGTCTGAAGCCCTACAGGGATAGGGATAGGGCTTACCAGCTCGTTTTGTTAATATTTTCTTATTTAATATAATTATATAATAATTTTACTAATAATTTATTTCTATTGCTGTACATTTAAAAAATGAAATGAGTTAAAAGATAACACTTTAATCAAATATGAATAAAAATATTAAGTAATTGAGCATCTGAGTATAAAAATACTGTTATCTTTTCATTTATGTGATCGAATGTTATTGACAAAACACAAATTATATTATTATTATGCAACATTTACTTATGACAAATTCTTATGTGCAACATATGCACCAATAAAATTGGTGCAATTTAAATTTAGGAGTTCTTTTTTCTAATTTTTTTCATTTTTTTTTTCAATTTCAATTTTCTTTTAACTTTAATTTTTTTTCCGACCTGGACCCATACCCGCCCCGAGTGGTTCATGGTTCACTCGGCCCAAGTGGTTCATGGTTCACTCGGCCCAAGTGGTTCATGGTTCACCCGACCTGAATGGTTCATATATGATTTAGGGTTAATTGTTTAGGGGTTAGAGTTTAGAGTGCATAATTCATTCAAATTTAAATTGAATTCATTGTTGCAAATGGTGCACAGGAGAGTAACTCTTTACTCCCATGTTATATGATAGAATATTTTTTTAATTTAATATACCTATAAACTTTATTATGCAATCCGTTAGTGGTGTAGTCCGCTAAGGTTAGGTGTAGTCCCAACTATTAATGAATTGTTAAGAATGATATGCTAAGGCTCAGTCCTGTAGGACAGGATTGACACTAATAAGTTATGGTCAACCCATTAAATATCTCTAGTTAATTTTTTTTATATATATCTATAATCACTATAATGCAAAACCTATAAAAGATGACGTGTCAAATGATAAAATGATGTGGCAATTTATGTGGCAAAGCCACATTTCTCTATTTCAAATCTCTCTAATCTCATTCATTTGTAGTGTTGTTTTAATCTCAACCATTGATTTTTTTTTTTACTATTTTCTATAAATTGTCACATCTCTTATTCATTTTTCATTCATTCTTCTTCTCTCTCTTTTTTTTTTTTTGCAGGTAATTATTTTGATTCATTATGATTATTTCTTTTGTGTTTCATATTGTTTGCAGATCATTCTCATATTTCTTGATTTGTGTAGATCATTTAAAAATCAATTATATTCTTTTTTTTAACAAATCATTTGTATTGTACGCACATGAAGAAGATTACTTGCAAATGATTTGAAGAAGTATAGATGTCTAGATCATTTTAATTGAAGCATATTCAGAAGGTATTCGTAGATTCATTAGATCTTATTTGTCGATTTTTTTTTCTTTAGCATTAATAACATGAATGCTATTATTTGTTCTTATAGTTTTTCAAAGTTGTAATAACCATTTTTTTATTTTCAGATTTATATATTATTGTGTAGAAGATTGCTTTTGGAGAATGCGGAGATTACACATGAAATTGAATACATGAATATTATTCGATTTCTGCAATGAAGTCGATAACAACATTGTAAAAAATTGATTAAATGAGTAGATCATTGTAAATTTGTATGTGCATTGTTCATCGGAGTTTCATCAATTCAGTGCCTGAAAGATGGTAAAACTATCAATTTAAGGCCTGAAAGATTTTTCCTATCGATTCAAGGCCTGAAAGATAGAAAACTATCAATCCAGTGCCTGAAAGATAGAAACTATCAATTCGAGGCTTATAAATTTTAAGGTCATGTTTGACACTAAAACCCTAAACCCTGAACACTAAACCCTAAATGATGAACCATAAACCTTGAACCATGAACCATAAACCCCCTGAATCGTAAACCTTGAACCGTATACCCTAAAATTTAAAAAAAATAAGAACATGAAATAAGGGTATAAATATAAGTGTCAAACATGACCTTAAAATGTGTGGGCCTTAAATTGATAGTTTTTATCTTCCAGGCCCTGAATCGAGAGTTTTCTATCTTCCAAGCCTTGAATCGATAAGAAAAATCTTTAAAGCCTTAAATTGATAGTTTTGTCATCTTTCAAGCCCTGAATTGACATTTTTCCTTGTTCAAATGAATAGATCATTGTAAATATTATTATGTTCAATTTAAATATTATGAGATTATGAGAACAAGATTATATGTATATCAATCTAATATGAAGATCATCGTAAAAAGTTCATAAATTTTCGTTTAAGATTTAAATTATTGTACATTTTTCTAATGTAAGTGGTGATGATTCTTCAACCACTATATTTTTGTGTTAATTTGATAAAATATTTCAAGTTTGATTTAATTTTTTTGGTGTAATATTTTTCGAACGAAATCCATTACTTTGTTCAGATTATTTCAATGTTTGATACTTTTGCATAGTGAATACTAATATTATAGTCGTGTAATTTTTATTTGTATATCAATATTCTTGCTTTAATTAAATATAATGTGTAATTGATTATAATTAATTTATAATATATTTACCAAAAATATAAACTACTATATTATGAGATTATATAAAATTAATTATTTTAATTTTAATTGCTTAATCTTTCATATAGTTTTAGTCAACTAAACTAATATATTTAAAATTTTAAAAATATATTATATTTCTAGGATTTGTGAGAGAGATTGTATACCGTATTTATATATTTTTTTTTGTAAATATAATTAGTATGCTGACAAGATAATTAAAAATGATTTGTGCAGTTTTATTAATATTTATTAAAAAAAATTAAGATGTCTCCGTTAAAATATGTTACAAGTTGTGGTCAAAAGAAAAAACTTAAAGACAAATTGATGCCTTAATCGATCCTTAAAAAAATATAGTATATTTTTTAGCATTAATTTAAGTAATACTAAATTAATAGTGTAGCCTATCAATATATTTGCAATATATGACTTTTTCTCTTTTATACACCTTGAAAAGTGATACGTATTAAAAATATTACTACTATCATTGAATATGCTCATGAAATATGGTAAAAAATGAAGTTAAATCTTGAATATTTGGGTGAATCACATCAATAATCACGTTTGAAGCTATGTAGAAATATAAATTAATTTATTTATTTTAGTATTCAAGTTTGACATAATGCATAAATCAAGAAATAATTAATAACAAATCTATATAAAATGAAAAATCAATAACATCCTATAATAATGTCAATCATTTTTTAATTTAAGTATATAAATATAATTATATGAAATATTTTTAAAAATTTAATTAAATTCAGATGTTGACTTTTTCTCTTTTATTATGGATATTATTGATATTGTTGAGTAATTTTAGGTGATTTTTATTAATTAAATAAGGATGGGTTGAGTAAAGTGAAATTGAGTCTCAATTGAGATTTGTATGTATACAAATTTGTATTCTAGACTTTGTAATTAAATAAACATCAGTGTTCAATGTATCAATTGGTTCAAAAAAATTAGAAAATAATACGTGGAATCTAAGATTTGAAAATTCCGCTTAGTTGACTTTTTTAGATGGTAAAAATTTGACAAAATGCATAAAACAAGACATAATTAATAACAATCCATATAAGATGAAAGTCAATCACATTTTATAATCATGTCAATCATTTATAATTTAGGTATACAAATATAATTTTAGGCATTAAAAAGTAATAACTTAATTCTCTCAATTATAATTATATGTATATTGTGCATGTGTCTTTAATAGTGTCTTCTCACTTATACATGTTTATATATTCTTTATAGTGATATAATTAATTATTAATTATTTAAAATCATCTCATTTAAGAAAATAAATGATGCGTAGTTTTGAAAAGACTTGATCAAATCACAATATATTATCTAAAAATGTGATTTAAGGATATTAATATTTTTAAAATTATGGATTAAAGTTTAAAATATGTTCAAAATTTAAAATTTAAATATACCTTCAGGATAGTGAAGATTATGGAATTATTTTTTTAGAATTATGTACCGATAATTATAGATCGAAATATTTCATGGCAACCGATAATTTTTTTAAGAATCATAGGTGAATATTAAGTTTATTTTTTTCTATGCATAGGTTTAATTATATTTCATGTCTAATTAATGATAACTGATTATACATTAATACTAATTAGGGTTTAACGTGAAATGTACACGTATGAATAACTACATGAGAAAATACTTCTTTGAAAATATGTTTAGACTCCCTCATTATTGGCGGTAAATATATATCTTTACAAGTAAGTTTTTGCATATGGTGAACATTGGGAAGCTATTATTTTAAGGCCCGTAACTTAGGGGAAGTGACAATTTAAGGACAATAAGCTTCAGATCGGGAAAAGTAGGATATTAACCTTTTTTTTTGGCAAAAGTAGGACATTAACCTTTTTTTAAAAAAAATAAAAAATTAGGACATATAAAATAATAATAAAAAAAAAATAAACTAGGATATTAGCTTCTATTTTATTGGCTCTCTAGAGTTAAAATACTCTATGTCAATATTGAAATAATATATGTTAGTATAAACATATACATTTTCTCTTATGTTAAGAATTATATTTATTATATATTTGACTCAATTACAAAAAAAAAAAAAAAAAAACCAATCAAATACACAACATAAAATTAGATAGTTTAATTTTAACATTAAAATATTAACAAATTTTATGGTGAAATAATGACTTTGCTTCAACTTAACTGAATGTATTAAATTATTTATTTTAGAATTACTTACATTATCACTTTTAATATATCTCTAATAATGTTTATTACAATGTCAACTTAATGGAAGGACAATAAGTTTCAGTTTTGAAAAGTAGGATATTAATTTTTCTTTTGACAAAAGTAGGACATTAATTTTTATTTTTTAACAAATATAGACCATTTTTCTCACACACACGGGCCTAAATTTAAAAAAAAAACTTAAAATCTACGGTTCTACTTTATGGAAACTCAAAATTTATGGACTTAATCTTGCGCAAACGCAAAATTTACTGGCATACTTTTGCCAAACTGAAACTATCTAACATACTTTTGCAAAACCGAAACTTATTTTCCTTAAATTGTCACCCTCATTGTTACAGACATAAAAAATATTTTTTCCCGTTCAACTACATAATATTGCGATTATGATGGAAAATCAAAATTACAATTAATATTGTTTACCAATATGTGGTTAGAAATTTGTGATTTTAATCATTAATTTATTTTAAAATTAAATTTATTTTGTTAATGTATTAATATTCTCTTATTCCGTGTCAAATAATTACATCTTTTTTTTTTTTTAAATACAGTTTACATAGTAAATTAATATATTTTTTATATTTTACATATTTAAAATACTAAAAATGTTACTTTTATTGAATATAATTAATTTAAGATAAATAAAATTTTGAAGTATTTGATCAAAATTTAATAATGTTTGCAAAATAAAGTTTTAGTCTGAAACTAACAGAAAGTTGTTTTCTATTGATTTTCTCTATTAAGTGCTCAGGATTACTAAACCACCGTTTCATTTTGAAAGAAGGAGTATGAAAATTTTGTATCTCGGTTCGGATGGGAGACCTTACAAGTATACAACAAATGTTGTTTACAAATATTTTTTTCAAAATTTATAATTTAGAGTGCGTGTGTACACACACACACACACACACATATATATATATATATATATATATATATATATATATATATATATATTAATCTAAATTTATGGATTCATTTGTTTTTTTATAGAATCATCAAATATAATAACATATAAAATCATATTTTGCATATTTGAATTATATTTTCATTTTTAATATTTTTTGAGTTATAAATTATTTAACCATAAAAAATACTAAATAATAAAAAATGTTAAAATATTATTAATTATTTTATTTATAAAAAAAATTCAGTCTGCGAAGTTCGCGAGGATAACACTAGTGTATATATATATATATATATAACATGATCCCAATATGTATGGTGGAATTAAAGCAATTGTTAGAGAAAATATCACAAATGGTCATGTAACTTTGTCCAATTCCAGAAATAGTCCTATAAGTTTTTATTTTATCAATTGTGGTCCTTTTGGTTTCAATTGTAGTCCTTTTCGCCGGATAATTTAAAATTTAATCGGAAAATTGACCTAAATTTTTATTCTGATCACATTGACGGTCGCCACCACTCTCATTTGAACTGTCTTTCATCAAGGAAGAAAAATCCTCAATCAACTTCATGTTTTGATTACACCTCCTTGTGAATCGCAACTTCAAAATCACGAATTACATTCATTATCGTGGCTAATTTAGAGTGATTTATGTTGAGGCGAGGGTCGAAACTTATACTATTCTCTTCCTTTCATTGAACCAGTCATTTCAATATTTTTTTCGCATTATTTTGTGTGCTACATCATATTTCCGACCATTTTCCGGCTAAAATTTTTAATTTTCCGACGAAAAGGACTACAGTTGAAACCAAAAGGACCACCATTGATAAAATAAAAACTTAGAGCATCTCCATCAGACTCTATTATAGAGTTTTACTCTATAATTTCTTCTCCAGCAGCTATTTTAAACCAACTCTATAATAGAGTCTTGCTCTATATTGGAGCAGTCCAACACCAAATATATCGCAGCTGTAGAGTAGCGCTATATGTTGTATTTACCATTTTCAATTTTTTTAATTCTTTAATTTAATTTTACAATTTGTTGGTAGTGCATTATTTTTAGTTATGTAATATCATGCAACATTAGTAATTTAATTTTTTATTTAACATTATAAATTTCACCTATTTTTTCATAACAATTAGTAAAAAATAAATTAGCATTGTAGTTTTAAATTATAAATTAATTAAAAAAATAATATGCAATGAATTAAAATAATATACTTAAATCGAAAGATAACGTAAAATTGCATAATAAAATGATACAAATATTACAATAATAAGTACGATTAGTGTATATCGTTTCGTTATTTATATTTTTGTTGTAATTTAAATTTCCGTCATAATTTAAATTTTCATTGTAATTTAAATTTCCATCGTAATTTAAATTTTCATTGTAATTTAATTTCTTTTGAAATATCATGATGAATTTTTAATTTTAATTTGCATGAATATTTATGAAGGATACATATTTTCTAAATTTAGTCAAAATTTTAAATATAAAAAAATTATTATTTTATTAATTATATTAAAATTAGTGTAAAAGTATATTATAATTATAAATAATTATAGCATAATAATAAAAAAAATCAGTTAATAAAAAATCTTTATGGAATATTCAATTTTAGTGCAAAAAGTAGTGCAAATTGCTGGAAATATGATGCTGACTGTATAATAAAGTAATCATGAATTGACTCCAGGATAGAGCCAATTGTTGAAGATGGTCTTACAAGACTATTTTTAGAATCGAGCAAAGTTACAGTACCATCTGTGATTTTTTTTCTCGCGATTGTTACAGCATTTATACACGTACTATCAAACTAATAAATACTACTAGGTCTAACCTGCCCTACTAACGGGCCGCTTGGCGGGCCTACATAAAAGCTTTTAAAAAATTAATTTTTTTTTATTAGATAATTATGTTATGTAAGTTTATCATATAAAATGATGAGGGACACTTGCATGAGACTGTCTCATGGTGAGACGGGGTATAAGTTGGACATTGACGCTTTAACACATTGAGAATAATAAGTGTGATTTGTGGTTGATTGTACCCCGTCTCATACATGAGACTGTCTCATATGAGTTTTTGTCTAAAATATTTGTAAAATAAACAAACATAAAATGTGTCATTTTGTGCAAATTGATAATAAATTATTTTTATCTAAAAATAGTTATTGTCTCTCAATCTCTTTTAGGAAAAATGTGGAAATCTTTGGTTAAATTCTTTTAAATTAAGAATTTTGATATTTAACTACTAATTTAATTTTTTCTCGAAGTGTCTTAATACAATAAAAATGTATATTTATACAAAAATTTAAACCGTGTATGGTAAAATTTATGTATGTTATATATTGATTATATTAGTATATCTTGCAATTAACATGTAAAATTTCAAGAATAATAATAAATATGAATACACAATATAATAGTTTGAAGAGTGTACACATTTCTATATCAAAATGAATAGAAAAATGATTGAAAATCCCTCGGGTTACCCACAGCCCACATCATACAGGGACAGGGTTGTCCCATTTTGGGTGGGCGAACTGATCTCGACATAACTAATCTATTTTGACAGCTCTAATATACAGTTACTTTGCCCCTGATTATACATACCTTTTTTTCACAATTTATAGTGCTACATTTTGACACCTTGATTTACAATTCTTAATTTTAATTATATTTGATATTTATGTTTACGATTTAATTTAATTATATTTAAAATTTATTTATATTTATGGTCTCCAATTCTCTTCAACCCAAAATATTTGTCTTTCTAGGGAATATTTTTTAACCCAAAATGGTTGCCATTTTGCACTAATATAAGAAAATTAAATATAATATTCTAAATCTGCCCTTATTTTATTTTGTATTAATAAACAATAAATGACTATATATAATAAAAGGGTAAAAATGATATATTACATATAGGTTTATTGTTATTTAATGTATTTCTTAAATAGTGCGAAACATTCTTAAAAACGACAAACATTCGGATCGAAAGGAGTAGTATAAGTAGATTAGGAAGTTGAATTATTTTATGAAAATATCGAGTTAATATTTTGTTTGTTTTCTTCCAGCATTCATCTTAGAATCAACAAATTATGTACAATGTTTGGTGTTTTTCTTTAAAAAATCAATGATTTTGTACTTTTATTTGTCTGCCTATTCTTAATAATCATATAATCAATAAAAATTTGTACTTTTATACCATTTAAATAAAAATTAGACTAGAATTTATCTCAAACCTACATTCCAAGACAATCCTAAACTATATACTTCATCATATATAATTCAGTTTTGATTTGTATTATTAATTTGTATTATGTTTCATGTATGAGACTGTCACATCAGTGGCAGAGGGAGGGGTACAATTGTACCCTCAAAATGATATATACCCCCTTTATATTTTGTGTTAAAATTCTTCAATATATTTATATATATATATATATATATATATATATATATATATATACCCCCTTTATATTTTGTGTTAAAAATATAAAATTGTATTTTATTATGTATAATTAAAAGAAAAAATTAAATATATCCCCAAAATTCAAATCCTACTCAAATGTATCCCTAAATTTTGAATCTTAGATCTGCCATTGCTGTCACATGCCAATTTTTGTGTTGATTAATAGGGTACTTAAATAAATCCCTATCATAAAACATTCTATTTTTAGCCCTCAATAATCAATATTGGACCAAAGTAACCACTAAAGTTTATGGATGATCTTCCCATCAATTCACTTGCTATAATATGCTATGTGGATCAAGAAATACTAGCCCATTCTGCAAATTTTCTTGATGATAATGAACCACCACAAATCTAATTTCCACAATCAAGATGCTGTATTACACCAATTTGATATATGCCCAATAAACACTATTTTCCTGATTCATTTCAGAAAACCCCACAAGCCCAAAATCAATAAATAAATTTTTTTATTATTTTTGTCACTATTATTTGTGTGGTGGGATATCCATAAAGATGTTGTCACAGCATAAATGTGTGCCACGTACAGAATCAGCACATGCCTCATTTCTGATTTCCCCCCTTTCTTTGTCCCTAATAATGACCATTTATAAGTGAAATTCAGGGAGCATAAAAATAGATGATACTGCATTTTCATTGTTTCAAGATTGTTCCTTTATCCACCACACACCCCAGTTTGAAACCTGGGAACAACAACTACACAGAAATGGAAGTGACACATGCCAAGCCTTCTTCTTTATCTGCTGCATTTTTCCCTGGTAATTCCACTGTTTTAGCTCATAAATCTGTTAATTTTGTGGGGTATAATTGTCTTCCAAGAAAGCTGAAATGCAGTGCTAGGCAATTGAGGGATTTTGGAGCTGTTTGTGCTTCTGTGAGATGGCTTCTTCAACCTATAGGTTAATAACCTAATCTCTCTGTCTCTAGTGTGTGTCTGTGTGTGTAGAATGGGTGGTAGAATGCAAAATTTGGTCTTTTTAGGGGGTTCTTGTTAATATTAAAAAATATTGATTCTTTTGGTGATTCGGATAAAGTGCTTGTGAATCAGGAGATTTCATGTTTTTGGGATTGACCATGTTTTTTATGCCCTGTTTGGTCCAAATATATGTTCTTCTTGAATCTTTATGGTTTGATATAGAGTGTTGTAGTACTCATTCTTGATGTTTAATGAAAGAACTCCGTCTCATCTAAAAGTCCGAACTTGTAGAGAGGTGTGTAATTAATTCATTTATTTAATTTCCATAACACTTAAGCTGCCAATTGTGTTGCACAGAGTACCTTCATAGAAAAATGGAACTGGAAAATCATATACTATTTGGTATAGAATTATTATTAGAATTGATGAAAAATCGAATTTCTATTGTTGTAAGTCAATTGAAGCAGTTATGTGATTGCTCCCACATAAATTTTAGTTACTTTGACGATGATGAGACTTATTAATGTTGGTAATGTTGTTGTAAATGGCAGGCGATGGCGATTCAAGTCACATTGGTTACAAAATCGCGATGCCTGGTTCGTTTGAAATAGCTTCTGTAAGTGTTCCATGCTTTTGAGTATAAATGTTTGTAATTTGGTATAAGGAGATGGTAAGTTTAAGGGTGAGTTTTGACATGATTTAGGATGTAGTCACCGTTGGACGTGTCCCTGAGAAAGCAGATATAGTGATTTCTGTACCCACAGGTACATTCTTTCGAAACCTCCCTCGATTTTCTTCTTCTTTTATTGCTTTCAATAAGGATTCAGAATCACACTGGTATAAACTTTTCTTTTGGCTTTGAATCTTTAGTGCCACCGAGCTTTTCTTGTATTTGCTAAGATTGTAAGAGGCTCCTAAACCAAGTAGTAATATGTCTGCTTTTGTTTTCTCGTACTGTATGCAGTGTCTGCTTTGCATGCTCAGATTCAGAAAACCGAAAAGAATCTCTTGATTACTGATTTGGACAGCACGAACGGTACCTTTATTGATGAGAGACGCCTTCAGCCTGGAGTTGTTGCCACTGCATCGCCTGGAAATCTCATTGCATTTGGTACAAACCAACTTATTCTTCTTCCGTAATTTATTTCTAAAATCTATGTTGCGTTTTATCAGTAAAAATTATCTCAACATCAGCAGATACACATTTCTGGCTAGAACTTTCTATTTTGTATGTGTTACATCGTGAACAAATGTCATAATGTTGTAGAAATTACCCAAAAGGGAAGGTAAAATCTACAACGAAAAATGGATAGAGATTCATGCACCTTTGCCTTCCAATTAACTCACATAGCATTATCCTATTTTGCCATTAATAATGCATAAAAATGTAATTGAAAAGTGTGAATGACCAGATTTTGTATGTGATGATTACTGAGCTCTTTTTCTTGATGTCTAAACGAAGATCCACCGTTTATACGTGTGAACTTTAGAACACTATCTGACATTTACAACATAAATCAATCTTTTGGAGGATGTTGTGCACCAGTTTCACTATGCAACCCAAATGCATTTTAAATGGAATTAGTTGTTTTATTAAAAGGTATTAGTTGATCAGTTTGACTGTTTTCACTGAACAATATTGCATTTTAAATGGTATTAGTTGTTTTATTAAAAGGTATTAGTTGATCAATATTGACTATTTTCACTGCTCGTTACATTTTCATGTTTGGCATCAAGAAACCGATAGTTTTATAAATTTCCGATAATCAGGGGACATCAATCTAGCAATATTTAAAGTATACAAGATTGATCAAGAGGAAATCGCTGCTGAAGCTCAAACTGAACTAAACCAAGAGTCAACTACCAATGTCTGATGTTGCTCGTCTTGACTTGTACAAACGACAAACCAGGCAAGCTTCAAACGTGTTCTGAAGCAACGAGCTATGATAAGTGTCTGTATAGTCTCGTCTTTTAGATCAATAAAGTCTTTATATGCATAATCATATCCACAGTGAACGTTAAGAGGGCTTTTATCCTTTAGTTTCTGCAAGAATTTGTAGACGACGGTGTGCAAGCAGCAAAGATCGAACAATGTTTAAAAGATTTTTACTTCTGCAAAATCATATGCATGCATAATGTTGAGACTTCCATCCATCATCCATCATTTCTTATGCATCGAATGTAGACAAAATCATGTCCTTCATGTTCGGAGCTCAGTTTGATAACACCATTTTATGACGATACCGTCTCTTACAAGTTTTTGTCTAAAGTGGCTTCAAGTATTTATAATCTATATTTATCAAGTTAGTTAAGGTTGGATCGTTGGAGTAAGTTACTCTGTGAGCTTTTTTTTTCAATTTTTTCTTTTTACTTATTTAACGAATTTAGTATGTTTATGAGTAATTAGTACATTCAGAATCAAACTCGACTGGATGTAAACCATTTAAAATGATAAATTTCATGTAACAAGAATCTAAATTAAAAATATTTTTATCTATTAATTCATTTACCCATAATTTTTAACTATGACCATCTTCAATGATTTGACTCAACTATATTACATTCCTAGCCCATTTGCACGAGTAAACTAATGGGTGGTATGTATTTGATGGGGAGACTTACTGATAGATTCATTTTATGATTGCGACTTATTAATGGGTATAAAATAGTTGTATATGTGTATATATATTTGATTCAGCACGGAAGACGTGATACTTTACTTGTTGTGATAGGACTAATCGACTCCAATTCGGATGAATTAAACCAATACCAATGTGCCTAAACCCGTCTACCCAACTCTCGTTGAAATAAACTAGTAAAAACACACAAGCTCATAGCAAAATCACTAAAATAGAACAAGTAAAATTCTCCTAATCTAAAGGATAACCATCAATAGAGATAAACATCCATAATCAAGCAATTTAAACAATCATCACCACAATTCCAAACACCCAAACACGAGTGACCTTAGCCCATGGTGCTATAAGCAATTCCCATGGCTACTATGCAAATAAACAAGAAACTCATATGAAAATAAGCAATAAACAACAAGTAAAAACCAATAAACACCTTACACTTAAGATTCAAGCTCCAAACCATACAAAATCCACCAATACTCCATGATAACTTGCTTAAAACTGAAATTGCAACTATATCTATGCTATGCTATGTCTATCTAAGCTATCTATGAAGCAAAATTGAAAAACATGTAAAAGTATTAGTTGCATCTCTCCAAAGTATTACTTGTTATATTCCCTATCTCTCTCCCAGCTACTGAATGTTTGCAAAAACGAACTCCTGGCCTTTTATATGCTTTTGATTCCTCTGACAGGTGTCCCTAGGTCAGAAATGGGGCCTCAGATATTTTTGGCCTGCTCGACTCGAGCAGGGGTGAAGTTGTGCACCCATTTTCATTTCTCTTGTTGCTCGACCAAATTTTGGTCGAGCAACTCAAATTTTCGAAAAAATTGCCAAACTTCTCCTGTGCTCGACCAGAAGGAGGTCGAGCACTTTTGCTCGACTTGAGCAACCCTCCTTTGACATTTTCTTCGAAATCGCATTTCCACAAGCCCAATTTAGGCTCTGCTCGACTTGAGCCATCTTGCACGACTCGAGCAATTGCTTTTACCTAATTTCTTCATAAAACCTTCATTTTTGACTCGATTCCTGCACAATTGCAACACCAAAGCATTAGATGAACTTTCATAACAATTCCAACCATATGATAACTAAAATCATGCAAAATCATCACTCCAAGCTAGGAAATAGCACAAAACTCAAGCAAAATCACCACTAATCAGTACCGATGGATGAACATAAATGAAGGGATGAACACTGCTATGGCTTTTCGGAGAGGGAGAGAGAGGAGGGAGGTTGCCTCTCAAAATCTTACAAAGACAAACTTTTAGGCAAAACCAAATCACTCTATTTCAAAATCTCTCTAATCTCAATCACTCTAATCTTAAATTTAATCTCAACAATACATCTATGTTTTTTAATCTCTACCCTACATTTCATGAGATATTGTGAGGGTAAGATTTCTGAAGGGTTTTCTACTTTTGGGGTGTGCAAGTTATTGCGGGACGTTCCAAAAAATAAATGTGCAAGTTATTATGAGATGAGGGTAGTATATATTTAATATTTGTAGATAGTGTTGCTTGCCAGTCAAACTGACCTGGTCATCAAGCAAGTTGGCCGGGTTTTCTTAGCGAGCAGGCTTGTTCATAGAGTGGGTCTCTTGTGAACTCAAGTGCACCGTGCACTCATGCAACAGAATGATTCATTTAACAAAAAATACTTAACCCATTGAATATATTAGACATGTTCTGTGGATACATGGGTAGGATTGGTGCGAGTGCACGGATTTACCAGTTGCACATGAGACTTTGTCTTGATCATAAGTAGGATAGCTCATATCTATCGATCTCGTCATCGTCGACAACTACTCGTCCCTCTAACCAGCGTCAGGTTCCCATGTGCGAGATGAACTGTTTGGGGTGACTCTAAAACAAATGTAACCTTAATTTCATTCTTTGAGCATATATTATTCAAGTGTTCTTCATTTTTTTTAAGGATAAATATGATATTTTCATTAAAAGTAAAACGAAGTACAAGAGGTACTCGAAATTCATAAAGTTTATAGCTTGATGTCTAAACCAATTAAAATTTCAGTTTTGAAGGTATGCAATCTAAATATGTGATAACCAATTTTGTATAGGATAACAAAACAATAGTGGATGGCGAGCTCTCAACTGGTTTTATCCATCATTTTCCTTCCGTGTGGATCAATTTCTCTAAATATGTAGTTGCTTCTTCCTTTCAAATTTTGCAAATAATGCACTGTCATATAAGACTCAAAAATTTTCTAGTGGTTTTACATATTTCATAATTGGTAGAAGTCTTAAAAGGCAAAGTCTAGTATGAAAATTTGTATATATGAAAAAACTTTTTTATTTACAAACAAATTTTGTATATGGTGAAGGTAAGACAAAGTCGAATGGTTTATGATTCGCTCGGCCCGAGTGGTTCATGGTTCACCTGGCCCGAATAGGTCATGATTTAGGGTTCATTATTTAGTGTTTAGGATGTAGATATCCACCCGGCTCAAATATATCATGATTTAGAACAATTTTATAATTTTTCATACATGAAAATTTTCACACTAGACCTCCTTTTCTTAAAAAATGGTCGATGTTCTCAATTTAGTAGACCAGATGTAGGTTCAACCATCTACGAAAAACCGACCAAAGTGTTCTTCATTTGGGGAATGCTTATTTCTCTATTTCGGGATATTTTGTGAAGAGGTTGGGTACCAGTATGTTGGTACAAATTGATAGATATAGTTTTGTTGCTATTAAAATATTAATTAGAAATTGTCGAGCTGGAATCGTGATATTTTTGAATTTTTTGTTTGGAAATTTGAAGATTCAAGTTTGTAGACTTGAAGATAAGGGTGGAGGATTTAAAGATTTGAAGGAATTTTTAAAAAATTAAAGATTTGAAGGTGTTCTTGATGAACAAAGAGGGTTTATCAAAAAATTTTGTTGATTTTTGGTCGAAATGACCCTTTATTTAAAGCCAATTGTTGATATCGATTTTATCGGATCGAATAAACGGATGTAATGCAGCTATAATATAAACCGGATTAATAACTATCAAATATAACTTAATAGATGAACAAGAATATGGCTAAAAACACTACCAACTCATCTCGACCTTTTATTCTGGTTTTTATTATAATCGTTGATCTAATGATTAAAACTAGATTTAGTTTATATCAAATACTTTTATCTTGTCTCGTAAAATTGATGATACTTTAATATCGACTCTTGATCTTGTCGGATTTGCATATCTTTGGGTCCATTCGAACTTAGTTGAACCCTACTGACGTGTCCGATTATTGACATATTAAAACATAATTTGTGCTCAACAATGATCTTGTCAAAACTGATTTTAGAAATTAACATTAGAATGATATAATTGACCGCTCAGTTAAATGTAGTTTATATATTAATTAAAATAAAATTAGGGATTAAACTTTTTGTAGTCCAGTAATTTTACATCGTTTTGAAATTAGTCATAATTGTTTAGATTTTTTTATTTTGGTCCTGTAAGTTTTCAATTTTGTTGAAATTGGTCATTTTTACTTTATTTTTCCCTTAAATTTCAAAGGCCACTTGAATTTTTTTAATCATAATAATTATGGTTGGATTCTGAGTTGGGTATAAAAAAATTTGTATATTAAAAGACAAAGAAAATCGGGTCTGTTTATTGGGTTTAAATTGATAAAAAAAACAAAAAAGAAATCAAAATACGCAAAAAACCACTATTTTTTCTTAAAAAATACGCAGAAAAATTCTGACAAAAAATTATTAGAATTAAAAAAGTCTAAGTGACTTTTCGAAGTTAAAAAAAATAATAAAATAATTACATAGATGACGGTTACCTGTTTGGTGATCTGCTACAGCAAGTTAAAGGATCAAATTCAAAATTTTTGATAATTTATAGGATCAAAATCAAAAAATTAAAATGATCGGGATCAATTTCAAAATAAAGCAAAGTTATGGACTAAAAAAAATTAATCCCATAAAATTAAACAACTATTCTGTTAATTTCCATTTTTCTTTGGAGAAGACTAATAATTGATTCTCCCTGTTCTCTCTTCTTCCCTAATTTCTGTTGGTATTCCACAAACAATCTCCAGTTTCCCCTTATATTTCAATTATCGCTGCTACGTTTCAAATTTACCGGTCGTCGTTAAAGGCCTCAAATTCTCGTGCCGACCCTGTTACTGACCTCCATCGGCTACTTGCTTCTGTTGGTATGTCCTCCTTCAATTTTATTAACTATTTATAGAAAAAGAGGTTTATGGATTGTTTCTTGGAATTATTGTAACCTCATGGTTTAATTCACTGATGACTTTTTCTACGGATGTACGCTTCTTCTTTGAGAATAGAAATTATGTTCATTCTAATTATTCTTTGCTTTTTTCTTACTCTGTATTGATTAATTCCTTCCAAATTTCTCTTGCAATAGCATCTCAGTTTCTCTTCCTCACTGTGGCAATTAATTACGGTTGACCTTCGTAAATTTTGTTTATTAGGGAAAAATCTGAGGTTGGAGAAGATTTTCCCAATTGGTGTTTTTTTCATAGGATACAATTAAATTATGTAATTGTGTTTTGGTGTCATCCGATTGTGATTTCTCACGGTAACTGGTAAAATTTTACTATTTAAAGTAAGAGAGGCAATAATGGTAGGATTCCATATATTTTTTAGAAATATGTTCATCTTTCTTATAGAGATTCAAGGATTAGAAGCTTAGTTTTGTTGAGTAATCACCGAATAAGTTTTGATGAGTGATTTGGCTTATGCTTCAGGAAGATGAATATAACAAGATCTTCATATAAAATGTCACTGATAGAGTGATTAGCTTAGTAGAGTTAACAGGGTAAAGATTGTTGCCATTTTCTGTAAATGTTTATATATTAATCTTAGAAACAACCTAGAATGTTGATGTTATGTTTTATATTATTGTGCTACTCCTTGGACGTACTTTTTATAGACATTTATATTATTGTTTGCTATGTAGCTTATTGGTACATGATGATTAGGGGATCAATTAAGGAACTTTTCGGAACCTCACTTTTTTGACTTTGTAGCACCTGCTATTTTCTACATATCTTCACATTAATCTTCCCCATCTCAGTTTTTCCTTTCATCTTTCCGCTCCCACGGCTTCCGCTATCTGTGTTCATCTGCCACTTTTCCATTTATTCTTTTTACCATCGTCTCTCCCCTTTCTAATTGATCTCTTCTTTTCCATCTTCCTCAGGGTTTTACTCCGACAGCCGCCGCCAATTTCCGACCGGTGCTTCTCCAATTTCAATTTCAGGTACAAAAAATGCTTTCCTTGCTTCTCCAAATTTTGCTTTCAGTTCTTGTGGTGTTTTGTGGGCTTTGTTTAATTTCAATTTTTATTAAGGATTTGTTGTATATTAATGAAGACTAAACTTACCAATTTGAAATCTTCTGGACAATTTTTAAATTCCTAGAACTAAAAATTCACAAGGCGTTGCAGTACAAAGAATTCTCTTTCAACTCCTTGCAGTTCTGCTTTACCTACACTCAAGAAATAGGCTTCATGCTTAAATGTTCAGCGGCTCCACTTTGGTTCTAATTTTCAGTGATCTAGCAAATACTGTTTCTATTCACATCAGTTACATATGATTAATTCTACAGATATCTTGTCTCCTGGTGATTTGGCATGCTTTAGTATTATGGTGGGAGAATGAGCTCAATTTTTTGTATGAAACTGTGCAACTGTAGGTAGGGTGATCCACAGATATCAGAAGGAATGCACTTAAGTTTACTTCCTTAGAAGATCCCTTGGTAACACATCGTTTTTTGGATTTTTCCCTATAGTATCTCACGGCAATGCAATTAGCTGAAAGCTTTGGATTATCACTAACAAAAGCACCAGTAATTGACACTATAGTACCAATTGTAATAAAACAAAGGAACTGAGAATGACATTAATTAGTAACAATCTGGTGTAATAGCTATACTCTGTCTCCTTTTAGTTGATACTCATTAGAGGAAGACTCTCTCTCCCCCCACTCACTCTCACTCACTCACGCACACCCTGCAGTGACACACATTTATGTCCATAGCATGTCGGTAAGCATCTTGTATATTTTTTGCACATCAGTTGACGTTTTAGGGAGTACAGGTGTTGAGGATGTTTATACACTTTCCCGATTCTTGTCAAATTAGCATGAAAGACAAAGAAATGCAGAGATGAAGTATAAGTTCTTCTAAAGTTTCTCTTTGTTAATTATATAGCTCCCTAATGTGCTCTTTTATGTGAACCTCAATTTTGAGGTGTTTACCCAGTTTTTTAATGATATTTGATCAACTTTTACTGTTTTCTTCTTGATTAGTGCTGTAGATGGCTCAAAACTGCTTACCATTGAAAGTAACTCATTGTGGGCCATGCTATGGGATTGTTGCAATATATAAAATCAATAGAAAGCATTATTTCTAAAGTATTTTGAGAAACATTTTTGTAAATGGAAATGCATGCAATTCAACAGTCCCTGGTATGATTGATTTCTTACTATTATATAAGTGTGGTGGAATAGTTGGAAAAATAATAATGCCTCCATCTCTAATATAATAGTTTTACATCATATTTATACATTATTTTTTATATCACAATTTAAGTAATTTCTTACTTTCTTCCAAATTTCCAAAAAGGAAATCTTGTATATCTCAATATATACCTCGATCTTCTCTTGGTCCAATCCTGTTAGTCTGTCCCCCATCTCTTCAACAAGATGGAATCAGACGATTCACGTTACAAATACATTTCGCCAACAATGAAAAATAGATGTAATAAAAATAACAAGTGTAATATTATTACTTATAGCTTTCTTTCTCAATATCTCAGACTTCTCATGAGCCACATATCTACAACCTGGGAAAAAAAGAAGCCCTAAATCAAATTTGACAATGAAAGCTGTAGATGTTCATGTGATTGAAGTGCCAATGATTCATATGTCTTTGAACCATTCCTCAGGTGAAATATCAGTAAAGTGAAAGCTGTGTGTATAATTTAAGATACATCAAGAAAGCACAAGGTAAGTTTAGGATTGAATAAAGGAAGCAGCTTACTTCTTTCAGCATTGCAATGATCCTGTCAAAGTCGGTTCCTTTGGCTAATGAACTTGTAGCAGCAATGAGCAATCTATAAAAGATGGAATTAGTCATAAGCAATAAAACATGTATTGCATATATAGATCATAAACCAAGAATCCACCTAACTACATGTTCAGTTATAACAAATTGCATATGTTAGTTAGAGTCAATAATCACTTTGTCATAAAACAAACAAGGTGTTATAATCAAATATTAGACACCTAATACAGTTTCCATAAAATGAACATGTGAAAACAGGAAACTTTGTGCAGTGTGCACAAACAAAAGGAGGGTCAATGTATAAATAGAGCTAACATACACTCTATCCTGAATTCTCTAGGACATGATTCAATAAGAAAACAATTTACAAAAGAATATGAGTTAACCCTAATAGTATTTGATTACTGAAGATCATATAACTAAAAAATAACTCAGTAAAACTGAAAAAGGTAAGCCATTTATGAGGATGAGGTTTTCCCCTAATCATTCTCAGTCGTAGGTGAATAGGTGATAGTGTTTAGACTGCTACCAATCTGAGGAAATTGATGAAATAAATGAATGCATGCATTATAATGTATTTACGTAAAAGGATATATATTTGGCTAAAATAAGAAAAATGAAGTGTACAACAATGTTTTTGTACACGTGTTTGAGGGAATAATTATGTATGAATATGACTCAACCGTACAAAGACATAATAGGATAAATCCAAACATTTGCCGATCAAAAGAATGGAGAAGAGATGACAATCCTCCATTAAAAATCTGGTCCGTTCCATTTAATCTTGATCATCTTATTAAGACAAAAAATCATATAAACGATCTCATTCATGAGATTGGGTTACAAATTTTTATAAATCAACATCTGTCTCTTGTAAAATATTAAAACGTCATGTTCAAATCGTCTTATTTTGAGATCGTCTTACACAAGTATGCCTCTTTTGTTAATCTTACTTAATATATAATGTGAAAGATCTAAAGTTTAAAAGCTAAAGTTACACGGTTCAGTATAAACAAATTTCATATTTCAGTACAATATGATTTTAAAATACATTATGGAGTGCACGATGCACATGGTGCACATGAGACTCACTCAAGAAAAATAATTTTAATGGTGAGCTCGTGAATATCTATAATTAAGACCGACTTCGATTAAAAAGTAAATAAATTAAGCTCAAATTCTTTAAAATTGGATTCGCCTCGATTCAATTACATCCCTGGGAGTTGAGAGTCTCGACACCCCTCCCACGGCATTCAGTTTATACATGTGAGATGACATGAAAGTATTGACTTTGGAGTTTGGAGTCGTAAATAAATCCATATAATCGCGATAATTTTGGGGGTGCCAATTTAAAATTCTTGGTTACCCCTAATTTCAGAACCTGCTATTAGGAATAGGATTACCCAATAACTAATGAAGGTTTTGTTCTGCTACAGCTAAGAGAGAGAACAAACTGAATCAAGCACCTGTTCTTCTCTGATTGGCTTATTCCTGATTTTCAAAGAAAACGAAAAAGAGGTACTCCTTTTTAGGAACATGGCAACACACCTATCACAATACTCCTTTCGATGTTTATCTCTTTAAAGCCCCCTTTTCCCCTCGTAGATTAACGAAAAATGTGATTTTGGAATTTTATTCCTATTTTATAATTTTGATTTATTCTGAGTGAGAATTTTGTGCTTTATTTTCATGTTAATTGTGTGTCGGCGTGGCCTGAAATGATTTGTCTCGGTTTGTAATGGTGATTTGAAAATTTTTAGCTTCGATTTTTTCCGGTGGTATTCTGGTTTTATTTGCTTTTGCACAATTGTCCTGTTTGTAGGTAACTTGTTATTGCAGCATTGATTTTGATTGTACATTTATCGTTGACTTAAAGAAATATTTGAAGATATTATGATCATCCATAGAATGCCGAAAAGCTGATTTTGCTTTGATTGAGAGGATGATTATTCAGTAAGCATCTATAGATTTGATTGTTTCAAGTTGTTATTGATATGCGCTTTGACTAGCTTTTCCATAAAAAACATAGGGAAAATAGTAAAATTCAGAAGATAATATGAAGCAAACTAATATATACGAACTATCATTCTGATTCATATATAAATGAGATAAGAGTGAGTTGAGAGACATTTGTTGGTTGTTTCCTTGGGTGTGTATGAGGGGTGGGATTATTCAACTTGTTAATCCACTGGGTCCTCTTTTTGGTGCATCAGTTGAGGACTATGGTTTACAATGAATTCACGACGAATAAGTTTTATTTACATAAGAAACAACACCGATGACTTGTGGTTAACCTGCTATCTGTTCACCCTCTATAGCAATTAAGTTTCTGATTTTGCCATTTCCAGCACTCTATACATATTTGATCTCTCTAATGATAGTCTTACCATGAATAGTAACTGAAGTTTTGTGTTTCTTTTTATTCAAGGGTCTGCAAGCATCGTTGATTTTCCTGTGATACTGGTCTAAAAGTGGAGTTCTATCATTGCTGTGTTCATATTTAGCTTCAAATTATTTATGTCAACTATAATTCAAGGAAGATCTACCCCTTTTGACACATAAGAGGATGCTTCACAAAATTTGCTGAGATCAATTAAGAGGAAGATCTACTCCTTCTGAAAGATGTGGTCAATACATCTTCTCATGAACAAACTTTTGAAAGCGGTTGAAGAAAATTTCGAGGGACCTTTTGGAGATCACTTTAACTTTGTTGAAACATACACTGCCCAGAAGTCACCGAGCAGAAGTTTGGTCTTGTCTCACTTTGTTGAAGTAAGTCTCATATTTCGTCCATTATCTCTGCTATAAGTTGCTAAATTTCTACAAGTAATAGTTTGAATTTGAGTTGTGTATATATATATCCTATCATGTGAATCATGTGTCTTGATTCTAGGTACCGCATATAAATCAACAACATACATGGGATTGTGGTCTTGCTTGTGTTCTAATGACTTTGAGAACTCTGGGTGTCTATGGCTGTAATATTCAAGAACTAGTGGACCTCTGTTCTACCACAAGGTACCTTCAACAAAATGATAGGCTAATAGCTGTTTTTTTGTGTTTAAGTTTTCTTTACCTTGTTTCAAAATGGTGATAATAATGACAAAATGTCATGCTTATGTTAAGACACTGTTCTGATAGCCTATTATACTTATGTTTCAGTGTTTGGACTGTTGATTTGGCATATTTGCTGCAGAAGTTCTCTGTAAGCTTTACATACTGCACTGTTACATTAGGAGCCAATCCAGATTTTTCTGTTGAGACATTTTACAAGGTAACAATCATTCTTACTATATACATGTGGGTTATTTTAAACAGTAAGTGGATTTATGTGGCAGTAATTTGCTGGATTTATTATCAGTCAATTAGAGCCAATTTTTTAAATATCGAGGATATCATTTTACAGGACCAATTGCCTAATGATCTTGTACGAGTAGATTTGCTCTTCCAGGAAGCTCGTGCAGCTGGAATCCATATAGAGGTACACTCTACTCGCTTAAGTTGATAATTCTTCTTATGAAAAAAAATTGGTTGAACTCTCAACATTTCTGAAAAACAAAAAAAAATCATTGTTAAACAGTTCAATGACCCCCACCCCTCCCCAAACCCCAAAAAAATAAATACGTATATGTAGCCCTCCTCATTGTGTGACCTTGTTTGGGGACCCCTTTTTGTTTATGTTTCTAGATTATATACGCAAATCCTATTTGCCAAAAGGTGATAGCGAATGTTTAGCCATGTCTTTTTTTTTTTTTTTTTTTTTTTTTTTTCACATTCAGTTTTATCAATTGTAATTTATTACGTATGATGCTTGGTTTTTATATGAATGACACAAATTCTCTTCTTTACAGTGCAGATCGATTAGCATGAAAGAGATTTCTAACTTCATCTTGACCGGAAAATATGTTGCTATTGCCTTGGTTGATCAGCATAAGTTAAGGTATGTTGTACTTTTATCACTTTGAATGAGCAAGCAAATTGGCATTCTTTTGGTTGCTTTTTCAACCTAAATTCCATTAAAACAGTGTTCAGTTCATTCTCTCAAAACAGATCACATGTTATCTCCACGTCTAGATTTTCTAATAATGCATAACTTCTAACACATTTCGAAGCTACCCAAACATATTGAAACATAGCCATAGTCTTTATTCGTTTTTCAGTTTCCAAGTTCTCTTTCACTTATCATTTATGCAATTCTTTCACTTTAAACTGTAACATTTTTGTAGATTTTCAATTTTTTTTTTTTTGCGTGGCAGTCCATCTCATCTAGAAGATATTTGTATCTCAGACTTCTACAGCGGAGGGCCTGGCTACACTGGTGAGTATGTTTCTATTAAAGTGCTAAGGGACTTTATTGATGTTTAATAATATTAATGATTTAGTTGAAGAAATCTTTTGTAAAGTTCGTTTTTGAGTTAAGTTACTTAAGTAGCATGTTGCATGCAATCACATGAAGATGCTCAGGTTTGCTAAAAGTTTCTTAGAGTTAAACCTTGAGAATAGGAATGACGGAATCATAGGCCTTACTTTTCCAAGCACGAGTATATACAATTCAAGGCATGTACTTAAAAAATTGAACTTCCAATCTCATTATTCAGTAAGCATATTTTCTTTTTTATGAATCAGATTCTACGTAATGGCAAATACTTCTATGCACCAGTTGCACAGTTCTACCCATGTGCATTTTTAAACTTTTGACTAGTAAGCATTAGTTGGTCTGTATTAATTGTTTTCACTGACAATATTAGTTGTGCACCAGTTGCACCCAAGTGTTCTGAACGGGAAAGTTTTTCTCCATGATCGTGATGAATAAGTTCTTTCAAAGATTGCTTGTACTATGGCCTCTGCAGGTCACTACATTGTTATTTGTGGCTATGATGCTGTTACAAATGAGTTTGAGATTCGAGATCCTGCCAGCTCAAGGTTTTCAAGTTTTTCATATCTTGTTGTCGAGTTTGTGGGTTTGACTGCATTTCTTGTAAAAAATTAATCATAATTGTTATATTAATAATTCACATTTCCCTTCGCCTGTTACAAACGTGATGATAATGAGCTCTGCTAATTTGTGAAGATGTATTTTGCAGGAAACATGAGAGAATTACTTCATGGTGTTTAGAACAGGCTCACAAATCCTTTGGTACTGATGAGGATCTTCTTCTGGTAAAATTTTCTATGAATTATGTATTTAACTCGTTTCTTTTGAAATATGGCCTGTGAGCGTGGGTTCGTAATTCATTAATAATGGGTGATATTATGCTATTAGGAATATACAAATTAGTGTTTCATTTTAACACTAAATTTCATGAAATGAAAATTCATCAAAATACCTGAAAGAACATATTGAGAGGCCATCATTCAGATATCTATAAGAAGCCCAAGAAAAACGAAAATACATGAAAGAAGTATATTATGTAAATGTCCTAATATAAAAGAAAAACAGAGTATATATGCTTATGGTATCTGTGTTAACTTGGCCTTCAGATATCTCTTGAGCTGGGAGGAGACGAAGACAGCCGTTAGGATTCTTAATCCCCGTGACACTGCTATTTCTTGAGACGGGAGGAATCAAAATTAAGCGCTTCAGCATTGTTAATACTCGATTTTTTCGGTCTGTTGACTTGGTCTCGTGCACATATTCTCACTTGTACATGTCTACTGTATATAGTCCCAGTGCTGCAATGCTCCTCTCCTGTTTGGTACATTCATGAATCTTGATTAGTTCATTGTATTGTATCTGTAATTCAATCAACGCATCTTTTACATATTATTCTCACCTTTGCTCTATTTTTAATATTAGTACTTGATGAAAAAAAGGGTACGTTTTGACATGCAAAAAAGTGACATGGAGTAAACCAGATTTTGAAACTGGGGTTTTCAATAATTTGTTTTAAGCAGTATTTTTATAAACGAACTGACGATCAAATTGAACTAAGCACTTGGACCAGTTAAAACGGTCTATGCTTTTTTCCACTAAATATTACCAATCTTACACTAAAAAGTAAAATAAAATAAATATGTGTCAATAAATATTAAAAATTATAGTAATTTATAAGTTTCTCAATACGTATTGAGATAGATTAACAAAATAGAGTTACAGACAACCCAAAATAATTTAGAATACTACCTCCGTCCCAAGAAAACGTACACGTCACTTTTATTATCGAGTTTTAGTGAGCGGGTTGTTTATTAGTATTTCAAATGATAAAGTGATTTTTAAGGAGGGGTATTATAGATCGACCTCTCATCTATTATATGCATCTTTAAAAATTACTTTATCATTTCAAATACTAATAAAAAACTCACTCGCAAAAACACGTGAAAACAGTAAACGTGCACGTTTTTATGGGACGGGGGGAGTATTAAAATTGAAAATAGGAATAATAAAGTTTAATATTTATAAATAGAACCCCAAAATTTTTTAAAATATTTATAAATAATTCAACTAGTTCTACTTATTTTCAGGGTTCTACTGATTTTTTTTTTCGATTTAATAGTAAAAGCAACTTTTTGGGGGCTGTTGGATCAATTTCATGACTGATTTTCAATTCAACCAGTTGAACCGATCGATTTAATCCAGCTATGAAAACACTAGTTTTAAGTACTATTTTGACATAAAGTTTAATTGCAATATTCAAAAGTAGATTTATCATCAAATTTTGCATTGGCCTTAATTTGAATTGTGCCCCTTACAATATCACGATGTTTATTTAAGGAGTGACATTTTGGCACACTAGTTCACCATGTAATTGATATAATTTTGACTAATAAGTTTCAACCAGACTATTTTTCATATTTTTCCACGAAGTGTTAAAAATAACAGTTGAAAAGCATTAGTTAATATGATGAAGATTATTAGCTAATATGAAGAAAATAATATGTGTGGAATTAATATTTTCATATAAATAAACACTTCCTATTATCTATTTAATGTTTTTTTTAGGAATTAGACCACTTTACTTTTAACCATCTAGTTAAAAAGATATATTGTATTTGCAAAGCTTATAAAAGGGTCGGTTATTCACACCCCTTAATTAGGAGATACGCCCACATTATTTTTTTATTATTTTATTATAATTAAGAAATAACTCATATACTCTTTAATATCTAAAACACTTAAATAACTAATACTAAATACACAATTTCCAGCGTCGTCCTACCACCGTACCATCACCAAACTTAGTTCGTATTTTGTGTATCAACTATGGTGGGTGGGGTGTTTCTCGGAATACATGTAAAGTTCAAAAACCTATGAAATTTGTAATATTGAATGTTTTATATTTTTTTTATTTAATGTTTTGGGTATTGTTTATGACATGTATATATTGTTAGGTTTTAGACCTAGACAGATGATGAAAATTATATAATTGTCATTCACGCACTTATTTTGCAATTTTTTTCCGTTATACATATTCAGACTTGATTTATTGAAATATGTCATTGTTTTTAGTAACAATATGCCGAAATATATCACAATTCTCGAAAACTATATGACGAAATATATAGAGTTCTATGAAAAGTAACAAATTTTGGTCCTTTTTAAATCTCTAATAATTTGGACAAAATTTTGTCGAAAATTTGGTGAAATTTCAAAACACCAGGTTCGAAAATCACTCTATCCATTTTTTTTTAAACACAAGTTATTTTTCGACAAAAACCTAATGCGCGATGACTCAATAGTCAGCGTTCTCACCGTCAATCTGTCACTGATTAACTCAACATTACAAAATAAAATGTCTAATCGTCATTTGGAGAGATGAGGATGAGGGGTGAATTTTTTGCCTAGGTTTGAAAATAAAACAAAAAAAGAACAATTACATTGAATATGAACAATAGTGATAGTTTATGGGATGTGTTACATGTGTATCTACTACTGCTTAAAAAAATGGGTAGGTGAATTAATTAAGGGGTGTCCGTGTATCTCCTCATTAAAAGGCCCCCTTGTAAAATTATCAATAGTGTCTTGTGATATGATGCACAGATTCTTCTAAAAAAAGTCATCGAATCGTATCGGATACTCTTAGGGTACGGATGCCGGTGCGATTTTCGTCGGATTCGCACCGGATATGCCACGTGGCGAATCCGTAAATAATTTTTAAAAAATAAATTAGGATACGCGTATCCGGTATGCTGGATACGCGTATCCGGTGCGGGAAGGGTGCGTGAGTGGTTATTTTTTTAGAAAAGATTATTTTTTTGTTTATTTTTGCAATTCTTCATGACTAAAACTCTATTTGGACATGTTATAAAGTACTTATATGTGTTATTTAAATTGAACATTATTATGTAATATAATTTAAATTGATAATATATCACTTATTTTTTTTAATTGAATTCTTTAGTATCACTTATGTATTGAACTAATGTTATTTGAATTAATATTTTCTTACTTAATTACATTAAATTATTGAAAATGTTTAAGTTTTATGTGAGTTACTTACATTTGATATATTAATTTTAAAAATTTCATATATCTTATAGATATTATATAAAATAAAATATAAATAAACAAACGATTATCGTTCTTGACAGATTATTACCCATGAAAAATCAGATATCCTCGTAAATCATATCTTATCGCCTCAAGATCCCTCAAGACCAGCATTTTATATGCAACATAGCCTGTAATCTTTAAAATTAGATCCCAACAAAACTTAATTCAATATGTAAGCCCAAGTGATGAAAAAGCCCAATTTATTGTTGACCCAAGAAATCCCCGACTAGTGCTAATTTATGCATACACTATACAATGAGAATGAACGCAATTGATGAGGACAATAAGATGGCCGGACGTTGAATACATCAACCAAATATAAACTAATTACCCCTCAAAAATAAAAAACTAATTAAAATACTAGTATATACAATCAATTTAGAATGGTTCTATCACTATATTTAATAGTATTCATATGTTGGTTTGTGTAACTATGTTGTCCCTTCCCTTGTAATTCGAGTTAAAAATATAAATATCTTTTGTAACTTGTTGGTAATATTTAAAATACAAAAAATATCACGATTTATAAAATATTTTATTTTACAAATAGTAGTATTGTTTTGACTTTTTCATATAACAATAATAATTTTTATATGTAATAATAATATAATTCATGTATATACCTAATTCGCATGAGCGTCACTCTTGGCTCTTATTCCATTGATTTTGATATGAATACGTCTAACGTATAAAAAAACAATTATTTAATTCTTTATCAATACTCCTCGTTATATATTAAAATGCAAAAGAATGAGGAAAAAAATAATTCCTAGGTAAAATATCAAATTGAGAATAAAGTAAGTTAAAAAAACAACTTTTTAAAATAAAAAATTACATTAGAGGTTTGCAATAAAAAAATATTAAAATTACAATTAGGACTGAGCGGGCCGGCTGCCGCAATTATGATCCTAGGTTTTTAGTGGAAATAATAATTAATTATTTAGCAAAAATAATTATAATTATAAGTAATGAAGAAGTCCATGGCCATGGGTAGTTTTTTCTTTTTCTTTTTTTTTTTTGAAAATAATGGCCATGGATAGTTAATGCATCATTGAATTATATGTTAGTATATCAAAATGTTCATTGTCAATAATCTCTACCAAAAGTCTTGGGGTTTATTTCATGCTTTTGACTTTCTGCAAATTGGCATTTGGCAATTTGATCCACAACAGTAATATTAGAAGGATATAGTTTATTGTGAACTCGAATTTAGATAAATTTTTATCTTAATTTAACAGGATTAAAGAGCATTTAAAGAATATAGAAATATATTTGATTGGATGTTTTTCCTTCGAAATTAAATGCACCAAGTCTTATATGCATGTGCACTTGCAATAATAATTTTTATATTAACATGCATGTTTCATATCAAGTTTTTAATTAAATCTAACTTGCATATTTCAATTATATTTATATACACGTTTAGTTATATTTGTCTGCACATTTCACCCATATAACCAGTTAGACGATACAACTTGTGCACAACCGACGTAATTAAATATGAGAGACGGTCATATATATCAAAATGCATTTTCTAATTCAGATCAATTTTACGAAATTAGAGTGAAATAATTAAATAATTAACTAAAAGAATCATGAAAAATTGAAATCACATGAGGGTATGCATCGTCCTCAATATTTATTTGCTTTGCCGGACACGGCGAAAAAGAAACTACTACATAATAATAAATCCCAATTTCCAATTTTCTATAGTTAATTTTATTTTCTTAATTATCTATTCCCAATATACAAATATTAAAAAATAACCTTGATAAAGAATTATGATAAAAATAACAAGTAAATCAAATTCACTCAGCAGAAAATTTCAGCTTACTGATTCAAGTTTTAAACCACTACTTTAATTAAGACAAGAATGCAAGCTATTTGCTTTGACTCCTTCACACTTTAAATAGCTTTTTTTTTAAGAGTTGGTATGCTTCGAAACTTCTTCACCACGAATTTTTTTTTTTTTTTTTTTTTACAGACATACACTTTAGTAATATAAGTCACACACTTCAGTTATCACTACGACACTCTTTGCTATAATATAAGTCACACCCTTCACTTTTTATGAATAGAATTTTACAAAAAAAAGTCACACACTTTACAGTAAAAAGTCACACACTTTAGTAATATAAGTCACACTCCTTAACCAGTTTCACCGTAAAACTTGTTCACACTATACTTTCTTTTTTTTAATAGAATAAATTATGTAAGATAGTGGAAATTGGAAAGATGTGACACATACAATTAAGAATTATACTTAACCAAAAAAATCTTGGATTATATCACCATACAAGACTTGTTCAATTGTCAATTAACCAACCTAGTGTATATGAAAAGCCTTTAAATTTGTGTATTTGAACATATCAAACAGTATCCAAGAATCATAGATTGAAGGTGTTTATCTCTCTCAGGCGCTCTCACAAAATTAGATTTTGTCAGGTAACAAAATTTCATTCCCTTTAATTTCATTTTGAATGACAATTTAGAGAAATTGATTGTTTTTGTTGCACTATAGATCTTCCAAGCACCTATAATTTGTATTGTATGAAATCAATCTTTTGCTTAATTTTTTTTTAATCTACATAACTGTGTAGGTTTTAGTTATTAACTATATTATTATTATGTATAGGGTCTAGTTCAAAATTGGTGCGAATTCATTTATGTATATACTTTCTCATTTACACATGAATGAACTCTAGAAAAAGTGATGTATTAATTTATAATATACTCTGTGATAACTCCTATATAATAATGGGAAAATAGAAAAAAAAGAAAAAGAAATAAAGGATTTCTACCCACTTTTTTTTATGAAAAAAAGAAACTATTCACTACCCTCTTATAAGACAAATATATTTTTAAAAGTAAGTAGTGATTTTTAAGTTAAGAATTTATGGGTTGTTTGTTTTAAAGAAAATTGATCGTTCCAGTCGTAAGCTGGCGAGTCTTTATGGAGATCTTTCTAAGATGAATCTTGATCTATTTGGTAACTGCGTGAGATGATTGTTTCTTTGAACAAAAGTTTGTATAAATTTGAGATTCATGAATTTGAGATTCAATACATTCTGAATAAATCTGATATGTATATAAATATTTGTAGATTTATTTTATAAATGTGTAAAAAAAGTCGAATTACATGCATTAGGTGCACTATAGACTTTAATAATGTATATAAAATTAATATGCTATGGATTATTATTTTTTAGAAAATGAGTTGCTAATAGCTAAGAGCATATATCACAATGTCAAATGGTGTTAGATCGTTGGAAGGATATATACGTTAAAATCCACCTCCCTTGTAATTTTATTTTGAAAAGACCCTTGTTGTAACGGTAAAAAAAATGGTCGACAAAAACTTGTATAGATCTGATTCATTTTACGAATTTTGTTTTTAATTCATGACATTTGACCATACCCAGGATATAATACGTGTCAAATTTAATGGTTTAAAAAAATGTTGAAAATGAATAAAATAACTCAAATAATCCAAGTTCATATCATAAATCTGGTTCATGGGAGACCAACTCAAAAAGAAACTACTACATAGTAAAATTTCCAAAAATTAAATCAAATCTCAATAGTTGCTCAATGGTAATTTTTGTAACCATCCCAAGTAGAATGTTAAATATATATTTTCAAAAAGATCATGAACACCATTTCTAGGTCCAACAGACACTACCATTTTAAAGCCAAAATTTAAGAGTAACTCTTTTTAGTGTATGTTTGTTTGTTTTGGGATTATGGTGGGCGTGGAAAATCTCGGATTTTGGAGTGGTAGAATGTTAAAATCTTGATGAGTAGTTAAGATGTATGTTTGTTGTGGGATTTCATAAGGTAGGACGATGGAAAAGTTAATTGATGTGATATTATTATATTATTTTGAGTGTATTAGGAGAATAAAAAAGTAGAAGATGTGAGTGTATTGAGAGAATAAAAAGTAAAATAGTAATAGATGATGCAATTCTGATAAAAAAAAAGTAGTAAATGATGCAATAGAGTGAGATTAATATGATTTCAAAATTCTTACTTTAAGTTTCAAAACAAATGAAAATTTGAAATTGTAAAGTTTAAAGTTTGTTCGGGATAATTGCGAAACAAACATACCCTTATGAATTCGAGTAGTCGAGTTCACAATGAACTATATTACTGTTATGTATAAGACAGTGTAATTATTATATAATGCAGTAAGTAACAAGTAACAATAATAGTGCGTAACATAGCATGAGTATTTGAGGAAATATAATTCAATGTGAATTCACGTTTTATGCAAACTTTTGTCAAAATTTAAATGTTTCGCAAGTTTTAATAAATAATTTTTCAAAATCTGGGATGTTTAATCTTGATTGCATATTTACTTTCCATTATTATTGAAAGAATACTAGATTTGATAATCCAATTTTAAAAAATCAGCCTAATTAAAATCACAGAATTAAGGCATGCGTACGCGTATATGGAAAAGGAAAAAAAGAAAATCCAAATATTACAGATTTAAAACAGCTGTAACGCGGCCCACAAACACGCACACTGTATTTCCGTTTTAAATCACACAAACACGCCAGAATAATTGAAAACCTCACACACTTATATATACACACATACATACATACATTGTTTCTGTTATTCTGTATAATTGTATGATATTCATCTCTCTCTGCATTCTGTTTTGATTTTTGATGATCTGATACTTTACACAGCAATGGCCGATCCACGCGTTCATCCGATCGACGCCGACGCGAATCCGCCACCGCCTTCGTCTTTCTCATCCGGCGAAAATCCAATTCCACCGAATCCTCCGCCGTCGAAACCGGTCCCGCCGCCGGCAACTTACATAGTCCAGTTACCGAAGGAGCAAATACTCCGGTACCCTCCGCCGGAGAACGCCAGGAAATTCCAAGCTCTCACGCGCCGCAAAAATCGACGGAGCTGCTGCCGCCGCTGCTGCTGCGTCACGCTCAGCCTTCTCATTCTCCTCGTCGTCGCCGCCGCCGTATCCGCCGGAGTGCTGCACCTGGTATTCCGATTCAAATCACCGAAATACTCCGTCACAAGCTTCGGCATCAAGGGGATTAATCTGACGTCACCGGCGCCGGTCTCGCCGGAATTTAACGTCACAATCAGATCTGAGAACCCTAACGGCAAGGTCGGGATTTATTATTTGAAAGACGGCTCCGTTAGCGTGTTCTACGACGGAGTGAAGCTGAGTAACGGCGTTTTGCCGGCTTTTTACCAGCCGAAAAAGAACGTGACGGTGGTTCACACGGCGTTAACGGGGTCCAGCGTTTTGATAGGTGGCGCCGTCAAAACGTCGTTAAGGAACGCGCAGAATCAACGACGGATTCCTTTTGTGGTGAAAACAAAGATGCCCGTTAAAATTAAGGTGGGGTCCATTACGACTTGGAAAATTAGGGTGAAAGTGAAATGCGACGTCGTAGTGGATGCTTTAAATGAAACTGCAAAAATTGTCTCTAAAGACTGTGATTATAGTGTGAGACTATGGTAGATAAAAATTATACTATTATTAATTTTTTTTTTGTAAGTGAGGATTGTGATTATACTGTGAATTAGCATTTAGCATAGTAGGTTTTTTTGTGTGTTTTTAGTTAAAAAGGTCATATATTGTTTTATATACTTTTAAGAATATTAGAGATCAGAGACACAATTCATGATATAAATTCATTGATCAAGTTTTAATAACTATTGAAGAAGATATCAATCGTGCTTTTAATAACTATCTTGCAACCTATGTTTTAAAAATCGGAACCGAAAGTTAAGCCGGATGACCCTAAAAAAGGTTGGATTGAGGTCGGATCGGTTGAGCCGGATAGAGCTGGTGTGACGTCATAATAAATATTATATATATATATATATATATATAATTTTGATATGGAGATCACGAGTGGTCATCTTATGGAGCCCAATTGATGATTTGACTTTCCACCTCATCTTATTACCTAATTAAAGTAATTTAAATTAATTTTAAAAAAAACCCTACACCCTAAAAAAAAAAAATCATCATGAACCCAAAAATCATCCTATTCGGTAGGGTGAACCAATCCATAAACCACTTCGGACAATAACCATGAACCACTCGGATCGAGTTTGGATCCGTAATTTAATTTAAATTATTTAATTAGTGCAAAACGATATTTAATTTTTTTTTCAATTTTTTTTTTTAAAATTCACTTTTTAATATTTATACTAGCTAATAATTAGAGAATTCAAACTTATATTGAAAGACTTTTGCTGAAAATTCACTTGACAACCTTTTTGCATAGACATTTATGCACTTTTACTACTCTCTCTCTCTCTCTCTTGTCTCTCAACATAGCAACATATATAACCATATATGCACATGCACCAATGCACACTCTAAGGTCATCTCCAGCCTAAAACTCCAAAATGGAGATCTTTATATTCAAAAATAAATTTTTTTGCGCTTTATTTTTAAAACCTTCTCCAACCATAAACTCTAAACTTTATTTTATTTATTATTTTATTCATTTCCAATATAACACAATCATTAAACAATATATTAATATTGATATTTAAATTTATTAATCAAATTAAATACCTGATTAGTTAATTAAATTATTTAGTTAATTATAAATATAATTAATTTTTTTTATCAAATTCATAAGAAGTAAATATTTTCGATTATTAGTATCTGTATTTTTTATAAACTTATGTTAACTTATTTTAATTTGGCGTTGTTATGTAATTTAAATTTATAGAATACATGTCTTTTCGTATTAGGCGAAATATGATCATGTACTCATATCTAATATGTAATGTATGTTTTGTTGTATTTTACGTGATTTCTTGTTGGTAAAAATATGAATTTTTTATATTCATAAAAAAAAATTAAATTACACAATAAAGTAACTCTAATTATAATTATAGTATCAATTAATTGTATAATTATATTTATAAATATAAATAAAATTAAATTAAATATAATAAACATTCAATTGTAAAATAAAATTATAATTATAATATAAAGTAATTCTAATTTAAACAACAAAATAACTCTAATTGTAATTGTTATATCAATTAATTGTATAATTATAAATATTAATAAAATAATAGATATAGAGTTTAGAGTTGTGAATAGTGTTACTCCAAATATGGAGTTCACTGTTCAAAACTCTATCTCCAAATCCTAAAATAGAGTACTGTCTAAGACAAAAGATATGATTGAAAATGAAACAAAAATCAATCAAACACTACATACATATTATATATATACATACACCCAAACAAACACTATATATATATATATATGCACGTCGGGCAGAGCGACGAGGTGCAGCGGCTTTGGGATTTGAATGCTGGGTGATGTATGGTGGCCGGAGCGGCGAGGCGAGGTACAACGGCAGCGGCTCTGGGATTTGAATGCTACGAGGTGCAGCGGCTTTGGGATTTGAATGTTGGGTGATGTATGGTGGCCGGAGCGGCGAGGCGAGGTACAACTAACCGAATGCTAGGTCTCTAGATTTCTCTCATTTCATCAAATCGAGTCTACCGGCAGCCCTTAGGCCTAAGCCCCCATTTTTTTGGGAGGGCTCACTCTAAGGTTCAAATGGGTCCCCAAAATTACTCTGAGGTACTAACACTTATATTCTTTACTCTTAGGTACAAATCCTATAGCTAAAAACCAAACTACCCTTGCTAAGCTTTTAACTAAAAAAAACCCAAACCAAATTCAATAAACTTGCTGCAACTATTCACCGATGGGGACATTATTTGGTTTCCCAATGTCTTCAGAACCCCCTTTGGTTTCCCATTTCATAGCAAAAATTACATATCTATGAGATGATAACCCTTTTCAACAACCACTGCTTCGCCTCCTACTTTTGCTCCAATTAATTCATTTTATTTTTTTCCTACAAATTCAATTACATATCATATGCATTACCAAAAAAAACACATTAAACATTTTAAAAATTTAATAATCATTCAAAAAGCACAAAATTCAAAAAAGTTTTAAAAAGAAGATTATTAATTTATCTATTTAAAAAAAAAATAATATGTTAGTATTTTAGAAAAATAAATAAAGATGAAAATAAATAAAAATTAACAATCTCTATCGATTTTTTTTTGCGGTCAATTCATACTTAATTTTTTTGTATTATTTGTTAATTGAAATTTATTTTGAATTATAACTTTAATTTCAAAAAACACTTTTCGATAAAAAGAAATTAAATCAAAAAAAAAAAAACAATTAAAATAATTCACCAAAAAGAAATAAACATATAAAATACATTTAATTTAATAAAAATTATAAAATTAATATATATTTATATATGTTGGTTCGGGTTAAATTTAAAACCGTCCCATCGAGTGGAAATGTTATTTCCCTAATCTATGCATTACCAAAATTTGTAAACTTTAAAATTTAATCTATTAAAAATTCAAATTAATTTACTCTGATAATCTGAAAATTAACAAATCGATTTTTTTTTACACAAAACACTTTCCCAAATAAAGCAAAATTTGAAATTTCCTCTAAATACATCTTTAGTCCCATCGAAAATGTTATTTGCACAAGCTCAAAAAAATATTCTCTGAGTGCAAATATATTTACACAAAGTCGTAAAAAATATTCAAACTAAATTTTGCACAAAATACAGAAAAATATTTGTCTTGATGCAAAAATATTTGCACAAAATACAGAAAAATTTACATAACTATGCAAAAAATAAAGCCATCAATCTGCAAATTATCCACTCCAGCAGGTATTCCCTTCCACATATATAGAAGCAACTCTATCTACTTTCAATCTTCCTCCCATTGTAAACTTCACTTATTTTTTCTAAAACAAAAGGAACTCACATTACTGCATCAGTCTAGAACCTTCGCTGGCTAAAAGCCCCACGCCGCCTCTCGAAGCCCTCCGCCGATCGAAGTCGTTGTTGACTTACACCGTCGATTGTGTACTCTCCGCCGCTGTCTCTCAAGATCCCAGATCTGTAGGCCCGACGCGTCGTTTGTAGGCCACCGCGCATCCCTCCGCCGTGAAAACCACCACCCGGCGACGGATCTATTCATATCCGCCGTCACAAAGCACCGCTCCCCATTTCCGTCACCACCACAAAAACACCGCCCACAATTACCAATTATTTTTTACTCCGGGATGGAGGAGAGAGCGCGGTGGCGCAACCATAGACTAAGGTTTTTTCTTGGTTTGAGGGGGGTTTTCTCATACTGGTGGGTTGAGGTTATTTTACAGAGAAAGAAATGTGGGCAGAGAGAGAGAAATGGTGGAGTTTGGTATATCAGACGGGGGCATGGGTAGTAAGGGAATTTCATGTCCTATTTTGAACTTAAGAGTAATATAGAATTTTGATGAAACCTACCAGTAATTAAGTGGAATATTTTCAACCTTTGAGTAATTTTTTTTTTTTTTTTAATGTTGAAAATCGGTGGTTTCCTCGATTTTTTTTTTCCCCATTTTTGACTTTTGCCTGAACGGTTTAATAGCGGTTCTAGACACCCCTATTGAACCGTTCAATAGCGATTCTCCGGTCCGATCGATCCGACCAATCGATCGGACCCGTATTTTAAAACTTACCTTGCAACCTCCCAATAAAAAAATAAAAAAAAGTGAGGAGGAAATATTTCTTTTAAAGTGACGATCTCACTCCTGACCTGCACTTTAAATATTTTTGCCCCAACATTCCAATCTTCCAATTCTTATATTTAATTTACATATTGTTGCGCATAAAAAATAAAGAAAATTGATTAGCCACTAAATTCTTTAATTTGGCACCATTTCAAATTATTTTTAAAATTTTAAAATTAATTTCTTATTTCTTACTTAAAAAATTACAATGTTAAGAATGTTTGTGTCTATGAATTCATTTAAACAACGGTCTACAACTTAACATAAATTATATACACTTTTCTCAAAATGTTAAAGTGTCAATGCCCAACGATACCTCGTCTCACCGTGAGATTGTCTCATGTAAATGTGTTTCATTAATTTATTATCTATTAAATCTTTTTAACTCACAAAAGTCATATTTCTGTGTCGACGCTAATTTTGTACTTCTGTATAATTATGTTATAATAAGTATAATTGTATTTTTTTTTTTTTTTTTATCGGGCAAAGTTAGTTGTTAATAGTTAGTAGTTAGTTACACCAAGCACCCAAATACTCCACGAAATCGTCAATCAACCTTATAACTCCCATAACTTCAATTCATTCCCAGAGGGGATCGAACCTGGGTCTCACTGCGAGACTGTCTCATGTAAGTGTAGTTAGTATAATCGTATTTCTTATGTATTTTTTTTTTATATATAATTGTATTTTTTTATTTATTATCTATTAAATCTATTAACTCATAACAATTATGTGAACATTTATACATAATTATGTTCCAACGTTCCAAAATTATAAAGTCAAATAAAAAAAAATTAATTTCATAATTGAGTCCATAAAATTTGAAGTAGGTCTTGTGTGAAATATTGCACACTAGTGTTATGTGTAATACCACATAATTAAGACAAAAAAGACTAAAATTTGCGGATCATGTGGCGGGGCGGGCGGCGCGGGCAGGGCCGGTGGGTTGGTTGGGCAGGCCACTTGACTATTTAACTATTACATTTCATGCAAGGATATTTTTATGAAAAATTGTTGTAGCCTAATGGTCCTGGTCTATTTTTAGTGTATTTGGTTACAAGTTCAATTCTTATTGAGCACATAATTTTTATTTTTTTTTCAAGTTATTTTTGTGTGTTACTACATGAACAAAAAGTGTTACGATATGAAGAAAAACTTGTTACCACATAAACAAAATCAGTACAAGCGCGAAAAGAAATCCCCAGTCCAAAATTGCAGATTTAAAGAACAACTTGATGTGTTACCATATGAACAAAAGAGTGTTACCCTATGAGCAAAATAATGTTACTACATGAACAAAAACCAGTACAAACGCGAAAAAAAATCCTCAGTCCAATTTTTTTTTTCAAGTTATTTTTGTGTGTTACTACATGAACAAAAAAGTGTTACTACATGAACAAAAATCAGTACAAGCGCGAAAAGAAATCCATAGTCCAAAATTACATATTTAAAGAACTACTTAATGTGTTACTACATGTACAAAAGAGTGTTACCCTATGAACAAAATAGTGTTACTACATGAACAAAAACCAGTACAAACGTGAAAAATAAATCCTCAGTCCAAAATTACAGATTTAAAGAACAGTGTGAGAAGGGTGCAGAAGGATCTGAAAGACCGTTTCACAAAATCGTAGAAAAAAAAATAGAATGACCTGTAAATTTGTGATAATAAGAAAATTTAAGAAATCAGGAAGAATATGGAAGAGAAATAGAAAAAGAAGAACAAGAAAAGAAGAGGAATAGTTTAGAGACACGCCACCATCAAAATCAACGAAGATCTGATCGTGTTTGTTGCTACGCGAGAAGAGGAAGGAGAAGAACTCTTCCAGCGTCTGCGACTGCGCGAGAAGAAGAAGAAGGAAGCCCTTGACCCGCAAAAAAAAAAAAAAATCAATACATATCACTTGTATGCAATATTGTATACAAATTTTTGTGTAAAATTTGATTAATTTTGTTTCCCAAATAAATAGTGCACCTCATGTGATTTTGACTAATATTACATTAGCATGATCACAAAAAAGAGCAATTATATAATGAAAAATATTTTCCATATAAACAAATGTATAAATTTATATAAAAGAAAAAATATTATTTTATAGGTGGATAGTGCACCTCATAATTTTGACTAATACTTATTACATTAGCATGCCACAAAAAAGGACAAAAATATAATTAAAAATATTTTTTCATATAAAGAAATGTATTAATTTATATAAAAAGAAAAAAAATTATTTTTTATATATTGAATGGTAATTATTTCTTTTTAGTATATAAATTAATATTTTTTTTCATCATACTGATACTATCAAGGCTAGAAAGAAAAAAAAAAAATACGAGCTACTAATTTTATTATATACACTAATAATTTTTCGCAATTTTTCTTTGTATGAAATTGCTTCCGTTAAAAACAAATAAATAATTGATTTTACCAAAATTACTTTTTAAATCATTCGATCAAATTGAATTAAAATTGCATAAAGTGCATGGTGCTTTTAATAAGCATAAGTATTTATTTATTTATTTTTACATATTAAGTTATTAACATATATATACTGTGCAAATATATTGTAAAATTAATATGTAGTAAGTTACATAAGTAGGAGTGTTGGGAGATGAATATAATAAAGAAGTTTTGATTAGATCCCAAAACCCCTAAGTATGACATGTTCAGGATAATCTTGATAAACTGAGTCAGGTTTCAGTATAGATTGTTCAGGAAGTTATCTGCACCATGTATAGTCAATGATATAGATCGTAAGTAATCAAGAAATCAAGACTCAGAAGTTATCAAGAAATCAAACATTGAAGACAAGTTCAAGAAATCAAGACTCGACAACTCAAGAGAAATCAAGACTCGAAGAAATAATCAAGACATCAAGACTCAAGAAGTTCTCAAGAAATCAAGACTCAAGAAGTCATCAAGACATCAAGACTCAAGATGAAATCAAGACTCAAAGACATCAAGACTCCAAGAAGTAATCAAGACATCAAGACTCGAAGACATCAAGACTCAAGAAGTTGTCAAGAAATCAAGACTCAAGAAGTTGTCAAGACATCAAGACTCAAGATGTCATCAAGACATCAAGACTCAAGATGTCATCAAGACATCAAGACTCAAGATGTCATCAAGACATCAAGATATCAAGACCCAAAGAGTTATCAAGACTAAGTAAGATATCAATACTCAAGATAAACTCGAATGTTCGTTCGGCACCAATATATCTATCTGAAGACTACAAAAACCGGAGAAAAAACGCAAACATTCGAAAAAATAGATATTGCCCAAAACATTCATATGCGCATAAAATGAACTAAGTCCAAGTGTTGTTTAAGGTTGTCTCATTCGGAGAGATTGACAAAAAAGAGCCGTTATGTTTGTCTACATTTATCAAGACAAGAACCAATCGAGGAAGACAACATCAGACTTTTTATCGACACCGAAAGTCGCAGGACATCAATCATGTCAAGAGTACTATGTTCCGCATCGCAAAAATTGGTGATTGGCTACATGACCGCATATTTCCTAAAACATGCAAGTGAGTATTCAAACCCTAAATATACCGCTTAATCAAACACCATAAGAGGAAACTCATGAAGCTATCTACTCCAACGGATAGTTTTTCAAGAGTGACCTTGGTGAAGTTGTCTATAAATACTAGTGACCCTTTACATTGAGAGGTCACGGGAAATTTCAAAGCAACTCAAGAGCTCATTCGTATTATTGCAAATTGAAGCACTCGAAAACCCTAGAATTTCCCAAGTGTTTCACATTGGAGAGAGCTCATTCACTAAGCCTAGATTGATAAGAAATATCCAAAGCTTAGTAGAGATATCCTAGCCTTTACATTGTTCTTATTGTAAAAGATATCTCATCCTAGTTGGAAACCAACCCAAAACCCAAACCCTTTGTTAAGGTAGTTTGTGTGTGTTTTGTTGGTGAGTTGGAGTTGTAAAGAGTTAGTAAGATACAGTGAGTTAGCCAAAAAACTCTAGAGAAGAAGTTAGTAAGCTACTTGTGGTAGTCTGAACACATGTGTGTGTTTGAGTTAGTAAGCTGCAGTGAGTCAGCCAGAAAACTCAAGGTAGAAAAGTGAGTAAGCTATAGTGAGTTAGCCAGAAAGCTTTAGGAAGTGGTTAAAGAATTTCTCTGAAGGTCAGAGAGAGTGGACGTAGGCGCTTGAGTCTCTGAACCACTATAATTGCTGTGTTGTTTTGCTTTCTGTACTGCATTATTATATGTTGCAAGTTTTCACTGAAAGCATAATTCACTGAAATTCAGTTGGAACCAATCCACTGAACTTGTATCTAATTGATCACAGCCTTAATCACTGTTTTATTGAAGGGAAGATTTTCAGCAAAGCTAAAACGAGTATAAACTTAGGGCCAACCATTCCGCACACTTGAGTAGCTAGAACAAACAGTTACCAAACTGAACTAACTCTCTTCGAGGTTCAATAAAGATAATTATCGATCAGCGCCTCGGGATCTCTCGATAAACTCAGCTCGGTTGAAATTAATCTGAAGCTTCAAAGCAACTCGGGATCATTGTCTCGAGAGACTTTGACTCGGGGCAATCTGTAGCTTCCGAGGCAAAATCATCGATAACTCCGACCCATCGACCTCGATGAAAGAAAAGTTTTAAAAATCACTGAACACGTGTATTCCCCCCCCATACACGTGTGAGACTCGTTAGCACCGGGACCAACAAGTGGTGTCTGAGCAGTGGTTCAATTTGACCACTTGCCTTGGTAGCCATAGTCTATTTTCTTTGAAAGACTTTGGTGGTCTACTTTAATAGATCTGCTTCTTGATATCTTACAAGGCTCAGTCATCATGCCTTCTAAGAAACTTCCTATGTTCTCTGTTGAGAGCTATGGCCTATGGAGATTGAGAATGCAGACTCATCTTTATTCAAAACATGAAAGAATGTGGAGAGTTTTTTTCGAAGGACCATTCAAATTTATCATAGAATCCCGAAATCACCGATCTTGAGAGGAATGATCCCGAAATGAATTTCCAAAATCGATGATCAACTTACTCTGATGAGAGAAAGTTAGTCAATCTGGACTACATTCTTAAAGATACTTTGTATATCACTATTGATGATGGTGTTATGGGGATGATTTCTCCTTTGAAACCGCAAAAAAGAAATATGGGACACACTTTGCATTTATGTGTCAAGGCACAAATCATATTAAGGAAAACAAACTTTCATTCTTTATTGGAAAGTTTGATAGCTTTGAAATGGAAGATAGTGAATCCATTGACAAACTTGAGGTCGATTCACTAAGATCTTGAATGATCTAAGTGCTCTTGGGAAAAAGATACCCACGAGAGATAAGTGAGACCTAAAAATTCTTAGAGGATTATCTAAGAAATGGGATATACATCTTTGTGGTGATTGAAAACACCAAAAATATTGATTCCATGCCATATCAACAAGTTTTCTCTAAACTGAAAGCTTATGAGTTTGTGATTGACAAGAAAACTAAGAAATCTGACAGCAAAGATGAGTCTTCATCTAGCAAGAATGTGGCTTTCAAAGCCAAAGAGAAATCATGTAAGTTTAGAGAGTTCGAGAACTCACTTGCCAAAAATCGATGAAGCAGGAGGATAAGCTTAAGATCGATGGCAAGGAGGTTTGAAAGACTCAATAGCAGAGATATAGAAATATAAGAAATATTACAGAATCACAGTGTACAAGAGAGACTCGTGTCGAGGACGATATAATCGAGAAAAGAAAAGGACCCGAAAAGTTGAAGGATCCTCATCCAAGAAGAAGAACTCCAAAACCAAGGAGGAAAGTGATCGGGATGATGATACCAACAGATCTTCTACAACCGCCGGAAGAAAGGTCACTTTCAATATGATTGTCCCGAAAATGAAAAGCAAAGAAAGAAAGGAAAGACAATCCAAGAGAGACAAGAAGATATCCAAAGAAGAAAGTTATGATTCTTTGAAGAAGAACATTCTCAAGAAGGTTCCAGCCTCGATGAGATTTTCTCGAGATAGTGACCGATGATGATATCGCCTAATGGTTGTGGAGGAGGTAAATTCTTCTATCTCTGTTGTTGTTCCTACACAAGCACATGAGTTCTCAAGTTCAATCAGAAAAAGAATTTTGACTGATGGATTCATTTGAGAATCTTATGAAGGACTATTATTCGTATTACAAGAATCGCTCATCAAACTCAAGAGCGTAACAAAGGAACCGATCACGAGAATCAAGTGGAAAGACTTAAAAATGCTTTGAGATCACTTCTCAATTGATGGGAACTATTGATGAACTGGATGTTCTCGAAAGTACAACTCTCGTAAAAAAAGAGGTGATAGAGATCTTGAATGGAAAATTAGAGAAATCCACTAAAAGAGATTCAAATTTTATCGTAATCGAAGTTCAATGACCTCTTTGAGAAGCATGAAACTCTAAAGAAATGTGAGGATAGTCTTGCAGAGAAAGTTAGCTCTATTGAATTTCGCATCTAAAGTGAGATGAAATTCGAGTTATCAAAGACCAAGAACTATAAAAGTTGGATTGAGATACATTCCGTGGGGAACCTCACAAGGTCTTCAATGCCGCTTCTAGTAGCACCAAGATCGTCTTTGTTAAACCCAAATGACATCTAAACTTCTTCTTCAAGAACCGCCGAGTTTTAGATAAGGGTAAATGACCTATGGTTTCAAAAAAAATCAAGGTTCAGGAAGAAAGCCTGCACCTCGGAAAAGGCTAGAAAACCCGAACACTCAAAGGAAATTTTTTCAAAGCAAGATTTCAAAGCCTCGAAGTAGAATACCAACCTAAAGAGATCTACACTGAACCATCGGAGGAATTTTCGTAAGAGAAACACTCAATGAGATATTCTCAACCTAAAAAGACCAAGTCCTCGACATTGAAAAGACCCCAATTTCAAGACAGTAACCTAAACCCCACTTGCCTAAGGGTAAATGTTTCTAACCCAAGTCGTGAGAGACAGAGACCAACTGCACAAAAGCTAAGGCACTTGAACAAAAGGCCTGAACCCAAGAAGAACTCTAAGTCTCATATTCATGCTAAGGCTGGCACTCATACACATGATATTGCCAAGGCACCTAGGGTGTGAATGTGTATGTAGATATTTATGGGAGACAAATCAGCCACTCTAAAGTAATTAGAGTTGTTAGGTAGATTTGGGTTCCAAAAGGTACAAACTAACCTTAGTAGGACCCTACACCAAATGGGTACCTAAGAACTGATCTATTTTTTGAAAGAAAAAAAGGGCATTGAAATTTGAATGAAAAAAACATAAAGACTGATGAGTGTAAATGAATTGGCTCCTGCTGTATGGTATCTGGACAGTGGATGTTCAAGACATATGACAGGATATAAGCAACTAATCACTGACTATGTTGAGCAAAAAGTCCCTCAGATCACATTTGGAGACAATTCCAAAGGATGGCCAAGGATATGGAACTCTTGAAGTTGACTTTGTTCATATCCATGGTGTTTCATATGTGTCCGCGTTTTAAAGCATAACTTGCTTTCTATCACAATTCTGGACAAATGATTCATGTTGAGTTCTTAAAGAACTTATGTTATGTAAAAGACAATACTTCACAGAAAATTTTACTGATTGGTACTAGAAAAGGAAATGTGTATCTTGCTGATTGGAGTTCAACTCCTAAAGATACATGTTTGGTTGTAAAAAGTTCCACTGATACCAGTTGGTTGTGACACAAAAGAATGAATCACTTAAACTTCAAAACCCTGAACAAACTTGCAAGATTAGCACTTGTAAGGGGTTACCCAATGAAGTGTTCAATAAAGATCATGTATGTGATGCTTGTCGAAAGAAAAACAAATCGAGCATCTTTCAAAAAGCAAAGTAGATGTTTCTATGAAGAATACTACAAATCGTTACATATGGATCTCTTTGGTCCAAGAATAACCTGTGAGCACTAATGGCGTAAAATACACACTTTGTGGTAGTTGATGACTATTCTAGATACACATGGGTCATATTCTTACTCAAGAAGAAAAAGACTCGCATAAAAATCGCTGAACTCATCGAAAAGGCTCAAGATCTTGAAAAAGAATCTGAGTGTGGTCAAAATTAGATCAGACAAAGGAGTTTATCAATCATATCATATCTGATTATTGTGCAGCAAATGGAATAGCTCATGAAACATCAGCTGCAAGGACCCCACAAATGAATGGTGTTCTTTGAAAGAAGAAATAGGACTCGAAAAAGTTCGCAAGGACAATGATTCTTTGAAGCCGATATTCCTAAGAGATTTTTGGATTTGGTATCAACACTTGCATGCTACTCTCGTAATGGATCCATCTTGATCAAGAATCAAGGAAAAACTCCATATGAGTTGTGGAATGAAATGAAGCCTCTTGTTTTTTCTTTTCGTGTGTTTGGTTGCAAGTGTTTCATACACAATAATGGTAAAAATCAGTTAAAATTTTTGATAAGAAAGTCGATGAAGGGATATTCTTAGGATATTCCAAAGTCAGTAAAGCCTTCAGAGTTTACAACTGTAGGACTCTTATTGTGGAAGAAACATCTCATGTTGTTTTTGATGAATCTACTTGTGTTCAGAAGAAATGAACATGACTTCGGAGAATTGATCAAGAGAATCACCAGACTTAGCCTGAAAAAGAATGATAAAACATCCTCTGAACCTGAAATGAAGAAGTCAGTCACTTTCTATGAATGGAGTGAATCAGACTCAGACAAAGAAGTTCAGGATGGAAAAACTTCGAGGATGGTGAGACTCGGGATGGAAATTCTCCAAAGAAGGAAAGCCAACACACTGAAGCTGACCAATCTGAACATACACCAGTTCAGACTCAGGTATGTAATGTCGATGAAGATGTGGTCACAGTTGAGGCAAACTCTGAATCTATCAACCAATGGGGAACAAATGTCTCTGACAATGTTCTGAATGGAATTTCCCCTGAGGAAGATGATTCTCTTTCTCCTTTTACATTGTTCCTCGAATTTAAAGAACTACACGAACCTAACATTTCTGATGTTGAGGATACTACTGAAGGGGGAACATCCAGGAGAAAATGATTGGATAGTCATCCTAAAAGTCAGATTGTGGGTGATCTATCAGATGATGTCAAAACAAGAAGGTTCCATGGAGAAAGTGCTTTGTTCTGCTGCTTCCTATTTGAAAAAAAACCTATTGAGATTGAAGAAGCTCTACAAGATTCATTTTGGATTACAGCTATGCAAGAAGAGCTGAATCAGTTCTCAAGGAGTGAAGTTTGAGAGTTAATGGATAGACCTAAGAGGCACAATGTGATTGGAACTAAGTGGGTGTTCAAGAATAAGAGAGATAGAAACAACAACATTGTGAGAAACAAGGCAAGACTAGTTGCAAAAGGTTATTCCCAAAAAGAAGGCTTGGATTATGATGAAACCTTTGCACCTGTTGCAAGACTAGAAGCCATAAGATTGTTTCTTGCATATCTTCCCCACATGAAATTCACGATACCTGTCGATGGATGTGAAAAGTGAATTTAAATGGTGTGCTTAAGGAAGAGGTTTATGTAGAACAACCTCCCGGTTTTGCATGAGAATGACCAAATTTACGTGCTCAGAAAAGCCTTTGTATGGTCTTAAGCAAGCACCCGAGCATGGTATGATACCCTTTCTCGGTTTCTTCGACCATGGTTTTATCAAAGGAACTGCTGATAGGACTCGTTTCGGATAGAAGATGGGAAATACATCTTACTTGTTCATATTTATGTAGATGACATCATATTTGGATCTCCAAATCATCACCGTGTGAAAAGTTTTCTACCCCGATGAAAGGAAAGTTTGAGATGTCAATGATGGGGAGATGAATTTCTTTCTTGGACTTCGTGTGAAACAAACTAAGGAAGGAATTTTCATCAATCAAGCAAAAATACACCGTAGATCCGATTGCAAAGTATGGTGTACATAATTGCAATGCGGTTAGAATTCCTATGAATACTAACTACAAGATGGATCCTCGATCACGAAGGCAAATCAAGAAATCACAATCGATTATAGAGGATCATTGGATCACCGCTATATCTCACGAAAGTAGGTCCGATATTACATTTGCTATTGGGATATGTGCAAGATACTAAGCTAATCCTAAAATTTAGTCACATGGAGGTTTGCCAAAAAGATTCTCAAATATCTTAAAGGAACTGTGAATAGAGGATTATGGTATCCAAATGATGATAACTTAAATTAACGGTTATTCGGGATGTCTTTGATTATGGAGGATGTAGAATTGACAGAAAGTCTACCACAGAACTTGTCAATTTCTTGGAAGTAAACCGATATCATGGTTTTCAAAGAAAACAAACCTCAAGAGCAACCCGTCTTCTTGACTACCGGTTTTAATACATGGTACGCATGAAGTTTGTTGTGTCTGATTCTTTAGCTCGCACAACAATTGAGGGATTATAAGATTATAGCCAATGAAGTACCTATATTTTGTGATAATAATAGTGCAATTGCTATTACACAAAATCCGTATTGCACACCGGATGTAAGCATGTTGATATCGGACATCACTTCATCGAGAGATCATGTTGAGAAGAAAAAAGACATCGAATGGACAAAATTCATAATGATAAGCGGTAGCGATATCTTGACTAAACCTTTTGGTTTGAATCAAGATTTCGTGAACTATCAATTGAATTAGGTATGTTGGATCCAGGTGAATAAAGAAATCCAAAAAATTGAAGGTTTTCAGATGCATGAAGTTTTCTCAGGTTTTTACTTGAAAAACTCAGGATAAAATTGAGAGTACTGAACACTGAGTCTTGGGAAACTCAGTTATCCCAAGATCAAGATTCGATTATTATCTTGACCTTTTATCAAGATCGAGATTTAGTATTATAATCTTGATCTTTTATCAAGATCAAGATTTCGATATTATCTTGACCTTTTATCAAGATCGATTACTTCGATATTATCACCGACATTTTATCAAGGTCAAAACTCAGTAAGACTGATGGAGAAAATTAGTCTGAAGAAGTATTGACTCATGCAACACATTTATTGTCTAACTGAATCTCAGTAATCATTGGCAATAAATAACAAAACACCTGAAGGAATATTTGGGTGGGACCTTTGAAATACACGAAGAAAGTCAATGGTCTGCAGGAACAGTAATTAAATGCATTGTTCATTAATCACAAATAGGGATAAATTGGCGGCTTTGTATTTGTGAAATCGTCCTTTCATATACCCGATTTAGTCGGTTTTTAATCTCGACCGTCGATTTCTTCATCTATGCGATTTTCAATAAATCAAAATCCTATATCTATTGAAGAATTTCCTTCAAAGCCAAATTCCAAAAAGCCTTCATCTTCACAAACACTCTGCTTCAAAAACTCTTGATTGCCCATAAATTTCTCACCTATCTCAAACCCTTCACAAAAAAAAAAAATCTCCAAAAATGATTTTTTCTATATACGACAAGCTCGCCATTTCCAATAAACCTTGGTACGAATATGTCGTCTCTCTCAAAAGCTTGTCCAATGCAACTCACGAAGAGGAGGCGTTGCATATGATTCGTCTGGCAAAGCTAACTTGCCTGGTTGCGAATCAACCAGAGGCCGAATATGCGAAAGAGGTAATTGAGTTTATCTCTAATTTGAAGTTAGATGATGAAGATTGTATAGAATCTCAGATTACTGTCTCGCATTTGGAGCATAGTTCAAAATATGTGGATTTTGTTAGGGAATTATATATTATTCCTAAGAATCTTAATGCCATATATGAATTAAGCGATAGAGGTGAAGACCCTACGATATATATGATGGGTAGGGAGCAAGAATATTTGGATAAAATTGCAGAGCATACAGTAAAGTTTGAAGCTACTCTGAATAAAAGGCATTTGAAGCCTAAATATCGAGTATTATTGGATATTGTAAGCAAATGAATCATGAGTAGATCTGGCAGCTTTGAACAGATAAGCACGCCTAAGTTGAGGCTAATGGCGGCGATTGAAGATTCACTTACCACGGCATTCAACTGGTTACACTATTTAATCAAAGTGGTGAGTGATCAAGCCAAACAAGTTCAGAAGGTGAATGGGTCTGTTGTTGTCAAAGGAAAGATCCTACATGCAACCAAGATTGCATTTATCTTGAAAATGTGTAGAGAAGAGGAGGACATCTTTGCCAATTCCTCATCCTTTCCAAAGTCAAAAATCATGTTCAAACCTCCAACAAAGAAAACTTTGAAAGGAAAGAAAGAGAAAAGCTCTGAGTCTCAGGAGGAGACTGCTGAAGAAGAAGTTGTTGAAGCCAAACAAGCCAGGGGGAAAGCCCTGATGCACGTTAAGAGAGAGAAAGGAGAAAAAAAGCTCAAAAAAAAACACTCTCCTCGAAAACGCAAAGCTTCAATCTATTATCGGCGAGGAGGTCGGTGACTCAAGAAATTCAACTCGAAGGTCGCTAGTGGCCGAAATTTGACCGCAGTGTTCTTGCTCAAAGTTGTGACAAATGTACAAGAGCAAGAAACTGAGGAATAGGTTTTCTCTGAGGTACTCGGAACTTCTCTGAGCTCAGATAAAATTTCTCAGGAAATCTTCAAGGGACCTCAGTTTCTCTTGAAGAGAGACTGCTTTAGACTTCAGATCGATCCCGAACCTCGGAATCTTTGAATTTGGATACGCCTCACCGAGTGAACCATTTCTCGATCCATCAGCAACAGAACTCATACAATCCGATCCTACTGCTCCTGAAAGCCCAAAGTTGAAGAAGGGAGAGGCAGAAGAAACTGAGTGGCGCATCAAGGGGGAACGATTCATTCTTGATAGGTACCTGAAAATGGCGCATTTCTGACCTTTCCGGGATCTCTTCTTGATTCGAAACCACGGTCTACATCCCGAATCGACTCTTCCTGAGATGTTGAATATAGCCTCCTTGAGAGGAGAAGATTGGTGGAATCTTTGAGGCTCATTTGTTTTTGACAGAGTTCTCTCGATTCGGAAGACCAAGCTTCGAGAATGAAAATTCTTGACTTTGATGAGCTAGTAAAGAAAAAGGTGGGTGAGAGAAGGAAAGGCGATGTTGATGCCTCCAAATCGATTCTATGAATCCGTAAGAGTTGAGGATCAAGATAAAGAGGGTGACAAACAAGATGATCTTTGAAAAACAATCTCGGATGGAGAAATGACACACGATCTTTGATGACCGATATCACACATCCTTAGACTGAAGTTAGCACTCTTCAGGTATATTTTGGCACTATTAAACATTATACCAAAGCTCCTGAAGTTCCTATCTTTAAATCAGTTATGTATGATATGCAGATTGAGGCTCAGTTGGAGCACCCAAATTCGTGGAAAAAGTTGTACACACTCCAGAAATTGATTTCAGTCCTATCTTAGATAAATTGGAGAAGGTGGTGCCAATGGTGGAGAAAGTGACTCAAATTGAAGAAACCTTGGCAAGTTAATCTCAAAAGCTGGAAAATCTGAGTTCATCTTCAGACATGCTGCAACTACAAACATCTCTTGCAGATAAAATGACTACCTTGGAAGGAAAGGTTGATGTAGTCAAAATTGAGCTCAATGTAGAGATGAAGCAGATGTATCAGGAAAGAACTGCCTATCTTGAAGCCAAGCTGGTTGAGAAGAATGATCTGATGACCAAGACAGCTGTTGAGGAAATGGGCTCTATGCTCATGACCAAGATTTCAGAGATGATGCATGATGTCTTCTCAAATCAGTTTGCACCTCTTTCAGAAGAGTTCTCAATGACTAAAAATTACATGAGAAGGCTAGAGGACGAGCATGATCGGTTAAGGTGGGAAGTCAGTATAAGCAAAAGAGCAATACAATATGGATCTTGCCTTGACTAACTACTCCCAAGGTATGGTGCCAAAAAGGGGAAAGGCCCAGTGGCAAACTAAGTGAGTTGTTGGCACAAACCTTGAAGAAAAAGGCTCAGAAAGAAGCCGAAAGAAAGAAAATTGCTGATGCCTTAAAAAGAAGTTTAAGCCATTTTGAGAAGCTCAAGTTCAAAGAAGGTCGAAACCTATCTACACTCAAGCATCCGAGCAAACTATTCAGAAGTAATTTCGAGAAACCGAAAGGATAGAAGGATAATTAAGACAAGCAAAGCCGAGAAGATCAAGTCGGACACGAAAAGAAGAGAAAGGTCATTGCATTTGTGGAGCAAGAAAAGAAGAAAAGAGCTAAAACTTCTAAGCCTACTCAGAGGAAATTGATAATAGATTTTGAAGAATCTGAGGAAGAAGCTGAAAAAGAAGAAACTTAAAGTCATAAAGAAGTCTTCAATACCAAGAAAACTCAAAAACCTTCAAATTGAAAAGGAGAAGAAGACCGCCGCTACGTGGTCGTGTTCTTCTGTGATCCGGAAAAAAAAAAGAAGAAGAAGCGAGAAAAGAAGAAGAAGTGGTTTTAAGAAGTTTTTGAGCAAAATGAGGGATACAGAAAAAAACTCAGAAATGGCCGCACATTGACAAATGGATGCCTATTCGGTTCAATGATGCATGGGAGGAGATTAAGAGAACCTTCTGGTTCTATTATGAGATCCTGGGAGAATGGAGGGGGAGCAGCTCGGATATGAATGAAGCCTTCATTGAGTACTTACTGACATTCTATCATAAGTACCTGCTATTAGGTTCGTGTAGATGGCATTAGTTGTAATGTACTACACGAGACATGCTGATGTATACTTAAAAGAAGACTTTGAGTATAAGTGGAAGATTGTTGGGATTATACTGGAAAGTATGCTTTTACTTTGTATAATCAGACCAACTGAATTTCAGACTTATTTACTGAAATAAATTGTTTATCACTGATGCTTTAAATATGATTGAATGTTACATATATTTACTGCATAATTGTTCATTAAATAGTATGTGTTACATTGTAGTTAATTTAGTGATACCAAGATCACAGAAGATTAAATTAACAGTTCCTTGTAACTAAAAGTACACCATTCACGACCTAGATGGAAATGAACAATCCATCGTGAAAGGTTGTAGTGTAAGGCTCATATTGGTTTGTCTTGACCAAGAGATTACACTAGTGCATGACTGATGCATTGAAGAGGACCTGCATGAGGATAAATTCTTCAGAACTGAACTAGGAAGAATTAAACCTCAGTGGTTAGTTGTTTCTTAATCTTCGTCCCTTAAATAGGATTGTGTGTGATAAGTAACTATTGCTTTGACTTATTATGGGAAGAGAATCAGTGAGATTCAATACCCTATATCTTGGGCAATATTATTGGTCACGTGCGATTGCTAAGATTTAATACGGAGAATCGTGTGCAAGTACGCTTGTTCGATTTGCCCCCTTGGGAGGTTCATAAGGTTTATCATACCAAATCTTGCAAGTGGAACTAGTTTCCGGTATGGATAATAATGTTGAACTGTTCCTTTATCAAGGATAATTGATATTAATTAATAGAAAGTTATTTCAGTGGCTTGAATTAATTAATGGGCTAGATAATCTTAAACACGGGAAATAATAACCGGGAGCCATATTAACTGTAATATGGGTTAAGATGGATAGTGCAATATTAATTATGTAGTGGGATTAATTAATATTTATGGGCTTGAATAATATTGTGGCTCAATATTGATAATTCAAGATCCATTGGAAGGTCCAATCTTAATTCTCCTAAAGGCCCCCCAAGTAGCCCAACATAAAGTCCAATAACTGAAAAAGGTGTTTAAAAATAAAATAAATTTTGTTGCTTATTTTCCTTGAATTTCGAAATTATTAAAGAAAAAGAGGGAGAAGAATTTTCTTGAAAAGATTTTATGGAAAGGAGATAAGTATTCTTGGAATACAAGATTATCCCATAAATTCAAGAAATCTCTCACTTGGTTTCTTTAATTGTAATTTTTGAAATATATAGAGTAATAATAGGAAGAAGGATTTTCTTGATTTTCTTGAAAAGATTTTATGGAAAAAGATATGTATTCTTGGAATACAAGAATATCTCATAAATTCAAGAAAGATCCAATCTTGAAAAGTCTCCTATTAATTTTCGAAAATATGGGTTAAATAAGGGTGTGAGATTTTTGTGGAAAAATACACATGGAAAGAAGAACATATGGGATATATTCAAGATTTCTTTGAGATCAAGAAAAGATCTTTCCTAACCTTATTTTGAGTCCTAATTTTCGTCCCCCTCTCTATTATAAATAGGGGATGAATGTTTCATCCCCAGCAGAACACGAAAATTAGTTTTTCGAAAAAATATCAGCGTCGATAAAATATCAAATATTTTGAAACGTCGACAGATTGTGTATTTTCGAAAAACGTCAATTGTGAGTGTGCAATTCCATGTGCTGGAAAAATTAGTAAATCCACAAAAGTGGTGCAACAAAGTTTATTTTTCCTTTTGTTAATTGTTCGCGAGTATCCTTCCACCGGATTGTCGAGCAAGGACTAGGGAATACTTGGGAAGGACTTTTGGTGTGTTTTCATATACAAGACCATTGTCATTCCAAGAGGTAAGTTCACGTAAACTCGTAGTATTTCCGCATGCGTAGGATTTACGTGAATTGTTTATATGCATGATTTGTTGTTGAAATTATTATTTGAATTAATATGGGTTAATTAATGCTAGTAATAATTGTTAGAATTAAATTTGTATTTAAATATTCATCCCGAATAGATCCGGGTAAATAATTCCCCAACACCTGCAAAGTTGGATCAACTTGGCAGATGAAGGAAATACTCAGATAGTAGCCCCTGGTCCATACACTTACCCAGCTCCTAGACTTGAGAATGACTATGTGAATGAAACAACCATTTCTCAGGAGATAGCTCAGTATGCCATCCAACTAGGCCTAACAGGAAACAACCATGATATCATCAAAGCAAGATATGAACTGAAGAAGATATACTATGGGATGTTCAACTTTGGAAGTGCGGAGGATGAAAGTAGAAAGAAGACCAAGACTTTTTATACTTTTTTTTTTGATTTTCATTGTAATCTGTAACTCTAATCTTACATCAATGACAATTTTATCTTTATGATCAAAGATAATATCTCATTATCTTTTTACATGTCTTTTATGTTTGATATGCCTTATGTTTTGAAATTGTTGGGAGAATTTGTCATTTTGGATTGTAATAGACAAACTGAAACCTGAGTATAGGTTAGGTTTTTGTAACAAGATGGTTTTGGCATCATCAAAAAAGGGGAAATTGTTGGGAGATGAATTTAATAAAGAAGTTTTGATTAGATCCCAAAACCCCTGAGTATGACATGTTCAGGATAATCTTGATAAACTGAGTCAGGTTTCAGTATAGATTGTTCAGGAAGTTATCTGCACCATGTATAGTCAATGATATATATCGTATGTAATCAAGAAATCAAGACTCGATAAGTTAATGAAGAAATCAAAGACTCGATAAGTTCTCAAGAAATCAAGACTCATGGCAAGACATCAAGACTCAAGAAGTTGTCAAGAAATCAAGACTCAAGAAAAATCAAGACTCGATAAGTTCTCAAGAAATCAAGACTCAAGAAGTAAATCAAGACATCAAGACTCAACAAGTAATCAAGACATCAAGACTCAATATGTCATCAAGACATCAAGACTCGTAAGACATCAAGACTCAAAGAAGTTGTCAAGAAACTAAAGACTCAAGAAGTTGTCAAGACATCAAGACTCAAGATGTTATCAAGACATCAAGACTCAAGATGTCATCAAGACACAGAAGATATCAAGACCCAAAAGAGTTATCAAGACTAAGTAAGATAATCGACCAAGATAACCCGAATGTTCGAGGCAATCAATATATCTATCTCAAGACTACAAAACCGAGAAAACGCAAACATTCGTAAAAATAGATATTGCCCAAAAACATTCATATGCGCATAAAAGGAACTAAGTCCAAGTGTTGTTTAAGGTTGTCTCATTCAGAGATTGACCAAAAAAAGCCGTTATGTTTGGTCTTACATTTATCAAGACAAGAACCAATCGAGAGAAGACAACATCGCATTTTTATCGACCTTCGAAAGCGAGGACACCTGAATCATGTCAAGAGTACTATGTTCCAGATCGCAAAAATTGGTGATTGATACATGACCGCATATTTCCAAAACATGCAAGGGAGTATTCAAACCCTAAATATAGCCGTTCATCAAACACCATAAGAGGAAACTCATGAAGTTATCTCCTCCAACGGATAGTTTTTCAAGAGTGACCTTGGTGAAGTTGCCTATAAATACTAGTGACCCTTTACATTGAGAGGTCACGGAAAATTTCAAAGCAACTCAAGAGCTCATTCAGATATTGCAAATTGAAGCACTTTCGAAAACCCTAGAATTTCCCAAGTGTTTCACATTGGAGAGAGCTCATTCACTAAGCTTCAGATTGATAAGAAATATCCAAAGCTTAGTAGAGATATCCTAGCCTTTACATTGTTCTTATTGTAAAGGATATCTCATCCTAGTTGGAAACCAACCCAAAACCCAAACCCTTTGTTAAGGTAGTTTGTGTGTGTTTTGTTGGTGAGTTGGAGTTGTAAAGAGTTAGTAAGCTCTGATGAGTTAGCCGTAAAACTCTAGAGAAGAAGTTAGTAAGCTACTTGTGGTAGTCCTAACACATGTGTGTGTTTGAGTTAGTAAGTCGCAATAAGTCAACCGAAAACTCAAGGTAGAAAAGTGAGTAAACTATGGATGAGTTAGCCGAGAAAGCTTTTAGGAAGTGGTTAAGGAATTTATCCAAGGTCGGAGAGAGTGGACGTAGGAGCTTGAGTCTACGAACCACTATAATTCTTTGTGTTGTTTTGCTTTACATCTTTGCATTATTATCTTTGCATGTTTTAACCGAAAAGCATAATTCAGCGATATTCATTGGAACCAATCCACTGAACTTGCATCAAATTGATCACAGCCTTAATCACTGTTTTATTGAAGGGAAGATTTTCGGCAAAGCTAAAACGAGTATAAACTTAGGGCCAACCATTCCACACACTTGAGTAGCTAGAAACGCACATTTACCAAACCGAACTAACTCTCTAATGAGGGTTCAAGAAGATAATTATCCGATCCAAGCGCCTCGATCTCTCGATAAACTCGAGCTCGGTTAGGCTAATGAAGCTTCCGAAAGCGGCTACGATCATTGTCTCGATGAGACTTTGACTCGAGCGGCAATCAGGCTTCAGGACAAAAATCATCGGGATAACTCCGACCCATCCGACCTCGAAAAAAGAAAAGTTTTAAAAATCACTGAAGACGTGTATTCCCCCCATACACGTGTGAGACTCGTTAGCACCGGGACCAACAAGAAAATATAATTAAAAATATTTTTTCATATAAAGAAATGTATTAATTTATATAAAAAGAAAAAAATATTATTTTATATATTGAATGGTAATTATTTCTTTTTAGTATATAAATTAATATTTTTTTTCATCATACGAAGTACTACTGCGCTAGAAAGAAAAAAAATACGAGCTACTAATTTCATTATATACACTAATAATTTTTCGCAATTTTTCTTTGTATGAAATTGCTTCCGCGAAAAACAAATAAATAATTGATTTTTCCAAAATTACTTTTTAAATCATTCGATCAAATTGAATTAAAATTGCATAAAGTGCATGGTGCTTTTAATAAGCATAAGTATTTATTTATTTATTTTTACATATTAAGTTATTAACATATATATACCAATGATTTCATAACCGGTTTGAACCGGCCGGTTCAACCGGTTGAACCAGGAACCGGCCGGCAAACCGGTCAAAAAAAGCCCTAATAACCGCTTTTCAGGTTGAACCGGTTTGAACCGGTCAAAACCGGAAAAAACCGGTTCAACCGGCGAACCGCCCAACCGGAAAAAACTGGTTTTCACCTTTTTTTAAAAAATATTTTTAAACTACTTTCTCTCACATTTTCCTCAACACTTTTGATGTGGGATAAATGTATAAGGTGGGATAACCCTTTTATAATACTTTCTCTCACATTTTTTCCCAACACTTTTGATGTGGGATAAATGTATGAGGTGGGATAAAATGAACCAAGGTCCACATTAACCCCTTTTATAATTCTTCATCTTACATTTTTCTTCCAACACTTTCGATGTGAGATAAATGTATGAGGTGGGAATAATATGAATCAAGGTCCAACTTCACCCCTTTTATAATACTTCCTCTCACATTTTTTCCCAACACTTTCGATGTGGGATAAATGTATGAGGTGGGATAAAATGAACAAAGGTCCACATTCACCCCTTTTATAATACTTCATCTTACATTTTTCTCCAACACTTTCGATGTGGGATAAATGTATGAAATATGATAAATATATGAATCAAGTTCCACCTTCACCCCCTTTTATAATACTTTCTCTCACATTTTCCTCCAACACTTTCGATGTGGAACAAATATATGAGGTGAAGTACACTTTTCCCCTTTTATATTGTTTTGTCTCACATTTTCTTTTAACATTTTCGATGTGGGACAAAATTATGAGATTTTATTTTCTCTTACATTTTCTTTTAATATGTACTTGATGTGAGATAAAAATATAAAGTTCACTTTTCCCTTTTAAGTTACTTTCTCTCATATTATTGTGTTGTTTTTTATTATGACCATGACTCAATTGTGTTTTCTTAGATATGAAAAGTTATAAGATATATGTTTAAATTTTTATAGGTGTATATTTATTTTATTTTTTAACTAAATATAAGAAATATTGAAAAAAATTAGGCAGAAATCATTTCAACGGTTGAACCACCGGTTGAACCGGTCCGACCGGTTGAACCACTGGCCGGTGGACTGTCCGGTTCGGTTATGAAAACATTGATATATACTGTGCAAATATATTGTAAAATTAATATGTAGTAAGTTACATAAGTAGGAGTTTTAAAAATGATTAAAAAAATATATAAATCATTTTGAACACAGATAGGACATCATGTGTTCAAATTAACCACACGACACATGTTCAAATGATTGTTATTTTACTTTAAGCTTCCCGATTCTTAAAAAAAAAAAAAAAACACCAATTCAAACCACCCCCACCCCCCAACAAAAAGAATGAATACGCATATTTTATGATTCATTGTGGGAACCATGTCACTGAAATGCAAACTTAGGCTGGCTTTAACAAAAAAATGTATAAAAATTGGTCTAATTTGCACCCACTTGTAATATACAATTCAATTTAAAAAGATGAACAGTTAGTTTCACATTCATAATGCATTTTAAATTCATATAATTTATTATATTAAAATATATAACTTATTTACACAGAATCGTACAATTATTTTTTTATATTAATAATAACACAATTTAATATAAATAAATTACATAATTTTAAAATATATTATGAATACATGTTGCAATCGAGCACATACAACACTTAACCAAGTATGAAAAGAAACTCAGTGGGTGTAATATTATTCGATAGGGAGTATTATATAAAATATTAATCCAAATCAAGATCTGATATTAGATGTGCCCTACTTATCATAAGTAGGCCGTAGGGGTGAAGTAAATATAAAAAAAATCTATATACCACACTTATTGTTCTAAAATGTACTGAAAATAAATCCAAATTTACATTATATAAATATTTTTAATATGAGATCAGTAAGATATTTAGAATATTCAGTATTTTAATATATACCGAAGTACCCAAAAAAAAATTATGCACTATAGGCTTTTATTAAAAGAGTTGGCATGCTGTGAAACTTGTTCACCGTGAAATTGATTTTTTTTTTTACAGACATACTCTTTAGTAATATAAGTCACACCCTTTAGTAATATAAGTCACACCCTTCAGTTATCACTACAACACTCTTTGCTATAATATAAGTCACACCCTTCACTTTTATGAGTAATACTTTTTATAGTAAAACGTCAACCATTTACAGTAAAAAGTCACACTCTTTAGTAATATAAATCACACTCCTTAACCAATTTCATCGTGAAACTTGTTCACACTATACTTTGTCTTACTTTAATAAAATTTCAAAATACATACCAATACCGTATATGAATTCTAATATACGAAATTCCGTTTAAAAAAAAAAAACCAATGTATCAAAATTTAGATATAAATTCATAATACCAAAATTTCAATACAACATTAATATGCAATTTCTAACTAGTGAAATTACCAATGTACCATACCACCAAAACAAGTTCCCCAAATCTCCAGATGTATAAATCATCTTATTCTGATAAACGTGTATACAAAGTACCCCAATTATTTATTATACTATTATTAATTTTTATATTTTGTAAGTGAGGATTGTGATTATACTGTGAATTAGCATAGTGGATATTTTTTGTGTGCTTTTGGTTAAAAAGGTCATATATTGTTTTATTTGCTTTTATGAATATTAGAGATCAGAGACACAATTCATGATATAAATTCATTGATCAAGTTTTAATAACTATTGAAGAAGATATCAATCGTACTTTTAATATGCAACCTATGTTTTAAAAATTGGAACCAAAAGTGGAGTCGGATGACCCCAAAAATAGTTGGACCGGGATCGTATCTGTTGGGCCGGATAGAGCCGGTGTAACGTCATAATAAATATTATATATATAATATGCTTGCATGATTTTTTTTTGAGCGCAATATGCATGATTTTTTTTTTTTTAAATCAAAATATAGAGTATGGTAAGTAAGGGTGCAGAAGTCGAAAGTCGGGCATTTTCTGGCCGCCTGCAGAAGTCGGAAGTCGGGCATTTTCTGGCCGCCTAGAAATTTTCAATTTTTTTTTAATTTCAGTGTTTAATATTTATACTAGCTAATAATTAGAGAATTCAAACTTATATTGAAAGACTTTTGCTGAAAATTCACATGATAACTTTTTTGCATAGACATTTGTACACTTTTAGTACTCTCTCTCTCTCTCTTGTCTCTCATCATAGCAACAGATATAGCCATATATACACATGCACCAATGCACACTCTAAAGCCATCTCCAGCCTAAAACTTCAAAATAGAGATTTTTATACTAAAAAATGAAATTTTCTGCACTCTATTTTCAAAACCTTCTACTACCATAAACTCTAAATTTTACTCTATTTGTTATTTTATTCATTTTCAATATAACACAGTCATTAAACAATATATTAATATTGATATTTTAACTTATTAATCAAATTAAAATTTATAATTAAATACATGATTAGTTAATTAAATTATTTAATTAATTATAAATATAATTAATTTTTTTCATCAAATTCATAAGAAGTAAATATTTTCGATTAGTAGTATCTGTATTTCTTATAAGTTTATGTTAACTTATTTTAATTTGTCGTTGTTATGCAATTTCAATATATAGAATATATGTATCTTCGTATTAAGTGAAATATGATCATGTATTCATATCTAATATGTAATTTATGTTTTGTTGTATTTTACGTGATTTCTTGTTGGTAAAAATATGAATTTTTAATATTCATAAAAAAAATTAAATTATACAATAAAGTAACTCTAATTATAATTATAGTATCAATTAATTATATAATTATATTTATAAATATAAATAAAATTAAGTATAATAAAAATTAAATTGTAAAATAAAATTAATTATTAAATTTTTTAATTAAATTATAATTATAATATAAAGTAACTCTAATTAAATATAATTCTAATTTAAATAACAAAATAAATCTAATTGTAATTGTTATATCAATTAATTGTATAATTATATTTATAAATATTAATAAAATAATAGATATAGAGTTTAGAGTTGTGAATAGTGTTACTCCAAATATGAAGTTCACTGTTCAAAACTCTATCTCCAAATCCTAAAATAGAGTACAGTTGGAAGATGAATGGTACTCCATTTTGGAGTTATGGTCTAAGACAAAAGATATGGTTGAAAATGAAACAAAAATCAGTCAAACACTACATGCATATTATATATATATATATATATATATACATACACTCAAACAAACACTATATACATACATATATATATATATATGCACGTCGGACAGAGCGACGAGGTGCAGCGACTTTGGGATTTGAATGCTGGGTGATGTATGGTGGCCGGAGCGGCGAGGCGAGGTACAACGGCAGCGGCTCTGGGATTTGAATGCTAGGTGCGACTAGCCGATTTCTCTCACTGATTTCATCAAATCGAGTCGGCCGGCGGCTGCCTAATTCTAAGCCCCATTTTTTTTATGGTGAAAATCGGCGGTTTATCGATTCCCGATTTTCACCTGATTTTTCCGATTTTTGTCTGGCAATTTAATAGCGGTTCTAGGTACCCCTATTGAGCCGCCCAACAACAGTTCTCCAGTCCTACCGGCCAGTCTGACCCGTATTTTAAAACATACCTTACAACCTCCCAATAAAAAAAAAAGTGAGGAGGAAATATTTCTTTTAAATTGACGATCTCACTCCTGACCTGCACTTTAAATATTTTTGTCCCAACATTCCAATCTTCCAATTCTTATATTTAATAAACATATTGTTGCGCATAAAAAATAAAGAAAATTGATAAGACACTAATTCTTTAATTTGGCACAATTTCAAATGATTTTTAAATTTTAAATATAATTTCTTATTTCTTACTTAAACAATGTTGAGAATGTTTGTTGTGAATGAATTCAAACCACGGTCTACAACTTAACATAAATCATACACACTTCTCTCAAAATATTAAAGCGTCAATGCTCAACATATATATCTCTGCTTCACCGTGAGAATTATCTCTCATAAGTTAATGTTTCATTAATTTATTATCTATTAAATCTATTAACTCACAAAAGTCATATTTCTGTTTCGACGCTAATTTTGTACTTCTGTATAATTATGTTATAATAAGTATAATTGTATTTCTTATGTATATTTTTTTCTTATATATAATTGTATTTTTTATTTATTATCTATTAAATCTTTTAACTCATAACAGTTATGTGAACATTTATACATAATTATGTTCCAACGTTCCAAAATTATAAAGTCAAAAAAAAAAAATCTAATTTCATAATTGAGTCCATAAAATTTGATTAATTTTGTTTCCCAAATAAATTGTGCACCAAATAAATAGTGCATCTCATGTGATTTGACTAATATTACATTAGCATGATCACAAAAAAGAATAATTATATAATGAAAAATATTTTCCATGTAAACAAATGTATAAATTTATATAAGAGAAAAAATATTATTTTATAGGTGGATAGGAACCTCATAATTTTGATTAATACTTATTACATTAGCATGACCACAAAAAAGGACAAAAATATAATTAAAAATACTTTTTCATATAAAGAAATGTATTAATTTATATAAAAAGAAAAAATATTATTTTATATATTGAATGGTAATTATTTCTTTTTAGTATATAAATTAATATATTTTCGTCATACGAAAGTACTACTGCGCTAGAAAGAAAAAACATACGAACTACTAATTTATATTGGCAAATTCTCCTGTGCACTATTTGCACCAAATTAATTTGATGCAATTTAATTTTAAGAGTTTTTTTCTTTTATTTTAGTTTTTTTTTTTTTTTTTTTTTATTTCAGTTTTCTTTTAACTTTAATTTCACTTTTAACTTCTTTTTTTTCTCGACCCGGACCCAAACCCAAACCCAGCCCGAGTGGTTCATGGTTCACTCAGCCCAAATGTTCATGGTTCACCCGGCTCGAATGGTTCATATATGATTTAGGGTTCATTATTTAGGGGTTAGGGTTTAGAGTGCATAGTTCATTCAAATTAAAATTGAATCCAATTACACCAATTTGAATTGATGCATGGGGTGCACAAGAGAGTGTCTCATTTTCATTATGTATAAACTAACAATTTTTCACAATTTTTCTTTGTATGAAATTGCTTCCGCGAAAACAAAAAAATAATTAATTTTACCAAAATTACTTTTTAAATCATTCAATCAAATTGAATTAAAACTGCATAAAGTGCATGGTGCTTTTAATAAGCATAAGTATTAATTTATTTATTTTTACATATTAAGTTATTAACATGTACTGTGCAAATATATTGTAAAATTATTATAGTAAGTTACATAAGTAGGAGTTTTAAAAATGATTAAAAAATATATAAATCATTTTGAACACAAAGATAGGACATCATGTGTTCAAATTAAACACACGACACATGTTCAAATGATTGTTATTTTCCTTTAAGCATTCCGATTCTTGAAAAAAAAAACACCAATTCCCCCACCAACAAAAAGAATGAATAAGCATATTTTATGATTCATTGTGGCAACCATGTCACTGAAATGCAAACTTAGGCTGGCTTTAAAAAATATATATAACAATTGATCTAATTTGCACCCACTTGTAATATACAATTCAACTTAAAAAGGATGAACAATTAGTTTCAACTGGATTTAAGTGTACGTGCATTCATAATGCATTTTAAAATCATTATATTAAAATATGCAGCTTATTTATACTGAATCGTACAACTATTTTTTCATATTAATAGTAGCACGGTTTAATATAAATAAATTGCATTTTACAGTATAACAAATTATATAATTTTAAAATACACTATAAATGCACGATGCACCCGAACACACACAAGATTAAACAAGTATGAAAAGAAACACGGTAGGTGTAATATTATTCGATATTATATAAATATTAATCCAAATCAAGATCTGATCTTAGATGTAAAGCCCCACTTATCATAAGTAGGCCGCAGGGGTGAAGTAAATATAAAAAAAATTCTATATACCACACTTATTGTTTTAAAATGTACTGAAAATACATCCAAATTTACATTATATAGATATTTTTAATATGAGATCAGTAATATTTTTAGAATATTCAGTATTTCAATATATACTGAAGTACCAAAAAAAAATTAGGCACTATAGGCTCTTTATTAAAATTCTTTAATAAAATTTCCGGTAAAAAAAAACAATGTATCAAAATTTAGATATAAATTCATAATTCCAAAATATCAATACAGCATTAATATGCAATTTCTAACTAGTGAAATTACCAATGTACCATACCACCAAAACAAGTTCCCCAATGTATATATCATCTTATTCTGATAACCATGTATAAGAAATACCCCAATTATTTATTATACCATTATTATTATCCAATCAAATAATTTATGGAGAGAAGCTCAAGCTAAAGCAGTTCACTGTAATCCTCATATACAAAAACCCCTATCAATCTATCAGTCTATATATATGTATGTATGGATACTTCTTTATTACCTTCTTCACTACTGCATTTCCAAAATCTTGAGCTGCATTTCACACACCAATATCGATCATTGCTGCGTATTTTGTTGTCCGTAGTTGTTCTTAGCTTCCCCAATGACCTTCTGCAGATCCGAGAACATCTTCACTGAAGACTCGGCACAGTTGTTCATCTGTCCGAGAAAACCAGCCAGGCTTGTCCTAAAACGATCCAAAGCAGGCACCCGATTATCCTCAGAAACCTCGTCATGCAACGCATTTTTAGCAGGATCACCACGGGGCCCACCCTTATTCTTTTGACGGGGTAGAAAGTGAGAGACTTCGGAAGCCAAGTCTTTGATGGAATCGAGGACTGGTTTGGAAGGAACTGAATCGAGCATCTCCAGCCAGGTCCCGCAGATTGTGTATATTGGTGGGCCCTTGTGTCTTATGGGCTGTGGGGGCCGCAGCCTTCTGCTCCTCTTGGAAGTATTCTTTGGAAGGACGACACATTTGATCAGCCACTTGTCGATGGCTTCCACGTACTGCTTCTGGGCAGCGATGCCTTTTGTGAAAAGGGATGAAAAGGCAGTCAGTTCGTTTGTGAGATGGATGGTGATCTGTCGTCTTGAATCTGATTGCGTGGCGATTTTTATGCTTCCAGGGGTGTGGGATACAGATATGATGTGAAACTGAAGCTTGTGACAATCTCGAATCGTCTCCCACATCTTCCTTAACCTAAGGATAACATATGGTTCATTTGTCAGTAGAATCATAGAATAACACATGACATTATAGTAAAATGGGAATAGGTTTGATTTAGGCCTGTAAGTTTTGTCCATTTTGGCTTTCAGTACACTCCATTTTTTCAAATTGAATTTTGTCTTGTTAACTTTCAAAATTCAACTGTTTAGTTCTTTGACCGGCTACAACGTGTTAGTAACTAGTTCTGAAAGTTAACAGGACAAAATTAATAAATATTTATAAAAACTGAATATAAAAATGCCACGCCAACTCAAAACCGACTGTTAACCCGTGTAGCCAGTCAAAGGACTACAAAGTTGAATTTTGAAAGTTAACCTGACTAAATTCAATTTGGGAAAATGGATGTCCGGAAAGCAAAAATGGATAAACATACACTTATTTGGCTAGTAAAATCTATTCTGAGATAATACAAACAGCAGATTACCAAAATGGTGACCATTATAAGAGAGTTAAATAGACAGTTTTGCTGTCTGCTTCAATGTAAAGAATCGAAAAAAAGACGGTACATACCCCTCAATTAACTCCTCAAGTTGTGGCTGCAACTCTTTATCTCTAATTTCTTCGATATTCTTTGAGATGGAGGCGATTCTATGAACAGCAACTCTAATTCTTGAATGCAGAGCTTTAACAGCAGCTCGTGTCTTGTCAGTATTCTGCTCTCTTGATTCTTGCTGTCGAAGAAGTTTGCACTTCTGGTCGAAATTACTCTTGAGAACCTGACTAGCCTAAAACAAGAGGGATAGTATCTGGTATCAGATCAAGTAGTCGAAGTAGATATCGAACTAGATGTATCCGAAAGCAACAACACAACTTAATAAACTACAAGCGCAATTACAACAAAAAAATATTCAAAATTTATTGGATGCTCAAAGAGAAAGGAAGATGCTTATCCAATAAGAGTTACAATTGGTGCAATTTTGACCCAATTTTGATTTTTTTTTAAAAATCAACTTAGTAATTTATATTTTCTCATGAATCATAGAAATATAGTCAAAAAGTATTAGTTTATGTGATGAAAAGCATCTGCTCATACGATGAAAAGTATAAGTTGTGTATTGAAAAAGTACTAATATCATTCCGCCTACAAACTAATACTTCTCTTCATAATTCATACTTCTCATTATATATTTCAGTGTTTTTTGTGAAGGAGTCAAACTTTGATCAAAATTGAGTTAACTTGCACGAGTTGCATGGTGCATAGAAGGTTTTGCCATCCAATAATATGCCCAACTTCATGATCTCGTATTCAGAAGAGATGCAGATGATGCTTTTCATAGATGAAAAGTTGGTAATGGAGCACATCATTGCTGTTATTCGTATTCACAAATATAATTTAACCACAGCCAAACACAACTCTTACATTCATTTACCTAAATATTTTAGGAATTAATGCTTGGCAAACTAACAAAAAAAGAGATAACGGTCCAATTTTCAACTAAGCATACCTTAACCTCGTCATAAAGCTTCTTCTCCCATGCGTACAGCCTGTCCAAGGTTGAGGCATGACTTCCTGAAACCATACAGAAGTCATCAAAGAGATTCTTAGTTACATCTTCAATACCATCAACTGAATTAAGCCCTAGAAGATTCGAGATGAAGCTGAGCGAGATGATGTAGTCCGATGCCAAGTTAAGTACTTGACCGAATCTTGAGGCGGTTCTACACAAAGAACATAAATTAAATGAGGGTTTTTCCGTCTTTCAGTACAATTATTATGGAATTAAAGAATCAGATGACGACAGATTTATAAGATAGGAAAGTGCATGTGAGCTATGGTAAGTTCCCAATTAAAATCGAGCTATTAATAACAAAAGTAGGCAAAATTGAAAAGATCGCATGAGTTTATTTCCTTTAGTTCTCCGAAAGTTACTTTTATTGCACCAATCTCTTTTGGAAATAGAGTTCATTATACTAAGAAATTACCCATCCATGGGACATCTAGCAAAACAAGATTATTTGGGAAAAAAAAACAGGTTACTAAAAATAATTTTTCCAAAAAACTTTAAGATGTTATAGAATATATTTAATGCTCACAAGTCATGATCGTGATGTTTGACTTTACGGAAGCTTCAGCTATGACGTCAACCAAAAAGTAGTTTGAATGAAAATAACATGCTATAAATTTTTCAATAGATCCAAATAAAGACGAAAACACTTTTGTAAATCTGAAGCTCTAAAGAAAAAAAAAAATCATTGATTACTGTTCATCTTTTTTTTGCTACAGATAAGGTAAAATGGATAGAGCGTGCCCTTGTGGAACCTGACTTGGATCCTCCCCACAGGAGAAACAAGATTTTAGTAATGAGGAACCAACTGTCAAAAGAGAAATCATCAAATTTCAGCCTGTTACATAATAAAAGCCAGTAATATTAAAAGCACATGATTCTCATAAATATAACTACGTTACAGCATGCACAAACAAGCGAGAGGGAGATTACGTTCTTTTCCAGGGTAAACTGGACGAAAATGGAACTTATTAGCTTCAAGCATCCTGGGAACTTCCTTTCCAGCTTCAGAAGCTTTAACAAAAAGCTGTTCAATATCTTTTATGCTTGAAAAGAAGTCCTTAGGTGCAACCATATCTTCAGCTTCTTCAACTTCACTTTGTTTCATCGGTGTTATCTTCACATCATTTAAATGCACAAATCTCGAGGATGCAGTTCGTAGTGGTGATAAATCGGGAGAGTTGTTTTTCTTCCCATTCACGGGCTTGATTTCTGACGGCCCGGTGGGTGGTGAATCTCCTCCATTAAGGAGCTTTTCGTTTGCTTCAATCTCATTTTCAGTTCTTGAGAAATTGTTTTCTAATATATGGGATGAATCGTCATTAGTAACATTTTCTTTTTCTCTAACAACGTTTTTAAAACTTCGAACAAGGGTATCTGAGGAGGGTTCATCAAACTCATCCTCCGATTCTTGGGATTCGTCTATTCCATTCAAGGATAACTTCTCTTCTTCTATTTCGGAAACCCCTGTCTCTACCCTTACCTCATCGAAGTTATCTAAAGCCCGGCCAAATCCCGGGCCTTCTTGTGGAGAGAAACGATTATCAACTGGATCAAAAAGACCAAAATAGTCCCAAGGTGCCTCTTCTGATGGGATAGGATCTTCAACCGATGGTGCCTCTGGTTCTTCAATGGGAGGAGGAGTGGCAGTTGGAGGAAACGTAGAACCAACCGATACTGAAACAGCAACTGGAGGCTTTTCTTCAACTTTTCTTGAAAATGGACTTCTGAATTTCATATGATGAGATTGGAATTGACTTGGGACAGGCGTCGAAAAAAAAGGTGATAAATTTGCATTTGCATTTGGATCAACATTTTGTGATTGAGTTTGAGAAGAAAAAGATGACCGCGAGACGGACTTCAAAGAATGAGGCTCTGGAGTTTGGCTTCGAAAAGGATGTACAAAAGGCTCGTCTAGAGCATCAACTTCCACAAATCTCCTTAAAGCAGTTCCTATAATTTTCAGTTCCTGAATATAAGCAATATGGGCTGCAGCAAGAGAACACCTGCCATTAAGGGCTTGTTTGACGAATTTCTTTCTTGCACGACAAAGCTGAAGAGTCTTGTCTTCTTCTGGTCTAGAATTTGAAGCCCCCATTAACTCATACGGGATCTTGCTCTCCGAGTTATCAAATCAGCATACAGATTTCTTTCTCTGATTTCCTATATATAAAATGACGCAAGTTACTTATATATATCAGGTATGAGGTTATTTATTTAATGTAGACATAGCACGGTTTATTTAAAAAAAGAAAATGATAAGAAACAAAGGAAACATTCACAACTTTTCATGATAAGCAGCACTATCAATTAAAATCATCTGTTATATGCATTTTCATAGAATATATCTCATTTCATCGTCTCATTTTTTTTTACTTAAAACACTTTCCATACGTAAATCATAAGCAGAAAGGCGATGGGAACTAGAATGAATAGTGCATCAGCAAATTAGCAATATATGCAACAATATTTACTTGCGTAATCTCATCAGTTTTTTTACTTCGTGAAAACTCGGGATTTTTTCCGCTAGAGATTATTAATCTTTCGGATTTAAATTCAATGAATGAATTACCTCACGATGACTAAAACTATAATCATAAATGCAAAATTCAAAGTGGACCCCACCATTATTATATGCACAAAATTTGAGAAAGATGTCATAAAAATTACTAAAACCAAACAAATCTCATTTCTATCACGTGTTTTTGCCTATAAAAAACACAAAAAAATCATCTTGAACCAAACATATTCTCATCTCTGAACTTATATATTTTTCATTATTAAATACTAAACCAAACATATCTCATTTATAAAACAAAAAATTTAGAATAAAATGAAACCAAACAAGGTGTTATGATCTAAAATGAGACAACCACGTAGCTTCCATGCAATGAACGTGAGAAAAAGAAGCGGTATGCACATTATTTGAAAATTTCACATGAGTAAAAAGAAGCGGCAGGTATATACAGACTTAACATTTACTCAATCTCCCTAATTGTCTGAAAACTGGATTCAGTAAGAAACCGATCCTACAAAAGGATACATAATTTTACCCTAATAAGATTTTGAATACCGAAGATTAACATATAACTAAAAAATAACCTAACTTAAACAGAAAAGGGAAAGCAATTTTAGCGGATGAGGTTTTCCAGTCATCATTCTCTGTCGCAGGTGATAGTGTTCAGACTACTACCAATCTGAGAAAAATGATGAATAAATGTGATCAATTAATGAGCCAATGATATTAATTGTGTCCAAAACATTCTTGCTCCCAAATGTATTAATATGTTGACTAGATCTAGCTAATCACAGAAACTGCTAAAAGAAAAATCACACAAGTAGAGATTCATAAATAAAGGAATAGGTTCACAAACATGATTGTAGAAAGTTAACACGAACAAACAAATTTACACAAGAAAGCCGAATAAATGAATAGCTCTGGTCCAATGGGAAAATCAGAACTAATAGTTTATGTGATAAAGCCATCAATTTTCAGATAGTTGAAAAAAAACAGCATACCCAGATAACAATTTATAAACAGAATTGATGACCAATTCAGCAGCTCTTATGTTGCACCAAAAGCTCTTCTGAAACCAGAGAAGGAAAAATGAATTTTACATACAGGATTTGCCCCTGCAATCCATATAAAAGGTAGCTAAAAATCAAATAAACCTAACTCCCTTAAACAGAAGGTAACATCTAAAAACATAAACAAGCCTACTCAAACAAGGGGAAAACAGAACCAAGCTCTAAAACTGAAAATCCACCAAAAAAAGAATTTAATGACCGACAAATTCAAAGCCCAGAATCAATTAAAAAATCAAGTAATTAATGCTCCCAAAACCATCAATCACCAATCAGGTAGCACAAATTCACAAACCCTCTCAATAACAAGTCTCTAGAAAATTAAAAAGATTCCAATTCAAAACACAACTCGATCAAGAATCAGAAACTGAGAAACACCACATAACCACAATTCAATCTCCATACAAATCAAGCCAAATTCAAAGCATTCCGAACAGAACCCACATCTAGAAACAGCAAGAATCGCCCAAACAAGATTAAATCAAGCAAGAAAACTCATAATTTCCACTCTCTTTTGTACCTCAGATTCGCGTAAACCCGAATTGGCGGTGCATAAATCCCCTGGATTTCAGTGAGCAGATTACGAAGCAAGAACTCCTTACACACTGCGAAAAAGTGAAAAACCCTTTTTGGGAATTGTTTTATGAGAGAGAAAGGGAGTGAGAAGAGTCCAAATCAGGATGAGAGGGAATTATGTACTAAGTTTGCATGCAATTTGTGATGAAAATGGGATATAGACGGAACAGAGGAGGGACAACCATAGAGCTGCGTGGGTGTGGGCCCTCTCTGACTGAGAGAAAGAAAAAGCAAATGGAATTTGGAGTTTCTTCAAGATATTAATAATCAAAACAAAAAAAAATAAAAGAATTTATCTAAAAGTTTAAATCTTGATTCCTCCTTTCCATCATTTACTTTGTGTACGTTAAAGCTAAAACCATCAAAATGAAAAGAAAATAAGAAAAGGTGCAACTTTTACTTGTACAACGGTGGGGTGTCTCACTAATGGTGTTCTTCATCCACAAGTGAATTTTATTGAGGCTTGGAGGATTTATTACAAAGAGAAATATGTTAGGTCTTCTATACATCGCGCTTACACTGATTTGATAGTCAGATTTTAAAATATATAACTTTGTTGCGTTGACTTCTGTGAGTTGTTATACTAAAATGCCAGAATTTATTTTACATACATATATTGTACTTCCTCTGTCCTACTATAAATTTCTCATTTTTATTTTTCATCTATCCCACAATAAGTTTTCTGTTTTTATAAATGGAAAAAGTAACTTCAATACTCAAAATTTGTATCTTTTCTTTTCACACAATATTACAAATAATGTCACTCACTACTCCACTCGTTACTCCACATATCTTTTTTTTCTCTCTCAATACCATAACTACCCTTCATTTTTATTATTTTATTATTATTCTTTAAATAAAATAATAAAAAGAAACATAAAACTTATATCTTTTAGGAGAAAGACGCGTTTTAGTATAACAAGTTGTATAAGTCAATGTAACAAACAGTATATTTCTAAAATGCATTATCTAGGTGCTAAGAAAAAATATCAAGCCTATGCACTTGTTAACTTTAATAGTCATTTTTACTCGCATTAATATTTTTTTTAGTATATCTCAAAATATTTTTTAAATGACCACACTATATTAATACCGTTGAAAAATTATGAGGTGAGTCATCAATTATAAATTCAAAATTTAATGGGATGGGAGTGTGTGTACCAAGAGTCTTGCATTTCGTTTCGGTTGGAGGTGGATGAAGCACATTCGAATAGGAAAAGATGTGGATTGAACAAATTTTGTGAAGAGTGAATTTGATTTTTGTTTCTGATAGAGTATGTTTGGATGAAATTTGATGTCAATTCAATATTTTTAAGTGATGATAATGTTTTATTTTATTATTGTTAATTGGTGGGATGACAATTGGGTAAAAAAAAAAATATAAGAGATAATGAGTGATTGAAAGAAAAATAGGAGAGGATGAGTTGAGATAAGAAAAGTAGAAAATATAATGAATAAATGAGATAAAAGTGGTGATGTGGTATTAATAAGGATATAAATGTATAATAGGGCTAATGTGTATTTTTATATAGGATGAAATATGTAATTCCATAAAGTAACATGAGAGGAGGGTAAAATCATCCCCTATCCGAATGACCACATCCCAAATCAAACACAATCTTAGGTGATGTTTGGTTTAGTTTTAAAAACTAAGAATTGAGTTTTCAAATTTAAAATTGCTTCTTGTTTGGGATTTTGAAAATCAATTTTAAAAAATCACCACTGCAACACGTATGAATTTATTAATACATTTTCTAATACAATCAATTATCCCTGCTTACACTTTAATATATTTAAATTTAAATCTTGATTCATGTCATCCAACCATTCCAATCACACTAAAAAAAACAATATAACAAAGATCGACTTCAAACACTCTTTTACATTGATTTAACATAAAATTAAATATCATCTTACTCAAAAATAAAAAATAAACACAAATCTTACTATTTATTAGGATTTCAAAATTCTCATTTTTAAAATTTGTATCTAACAGTCACTAAACTCAAAACAATCATCATCTTAGTGTATGTTTGGTTAGGCTGGTGGTGGATGGGATAGAGATTGAAATGGAGATAGAGATAGAGATAAAAAGATAATGAATGGAAAAGGATGGATGTGGGTAATTCAATAAATAGTAAATATGTGGGTGGTTAAAGATGGAGAGTAGGGGTAAATGGAGATTTGTGTTAAATATAAAGTGATGTTATACTATTTCTATTATTGTTGGTTAGTACGATAATTATTGGATGTTTGTACAAAATTAGGAGAGATAATAAGTGGGTGGAGGAAAAAATAGAGAGAAATGAGTGGTGAAAAAGAAAAGTAGAAAACAAATTAGTGATTACTAAAAAAGTGATGATGTGATTATATGTGTATTATACGAGTGAACGAGAACTCAATAGGAGCTCATCCAAAATTAGATGGGATGGGAGATACATTATTCACGTCCAAATGTGATCATTCCTAATCAAGCACAGTCTAACTTTTTACTCGAGTCGAGAAATGTGTACCAAATTAAGGAGATGTTTGAATTTGTGCGTGTCACGAAAAGATAGGAGGAATGGCTCGTCGTTTTTTTGGGAAATTGTATCCATTTTATTTTTATTTTTTATAATGTATAGGTCTTATATGCACCGGTGTCTTTGTGCATTTTATAACTTGTTTACACTCTTGTTATCTTTGAAACATGCAACTATATTTTACTTAACACAAGTATACATAACAAAAAATATGTGTATCCGGATTTACATGAGACATACTCATAAAAATAAGAACCACTACTATAAACGAGTCAAAACTCGAGCATTAATTTTTTTTGGCGGAAAAGGAGAGATGTCGAGGGCGAAGTGACAAATTTCATATTCCACTTTGATGTCTCATCTCGTGTTTCAGTATGTTTAATACATAATATGTATACTAAATGATATTATAACTTAAGATTAATGTCATATTGTTCACATACAATGTATTAAAGGTAATGAAACACAAGATGAAACATTTTTAAATGGAACAGTGATCTTGATTGACGAAGAGGAAGAAATCTCATATTTTATTTTTGTGTTTTATCTCGTATTTCATTTGCATTTAATACATGACATGTGTAATAAATGACATATCATACTTCATTTTAGTGTTTCAACCGATATGTTCTTGCTTTTAATGAACGGCACATGTAATACATGATATAATAATTTATTATTAATGTCACATGTTATGGTTAATAAAACGTAAGATGAAATACTAAAATGGAATAGACAATCTTGATTGGACGAAGCGGAATAGACCCATAGTCCATTTCTTCGTTTTTAACTCGTGTTTTCACTATTTTCAATTCACGACACATGTAATAAATAAAAACTATATTTTATCATTAATGTCACATCACATGTCATGTATTAAAGATAGTGAACCACAAGATTAAACACTAAGATAGATTAGGTAATCTTGATCGGACGAAGTGGAACACATTTCATATTTCACTTTAGTGTTCATCAAGATTAAACACTAAGATAGATTAGGTAATCTTGATCGGACGAAGTGGAACATATTTCATATTTCACTTTAGTGTTCATCTCGTGTTTCATTACTTTTAATACATAACACTTATAATGAACGACATCATAATTTATCAAATGTCACACTTTATGTATTAAAAGGTAATGAAAAAAAAAAGATAAAAACACCAAAATAAAATAGATGATCTTGATTGGACAAAGTGAAACAGATCTTATATTCCACTTTAATATTTTATCTCACATTTCACTACTTTTAATTAATATGTGACGCATGTATTAAACGATATCATAATTTATCATTAATCTTGATTGAGTAAAGCGAAAAGGACCCATATTCCACTTTATTATTTCATCTCATGTTTCACTATTTTAATACATGACACGTATAATAAAAGACATTATAATATTATTAATGACATGTTTTGTATATTAAAGGTAGTGAAGCACTAATAAAATAGGTGATCTTGATTTGAAGAAGCATAATTGATCTCATATCCAATTTGGTGTTTCATCTCGTGTTTCACTACTTTAAAACATGACACGAGTAATAATTGACAATTATAATTTATCATTAATATCACATGGCATGTACTATAGGTAATGAAATGCAAGGTGAAACACTAAATTGAATAGGTGACCTTGATTGGATGAAGCCTTATAATTGATCATTAATGTCATATTTCATGTATTAAAGGTAATGAAATTCAAGATGGGCTATTAAAATATAATAGATTATCTTGATTGAACATAGTGGTACGTATCTCATATTCTACTTTGATGTTTCATTTCGTATTTCACTGCTTTTTATAAACTATAAGTGTAATAATTGATATCATAACCTATCATTAATGTCATGTCATGTATTGGAGAAATCTTTATTAGTGGGTGATTTAACCACTCTTAATTTCACAAGTGGGGTATGAATGACATTGTTTCGATATTTCTTCCTCTATAATTTTTTTACATATTTTTTATTGGATAGATACGTAAATTATTCATTGAATAGATGTAGCATTCTCCACATGTATTATAGGTAATGAAATATGAGATGAAAAATTAAAATGAAATAGGTGATCTTGATTGAACCAAACATAATGAATCACATATTCTGCATTAGTCCATCTCATGATTCGCTAATTTTAATACACGAGGCGTGCAAATAATGACACCATAATTTTGCCCCCAAGGGCATAGCCAAGTGGTAAAGTTTGTGGTGATGTGGGGAGAAGTCCCCCGGCAACGCAGGTTCGAACCCCGTGTGGGACAAATTCTCCATTGAAATATTATGGAGGTTTGTCCTGGGGATTGAATCTTGTTGGCTCTCTCCCACAAGTGTCTGCCACTTGGGCACATCCTTCGATCTACAACCCGCCGCACTTGAGGGGGCCAACCAAGACGGGTGGGGGGAGTTTCTCGTCTCTTCCTCACAAAAAATGACACCATAATTTATCATTAATGTTAGGTCATGCATAAAGATAATGTAACACTAGATAAAATATCATGGAACATGTGATCTTGATTGGACGAAGTAGAATGGATCTCATATTCAATGCAGTATTGTGTTTCGTGTTTTACCACTTTTAATACATGACATTGTAATGGCTCTCAATACCTTATGATCGAAATGATCACAATAACAGCGTAATAACAAATCAGAGTTCAAGTCTCACTTTGAATACATAACAAAGAGTGCAAAATAAGAAAAAATAACATAAAGCGTAAATAAGAACTCGGATGACGAATCAACCCAACCGACAAGTTAACCTAAAAGAGATAATCGAAAATAAGTAAAAGGTAATTGGAGTTTGTACAAAAAAATTGAGGAAGAGTGAGAGGAAAATTACTCGCATCACACTTCCATGGGACGAGCACGCACTCGCCAAAATTTGTTATGAAGATATGTGCTTGTGATTTTCTGCAATATTGACGCGCTAGACTGGAGTGAAGAGAATGTGACACAGACAATCCTTATTAAAATATTCGCGTTCGCATAAATGCAATTTATGCTCGCCAACAAAAGACACTACCCCAACTGATACTAAACACTTACCTTACAACTAATACCTTATGTTCATTTAAAATTGCAACGGTCATAATGACATATATAATAAATGACATTATAAATTAATATTATTTCGACATGACCAAGTGGGATAGTTCAAGTATGATCTTGATTTTTTTTTTGCGTGCCAAAAAGTCGATTAAATTCAAAGATGTAATATCATATTTAATGTTTTTGAAAAAAATATGATTCCAAACTTTTTTTCCCATTTTTAATTAAATTCCCTTTCTTGGGATTATAAACACGACTTCATTATTTTAATTAGGGGTACTTACTTTGCGGGAATATGTCTCGCAAATTTCATTCATTAACTTTATATTTGCTCCATTTAAAAAAAAAAAAAAAACAATAGCAATAGCACCGCATCTGAATAAACTATATGCTCCAATTAAAATGACATGAAATATATAAAATATAAAATAATAGTAGTACTTTATTTATTTATTTATTTATAAAAATTAAATAGAAGAAATTAAAATAAACTATTTCAAACCGTCATAAATCTTTTCTGCAATGCAGATGTATATAATTAAGTCTTTTTTATTCTCATAATGGTTTTGCTTAAAATATAAAAAAACTAAAATCAACACAATAATACTATACAATATGGTTTTTTTATCAATTCTTTTAAAATTTTATGATAAATTGTCATAAGAAATGGGGCAATCTTAATTAGACGTTCTGAGATGATGATTGATGTCATATAAAAAAGTAAAATAAATTCAAATTAAATGTGTGTCGCCTTTTTATACATGTACTTACTCTCAATTTAAATTTTATAAAATTAATTAATGAATTTAATTTACTTCGTTTCGAAGTAGAGCAACTCACATTTGTTATCAACACAATCTCACATTTAACAAAGACCCCTTTTGGTACGAAAGCTCTTAAAAATAGTTTATTAATCTTGTATTCAGTAACTTAACTTATGTGTTAAGGACAACCATAAAGACATGCAAATATTCTTTTCATTTCACAAATATTTCAAAAGTCTAAGTTAATAAATTTATTAATTATTATTAATCAACATGCAAGCAGCACATGTCAATGTCTATAAAAACGATAATCTATTTGAACGTGAAGATTCCCTTATTTATTTTAAGGGGATCTCATGTGCATCTGGGTACACCATGCACTCATAATATATTTTAGAATCATACAATTTATTATATTGTAAGATGCAATTAGCTTATTTATACTGAACTGTGTAACTATTAATATAGAAAAATAGTTACACGTTTCAGTATAAATAAGTTGAATATTTAAATATAATAATTGTATGATTTTATAATGCACTATGAACGCTTGCCTTTAATTTATCATATAAAATTAGATTAACTGAAATCCAAATAAGCAAAAAGTATCCAAGGAATTAATGGAAGCATCCAGGGGGTTCTTTATTGTACACGTAAATTCTGGGAAATGAAAGAATGTATTCCCATGTACTAATTTTTTCGTAAAATTATAGTTGAATATTAATTTATACAATAAAATATATTAATTTATATAATGAAAAATATTAATTTGTGCAGTAAAGACTACTCCTATATGTTATCCATCATATATACAATGAATATTTTATAAACAGATCTTGGATAGTATTTTGGTGCTCAACGAATCTGTGGACTTCATGAAAAGAGAAAAGGAGCGGGACCTGATTTTCAAGGTAGATTTTGAGAAGGCGTATGACACGGTGGTGTGGGAATATCTGGATGACATGATGAAAGGCATGAACTTTCATTGAAGATGGAGGAAATGGATAAGAGGTTGTCTTACTTTTGCTTCTATGTCGATCTTGGTAAATGGCAAACCCAATGCATTTGAGTTTCGGCTCAAGAAAGGATTAAGGCGAGGATCTACTATCTCCTTTTTATTCCCCGATAGCGACGAGGATTCGGTTGTTTGATGAGGAAAGTGATGCTTCTCGAGAGTTTGATGGCTTAAATTCGGTAGTAATGAAATTCTCGTCGACATTTGCGATTCATGAGATGATCAAAGTGTTATTAGGCAAAAGCTTCATAAAAAATGCCAAAGTCATGAGGGCATTCTTAGGTTGTTAAAGAGATTATTCGGGTTGAAAGTCAACTTCAAAAGAGTTCTCTGCATGGTACTTACATAAGGGATTCCCATTTGGAGATGTTTGCTGAGTTGATTGGCTGTAGGGTGGGAAAGATTCCATTCTCATATTTGGGTCTCCGATTGGCGCAAATTATAGGAAAAAAGAAGCGTGGAAACCCCTTATGCATCGTGTCCATAGGGAAACTTTTGGGTGGGAAAAGAAAAAACTTATCGTTGGGAGGTCGGATCACTTTCTATTGAAATCGGTTCTATCAAGACTTCCTATCTACTACCTCTCTTTTTCAAAGCTCCTAAGTGTATCATTTCAGCCCTTATCAAAATGCAAAGGAGTTTCTTGTGGGGGAGTCGGGGTAAATAAATTGCATGGGTCAAGTGGAGTTCCGATCATGTCGAGTAAGTCAGCCGGTGGATTGGGGTGAGAGATATTAGAATTTTAATGTAGCTCTTTTGAGTAAATGATTATGGAGATGGGTGGCGGGGAGATCGGTCTTTATGGGTCGATATTCTCAAGTCTAGGTATAGGTCTTTTCATGGTCGAGTTGGGTTGTTGCATGTAATTGAAAAAAATGATCTTTTATGGTGGAGGATTTTGCAGTGTGGTGGAGTCAAGAGGGGTGTTTGTTAGAGATAAGTTGTCTTTTTTTGTGTGGGGATGGGGGTGCACTGAGTTATGGAGGGACCTATGGGTCAATAGTAAGTAAGATTGAATGATCGTTGTCGAATTTGTTTAAATGCGTCGTCGCTTTAAAGAGGGTCGAGTTTTTGAGTTTTTCTCAGAGTCTGAGGATTGTTGGGTTTTCAAGTGGGAGAATTTTCCTAACACTTTTAAAATTTTGGAATTTCTGGATTTATGGTCATATATTTGCAGGTGCAATCTTAAGTCGGGCGTTAAGGACACGTGGAAATGGCAAGGATCATCTAATGGAGACTTCGAAACAAAGGAGATGTACAATGCCATCATGTTGGCTGATTTCAATGTGGGCCTCGGTGTATTCCCATGGATGAAGCTCTGGTGGAAAGTCATTCCTCCAAGGTGTCGGCATTCCGTGGAAGGCGGTTAAATGACGAGATACCATCGAAAGAAAATTTGATTAAACGTGATATGTCCAATCTGGTTGGCTCGGCGTTATGCCCAATCTGCTTGTCAGCAGTTGAGTCCTCATTGCATATCCTTGTTACTTGTCCATTCTCTCTCTTGGTGTGGGAAGCAGTTGCTTTGTGGTTTGAAAAATCAGCTTCTTATTCATCATCTCTGATGGATCACTTTTCGGAGTTTGTCGATTCTGAACACTCGGCTACCCGTAGAAAGGTCATGAGTTTGATTGGCAAGACACGATTTGAAAGATATGGAAGTCCAGGAACGAGATCATCTTCAAAGAGAGTATCTACTCGTTGGATAAGCTCGTAGATGGAATTAAGTTTTGTTCATGGAAATGGATAAGATCCCATTACCCGTTATCTTTTTCTGTCCCGTTTGTCTCTTGGGAACAATTTCCTTTAGATTGTTTACCTTCTAAGTTTTGATTGGTATGCTCGTTGTGTAACTTTTGGGATTAGAGTACCCCTTATACTCTGCAATAGGATTTCATATTTGCTTTTCAAAAAAAATAAATGAATATTTTATAAATGAACTAATGATTTTTATTTTATCATTCTGCTTTTTTATGGATCTATTAAATACTCAAAATTATAACAGTTGCATGCACTGTATTGTGTAATTGTGCATGAGTTAATATATATAAAAATTAATTTTTCATAAAAAAGTTGAAAATATTCATATTATAATTTATGAATAACTTACTCGAGTTGTAAATGAAGTCAGGTGAATATGCATGACCACGACTTGTTATCTGGTAAACTTAAATTAGGTTTCTGGAATAATGTAATATTTGTGTGATGTATTTTTCTTTTCCTAATTTTACCCCTTTGCTCTTTAATTTTTAGATATATATAAAACACGCATATTACGCGGGATTGAAGAATATTTTGATACTATTAGTTTAAATTAAGAATTAATAAACTGCCTACTGTTGAAGGAAAATACATTTATGTGGCTTCATCAAGAAGTAACTGATGGAGGAGAAGTTTAGGTAATTTCTTATATTCCATGTAACCCTAGATTTTATCCTATATAAAGGGATCTCTTGCATAGAATAACACGCTGATGATATAGTGTGTTGGAATTGTGTAAAATAAAGAAGTTTGTTTTATCCCACATCAGATTGTATCAAAGTTGGAGGACTTCCTAATCACATAAGAAGTCTATTACATCCCCATGTCGGATTGTGGAAAAAAGGTGAAGGCTTCTAATGTTATTTAAAGCCCGAGTCTCTTTAATACAAGTGCATCAGTTGGTTTTAGGTTTTGGGCTTATTAATTTAGAGGCCTAATCGGTTTCGGTTTTGGGCTTATTAACTTAGGCCCAATCGGTTAAAGGGATTATTATTTATATTCCCATTTGAGTTGTATATTGTTGTGGGTTTGCGAATAATATCTGAAAATCCTCTCTTACGCCCGTGGGCGTAGCTAATAAATTGTTAGTGAACCACGTAAAATTTTGGTGTCGGTTTATTCGGTTTATTTATCATTTTATATCTTTCTCGCGTCGGTTATAACAAAAGCGGGTATCTAGAGCCTTGTTGGGGGTTTTCATGATTTGGCGAGAAAGATGACGTGGGATAAACGTGAAAATTGACAAATTCACGGGGAAAAACGATTTTAGGTTTATGGCGAGATCAAGATGTGTGCCTTGTTGAAACAACAAGGATTTGTAGGCAATTGATGAAAAAAAGCGGTGGATTTGGAAAAAGCGAGATGGCCACTCGGAGGAGAATGTTGGGATTTTCTTTGGAAAATATGTTTTTACTTTGTATAATCAAAGCCGGAATTTCGGACTTATTCTTGAATTAAATTGTTTATCATCGATCTTTGTGAATATCATCGAATGTTACATATTGTCGTAGTCGTTTTATTGGGAGAGTATTATGTATAATTTGATAACAACTTCATGAAACAAAACATGCACGTGTACGATAAAGTTTGTAAATAAGATGAATTTGTTGACCCGGTTAAATCGGGAAAGCGACTACTCGAGGCATACCAAGCCGGGATGTGGTATTACGAGCTTTACATACAATATTTGATACACCTTATGAAGATGAATCATTCTGAGATGAAGATAATTTGGAGAATTCTCCTCCAGGGTGCTAGGGTTTCTAGTAGGGATAAATGATCACTCGAATTTTTTTTTCCTTACCTCTCAAAGCGTGGGTATCACTTTTTGGGAGATTTTTACGAACCTTTCTCTTCTTCTTTTTTCTTCCTTCTATAGCTTTTCGCAAGCATGAAATTTGGGTTGGCAAAAGGGGGAGACTTGGTCATGCAAGAACTCAATGTAATCTTTGCCCGCGTTTTTCAACCGTCTTCTTGGTTGATCTTGGAACTTACTTGTTTGTAAAGCACTCTTTTTGGTCGTCCAAATTAATCTTTTACTTTCGGTTGGATGCTTTGTTAGCCCCTTTAACCATGTCAATTTTATCTTTGGATCATTGTCCTCTCGAAGCACCTTTGAGCCCTCGGGATGTTCGGTCTTGGGATATCGAGTGTCGAGGCTCTCGACCGCCGGGATACGAGGTCTGCGGACATCTTGATCCTCGGGATATCGAGTCTTGAACATCTTGACCCTCGGGGATATCTGAGGGTCTTGAACATCTTGACCCTCGGGATATCTGAGGTCTTGAACATCTTGACCCTCGGGATATCGAGGTCTTCGAGGATTCTGAGTATTTTTGGCGCTGAGTCCTCGAGTTTGCTCATGGCCTTCTTGACTTAGCTCATCGATTCTTTTTTCTGACACGAGTGGCGAATACTTGTCCGTTGGGCATGTAATATTTAAATAATACATGTAATAAGCTCTTCGTGTTCGATTAAGCTGAGTTCTTATATCGAACACAACAATACCCCAATTTGGTCGCTTTTTGTATTGACGTGGGGCGGTTTGTTAAAAATCTTATTGGGCCATAGTCGATGTCGTTTAAATAAATACGTGACGGATTTTCAAAATCGAATCAACATTTATATATACCTTGTTTCTCCGCCTTAAACCCTTTTTTTTCCTCTGTCTTTCAATCTTTTACGTATCCGAAAATTTTTTACAGGTTTCATCATTCCTACGAAGAATTTTACTCGAATAAATCGTTCATTCTTTTCTAATTGTGATTATGGCCTCTTGCTCGAACTCTTACATTCCCTAGAATCGCATCCACCATAGTTCCTCTTCTTCCCCCCTCGTCGGTAGAATCCCCGTGGCGACGCAAATGCTTGAGAGACTAATGTCTCGGGTTCGAAATTCGTTAGCAAATTAAAGACCGTTTGTCGTTCTTTCCTCGATTACGACAAAGCCCTACATGAATTGGATAGGGACTTGGTCCGTAATGATTCTTCGGACAATTCGGTGACAATTTTTTGCCCCAAATTCAAATTGGGTCTAGGTCATTGATAATGTTAATGTAGATAGGAACGATAATGTTGTGAGGGGAAATTTTGGAGGTCATAAATATAACCCGAATCGAACATAGGGGTAGTTAGCGAGCAAAATTTTGAGCTTGATATACTGTTGGTGTCCCTCATAGTCCAACGTATAACGAGTATAACGCTTCGTTATAGTTTTGATTGGCCGAGCAACCTCATAGGATTGGGGTTGAGAATGAGTACCAATGAGCAAGATAAGCGAGCATAATTGATCTTCGATAGGCTCACTCGGCTTGCGTTGGACTTATGAAACTCCAAAGATGTCTTTTAAGGCACCGGGTTTTGATGGCCGGGCGACCAACCCCGCGAGGTTGTGTCGTTATTTGTATTAGACACAATGGAAGGCGGCCTTGATTTCCCTCCATCAGAGCCATCACCCGTTTGCTCGTGGAGTGGAACATCACCATTTTCAGACTTAAGCCAAGCGGGTGGCATATGATCATGAGTTTCGACTTTGTTCGGCAAAATGAAGCGAATACTATCCCTCGGCGGTGACTTGCTCGATTGGTGCACTTGACCGTCAGGGGGTGAACCACGGGTGGTTGTTCATGCAAGCTAATGCCAAGTGCAAAATTATTGAGGGCGTCTTAGAACAAAATTAGTGATTGGAAGGAAAAGTTTTTGGTTCGTTGGGGCGATTGGAAAAAGCCCTTCCTGGAGGCGAACCAAATGCTCGTTTAGACATCCCCACTAACCCGCAGGCGTGCAGTAAGTGATTTTTTGTCTTTTCGTTCTTCGATTTGAACCCGATTTTAACTCGCTTTTTATTTGAGGATTCTATTTGCGGACGGACAAGGAGACAAGCGATGGCTATTTCAAAGGCGTTTGGCAAATTGATCTGGAGTCTCATTCGGAAAGCGTCTGTGAGAACTCTGAATCTTTTCTTGTCGAGAAAAAAATGAGGTTTGTTAAGTGCCTCCTCATCATCTTGTTCTTTGTTAATCCCTCTTGGTAAGGATTGCCTCTTGTATTTGTATGTTTTGTGCCATTACGCTTTCGTTATTATCCTTCTGTTAAATCTTGAATTATTTTGTTTATAAGCTTTCCCGTTGACCATTCTTTGTGAGTACATCTGAACATCTTTTGATATGCTCGGATAAAAAAGGCCACAAGTGAGCTTGCTCGGATTCGAAAGGCCGGGAGGCTCGGCTGAAACGAGTAGAGGAGGCGCGGCCGATCCAATCGGTCTTGGGGAATCAAGCAAAAAGGCACTAGTTCGGTAAGCGAGGGTTGGCGAACAAGCTCCGTCGCCGAAGAGGCCCAGGTGGAGATCGGCGGGGCGAGTGAACAAACTCAGGCCGAACATGCCGCGAACAGGCTCGAACGAATCTTGATCTGCCATCGGGGTGACTCGAACCCCCCCTTGTCGAGGGCGATCAGGCGGCCGCCTCCGTGGTTGGTCGATTTCACAGTTGTTGAAATGGAGGTTGGCACATCTTCTCCACCTCTGCCGGACCCGATCATGGACTCCGTTAGATCTGAAAGCTCCGATCCCACGAGGATAGATCATTCTTGGGATGGGATCCGGCTCGTGTAAAGCAGGTACATTTTGTTCGATCTGCTTTTTTGGTTATTTTTGTTCGCCCTTTTTATATTCATTTGTTCGAATATATATGTAGGTTGAAAGCAGGTTATCGCCTTTGATGCCCAATAGAAGAACTACTTACCTGGCTCAAGAAAGTGTTCACATAAGGTTCCGGCATTCTGAAAGCATGTTCGGAAGTCTTGCGGACTCACGTTCGGGCATGGACTACCGATCTGGAAGAGTCCACTCTGGGTCCCTCCTCTGAAAAATTCGTCTGGTCTGCAGTGCTTGGACAATCTATGGTCGTTCTTGAGAAAGCTTATGCTCGGTCCGCCAACCTCCATGCCAACTACTTGGCTTTGATCAGAACTTCAAGAAAAGGTGGTAACCCAACAAGATTCGAGGATGGTGAGGTTAGCTCGGGGACAATCTTCTTGGCACAAGTTGATGCTCACGGGCTGGGGAGGATGCCCGCAAGGCTCGTGAAAATGCTTTCGCCGATTTAGGGAAGATGCACTTTGGCTCGGGAAGATGCTCGCCAGACAAAGAAGAATTGATTCACTCTCGGGGAGGAGGTGGCGATATCTGAAGAGCCTGAGGATATGAATGTTGAGCTTAGTAGACTTTGAAATTTGGAGTGTCGAGGCCATGGAAAATGAGAGGATCGCAGCTCGGCCAACAACTTCATCATTCTTCGAGGAGACCAACACTTTCGTTTGGGTCTCAAAATTTAAAAGCTGCACGATGATGAGTATGTAGATTCTATGTCGAACTTCTCGTACATTTTGTGCCTTTCGCCCGATGCTATCCGTGTTCATTAGCCATGCCTCCAACAAATGAACAAATTGCCCTCTTGTAGCCAGGTTTTCAGCGTGCACGATCGACAACCCAGGGACAACAACCTTCCAATGTCGATTTAAATGATTTGTATGTGATTTCTGCGTTCTTCAGAAGGATCAAAGTTGATGATCCGATTACGGATGAGGAAGAACTCTCGGTTATGAATACGGCGAGGTTGATGGCCAAAATCTTGAGACCAAAGTGCCGGACCGTCGAGTCTTGCCGAGCAAAGGGACCTCACCTGCCAAGCGAGAATGTACCTTCATGAGCATTTGGTACGACCATCTTGAAGGAATTATTCTTTGGAAATTTGAGCACAATTTGTTCGATATCTCTCTCCGTCTACCCCCAATTATGAATTTGCTCCTTGATGTTATTTTTTGTTTTGTCTAACATATGTTGTGTAATTTTTTTGTCTTCTTCACTTTCTATTCAAACAATGTCTTTAATACTTGTATTTTTCTTTGACTTCTTATCTTTTGTTCGAACATATTTACAAGCCCGAATGGATGGGTTACATATTGAACCAACTCTTCTAACTTTGATTGTTTGATAATTATCGAGGATGAAAATTGATACTTGTGTTGCTTGATGTTTGCTTGGTTGCTTTGTGTTAAATGGTTGCTTTCAGGTTTTTACCCTTTTCTTACGAATGAATTGAACATTGGGTTTTTGCCTATGCCCGCTCGACTTTTTCGGTTTTGATTGTCTTATTGTCGTTGCAATTGGTTGATCGTCTTATTTAGGTGCGACCCGGATGGGTTACTTTATGAACCCCCTTTCTTGGTCTTGCGATCGTCTTATTTAGGTCTTGATCACTTCGTCTTAGGGCCATCTTATTTAAATTGCGACCCAGCACTCATCACCCGCTTTTTTTTCTGGGTGTCTGTAAAAGTCTGATACGTCTTTTCTGCATTGCGTACCCATTACTCGCTTTTCTTTGCGGGGAATCGAGTCTGAACTTCGTTCGTCGGTGAAACATAGACTTGGGCTCGTTAGTCTTTTGTTCGGCCCGTCCGGCTTAGGTCTGCGACCTCAAATGGGCTTGAACTAGAAAATCTTAGCGAACAAAAGTACATATATCTTTCTTTTTCTTTTTGCAACACTTTGTATTCTATTACATCCTTCATATCTTGAGAAGACTATCTATTACACAACTATTGTTATCGGACTAGGGTTTTGAATTTAAACCTTGTCTTGAGTGAACCTGAATCCCGACCTCACTTTGTCCATGAGAATTGATGTTGACAAGGATGTGGCACATCATCCGTCTACCCTTCTTTCTTAAGTAACATGCTCAAATGCGGAAGATAAACTTTTGTCCCTCCCGGACAAAATTTGATTATCTTGGTACGTGGGCATGAGCATGTGTAGCGCATTCACCTTTGCGCTAAAAAGTAGGTCTTGAGCAAATTTTTTATTTCGCACCATTATGTCCCCTTCAGGTAGATGCCTAAGCATCGGCGTCCAGATCTTGTTTTGAGCGGACACTATGACATCCCTCCCATTCGGAGGAGATTTTGGGGATGCATGGGGGGACTAATGACTTACTACTTTGCCAAGGTGAAAGAACGTGGAGTGGCAACCATGACTCTGCCGAGCATCTTGAGTCCGAATGAGCTTCAACTTTGTGCTCGCAAAGTCATACAGGGGTAAAAGACTCAGATCGAGGCGAGATGCTTTCGATTCAAATTTGAATGATTCTTGAATCGAGAGTTTGGATTCTTCTCGTCTGGGGGCATACTAAAAACTTTCCTTCGAGAATCGCAATATTTTCCTTTTTTTTCTTCTTCATATGTTTCTTTTTCTCTACTTTTTTATTTATCGGTATGCCTTTTTATAGAACTATCCCAAGCTAGTCTTTGGCATAGCTAATTGGTGCTAGCTCTCTTACTTTTGCTCCCCTTTTGACATCTGTTAGACTTTTTGACTCTTGCTCAAAGATTGACTCATCCTGCATGGTTGCCACCCAACATCGGTTGTTCCGATCGTATCTTGGGTTGTATTTCGTTCGAGACACGTATCTTCCGTCTTTTCGATAGTCTTGGCATTTCTTTCTGAAGATATGTGTCGAACATAATGTACTCTTCTTTTCAAGATTGTCTACTCGTTTTGATTAATGGCAACTGATTATGTTATTTTGTTAAAAGCCCTTTGTGTTTTGTTTTCACTCGTGGGCGATTTTGTTTGGCCAACACTATGCTTTCGCTAAAAAATGTGGATGATTTTGTTCTTTCTATGCTCGCTATTATTGATAGTATTTTTTCAAATTTGATGCATTCCACGAGTAGAATGATAGGATTCCATTCGGTCTTCCAAATCATAGGTCCCGTTTAGTAAACGTTACGAAACTCTGACGGACCTTCCCATGCTTTCGGCCCGAACACACCAATGATACCCCCATTGCTTCGCCTTAAAACCGGCTACTTCCCACATTGAACTGCGTGTTTGGACTTTGGAGTTGTAAAACTTCTCGATCTCTTTTTGTACATGGCATTCTTGAAATCGTACCTCCTTCCTTCTTTCTTCAGCAGTGCAGCCTTTCGGGCGGCGCTTTGTCATTAATGTGCTCTCCGAAAGTCATTGTTCTATGACTTGGAATCTTGATTCTGCTTGGGTATAACAACTTCACTTTTCAATGCCATAGCAAATAGGGTCTCCATGATTGATGTTAAAAGTTGTTCGATAAGCCCATAATATTTTAAGCAACTCTTGACCCATCCACCCCCTGAAATTATCAAATCGGCCTTGAGGGTATGTTGATGATTTTATTAACCTCAACTTGTCCGTTTTATTTGGGGATAATCTGGAGTTGAGTAGTGCTTTTTATCCCCGTGAGCACAATTTTATGCGAATTCACTTCCATCAATTGTTTGCCGTTATCGATTACTAATGATTGGGAAGCCCAAATCGACAAATGATATTCTTCCAACAAAGTTCCATATTCTTTGTTACATTAATCTTGACAATGGCCTCGGCTTCTGCCCATTTAGTATAGTAATCCGCAAACCACAACATATCTTACTCCCGACGTGCGGTAGGAAATGGGCGATCAAATCGATCCCCAATTTAGCAAATGGCCATGGGCTATCAACCCGACACTAATTCTTGGTGGGCTATGAATAAGTGGAGCATGTACACAGCATCGTGGCCTTGTGAAATCATACACGAGCGAATCCTTTTTGAGGTTGGCCAATAATAACCTTATCTACGATTATTTTGTGTGCGGAAGCAGGTCCACATGTGATTTCCGCATACTCGCTTCATGGATTTGTTCGGAAGTACCGACCTTCTTCCGAAGTAATACACTTCAAAAGTGGAAGTGAGTAGCTTCTTTTGTACAAATGCTTCGTCTATGATAGTATCTGGGAAACGGTCGTGTCTGAGGCGGTAACTTGTGCCTATTTTAGGGAGAAGTCCACTTTTGTGAGGTAACTTCGAGGATTAGGGTCATCGAGTTTCTTGTTACTTTGTTATTTGGGCGATCATAACTCTAAAGAAGCGATGGCGAACAAGTTGTGGCGACCCATATACATTGTGTTAAATCTTCCTTCCTGTTGTTAGGCGTGCCAAAATTGTCGTGAGCAAATTACTGTCGTGTAATTGTTCAATGAAAACTTGTTCAAAATGCTCGAGCAATTCTTTTGCTAGGCGTTGATATTAAGCCATCTGTTAGCCTCGGGCCTCGTGCTACTTTGTCAGCGATAAAGCGATTATCGAGAATCGCTATAGATCATCGACCTCTGGATTCCCATTGTCATTGCCATCGTAGTCCGCGATCAAAGTTTCATATTAAACTTCATTATTTGTAGGTAGGGAAATCAAAAGCGGATGTTTTGTTGTGAATGTTTGTCCGGTTGGTTTGATGAGAACTACGCTTTGCTCCGGCTCTTGAACTTGTTGATGAACCATCAACATCATATCTATGGGTTGGTCGATAGCTTTTTGAGCATTTGAGGATATGTCAACTTCGACCATGAAATCGGGTAAGCAGCTTGTCCTTCATTGTTTAAATGGAGCGAACGTAATGCCCGTTAATCTAACTCCACCCCACTTTAATGTCTACTTGGCCAGATGTCGGGTCGGTGGAGGACTTATGCGAATGGGAAAGTGGTCGATACCTCGGTGGGTGGTCGAAAAAATCTGGTAAATAATTTTCAACACTCATAGCGAGGGCATATGCTAATTTTTCAATGGAGGGTACGAGCTCGGCTTCTTTAAGCACTTGGACTTACATAGTAAATGGGCAAGTGTATAGTCCCCTAACTAATCGTCATCTAGTACATTTGATCGCGTGCTCGGATCTTGGCAAGATACAACAGAGTTGTTAAGAACAGAGCGAACTTAAGCGATGTCACGAGCATCTGCAAAAATCGCTTCAATGATTCGAATGCATTTTGGCAATGCTCGGTCCATGGAATTTCCCTTTCTTCAATGTGTCGAAGAAAGGTTTGCATTTGTCTCCGGTTAAATGATATAAACCGAACTTCTGGAAGCTAAACGTCCAGGTTAACTTTTGGACTTCTTTCACATTTACGGGACTTGCATATCGAGCATGGCTTGAATCTTTGTTGGGTTAACCGATCCTCGCGTTGGTGACCATATGTCAGGAATTTTCTGAGTGAACCCCAAAGCTACACATTTTTTAATTTAGCTTCATATTGTACTTCCCGAGTATATAGAACGTTTGTGCGAGGTGGGTGATGTGGTCTTCCTTGTGTTCCTCTTAACCACAACATCATCAATATATACCTCAATTGTTCGACCGATATGTTATTTAACATTTTGTTCCTAAACGTTGATATGTTGCTCGGCGTTCTTTTAATCCGAAGCGGCGTGCGTTGCCAACGGTACATGTTCTTTTCGCTGCGAAATGCCATATTCTTTTGATCGTCCGGGTGCATAGGTATTTGGTGATAACCGGCAAATGCATCCATAAAAGTCATAAGTTCATGGCTTTCTTTGTATTATCGACCAAATAATCGATATCGCGGCATCGGGAAGTTATCTTTTGGACACGTCTTGTTTAAATCCGTGAAATCAATACATAACCTCCAAGATCCATTAGACTTGCGGATGAGCCGCGAGGATTCATAAAGCCATCTTGGGCATTTCACCTCTCGAATCGGTTTGTTGTCGAGCAACTTTTTGATTTCACCATTCATTCTTGCGTATTTTTAGGACTAAACTTTACTTTTACGGATAAGCTGGGTTTGTATTGGATCAAGGTTGAGGGAGTGGCATGCATGTTTTGGATCAATGCCAACCATGTCTTCGATGCGACCATGCGAACACATCCAAGTTTGCTTGAAGATAAGAAATATTTTTTGTTCGAATTGGTTCGTAATTACGACGATGAACACTTCTAACTCCGGTGCGTTGGAATTTTGATGGACTCGGTTGTTCGACGGTGTTGCTTTTTTTCTTTTTGCTTCCACGAGGATCTTGGATGGACCCCGATTTCGTCATCAACCTCCATGGGTTCAAAACCTGTCGCGAGGGCTCTGGAAGTCCAGTTTACTCGTTAAATTTGATCAATATTCATTTGATCTAGAGATCTGGGGAATTAGTTGTCACCACGAGTCTCGTGTTCGCGCGTTCTGTGCTCGTCGAACTTATGTTCGTCGGAAGATCTTTAAGCGAGTATTTGCTTTTGGCTTGGCTCACCATCTCCATGTTTGCTCCATCATATTGACGATGCTTTGTTTTTTCCGGTGCACAAGATAGCAAACAATCTCGAGCTTTCTTACGATCTCTTTTACGCTTCTTGTTCCTCTTGTGTTAGAAATTTAACACAATAGTAATCGTAAACGGGCCGCTTTAAATTCTGAATAAGCGGGTGACCTAGGAACCCGTTATAAGTAAACGAACATTGGCGATTACAAAATCTAGCATTCTAGTTAGTTCGGATGTCTGGATTCGAGTTGATTCTAACTTCGACTCTAACCTAATCATGCCATAGGGTCGATTCTGATTCCCCAAAACCCATTATGGTATGATTACATGGTTCAATATAAGCGCTCAAGTCTCCAACTTGTTTTTCCATCTGGCAAAGGGTATTGACCCACAAAATGTTTGCATAAGCTCCAAATGTCAACTAGGAGGCGGTGCACCTTCAACCCGGAGGCGAAAGCAGCGATGGTTAAGGAGTCATTGTGGGGGGAGTTATGATTCCATCAAGATCGTCCTCTGAAAACATGATTTGGTGTGAGGTGGCATGCTTGGCGATGTACTCGCCTTGGCCTTCACTTGATGGATGTTTTTGCATGGCAAGCATCTCCATCTTTTTTAGTCGTTCGATAATGTTGGTGCTGCAACATCCACCCATTGGACCATATTCGGGGCGTATCATGTGAATCTCTTTCTTTCTCAACCTCTTCCCACGATGGGAGGCCCTCTTTTGTATTTCGGACTTTTTAAATTGATTCTTGGGATCCTTTGTCGGGATGTTGTTAGGCTTTTTAAACTTACCCTTCGATCTTACTCGTTTTTTTCGGTTAAAGTCTCGCTCACCGGCTTTTTAAGAATGGGTAAGGCGATTATCTTAAATATAGCTTCCAAAGTTGGCGAATGTAAATCGCGACACTCTTGATGTTGTGCCCGATGTACTCGTGGTAGTTACAATATTTGGAAGCGTTGGTAGATGTTATCCATTATAATTCTTCTCGGCCTTTCCAACATGTCGATCTCGATTTGGTTAAAGATTGTCTCCTTTGAAACTCCCAAAAACTTAGTGGGGCATTTGTACACTTCTTTCTTGAATGGTTTGAAAGAGCATGGGGGTTTTATACCCCTTCATTCATCACTTTCTTCCCAAAACTCTTCTAGTGGTTGGTTCTGACCCAATCGTGATTGGGCGAGCAAATCTTGCATGGTTATACTTTTAGGCGCTTTCGCTCTCGGAACTCGAATATGTGTTCGACCAGGTCTTGATGCATGGCCTTCCACATATCGATGTTTAGAGTCGACCCCGACCCATGAGGATTTTGGCGTCCTCTTCAACCTGGGGCCCCATCATATAGACATTTATCAAATCTTTCTATATGCGCTCGTCGGACTCACCTTTTAATTGGGAAAAATGCAATCTTTCTTTGTTTTTGGCCCGGCTAGGGAGCACACATGGACGAAAAAAGGGATAGAAATTGTTGTCCCAATTGAGCGAAAAGATGTGATCGATTGCCGCAACAAAGTAAAAACCCATCGATGTGCTAGATCACCCAAAGTCATGGGAATGATCGGCCTTGCATCGCGTCTGTGGCCCCATCGCGATCATAAAATCTGAATACTTGGCGAGATGGACATGAGGGTCGGACTTCAACATCAAATATATAATTGGCGGTCGGGACTTATTTACTTTCTCTTGTATTTTAGCCGCCATGATCGCCGGTGACAATGATGGCGGCGGATATTGTGCTTCGCTCGAGGTTGGACTTTAATGGTCGGCCGTTGTTAGCTGTAAATCCTCGATGGCCTTTTGCATTTTCGCAAATTTTGTGGGATTACAGACTTAGATTGGGGTTGTTTCCCATCATGAGGACCCAGTGGGTCATGCTGCGTGATAGGCGATCCCTCTCAAGTTCATCCTTGACTACCCAATCGATGATGGATAGACAATTTTGTTCCGCCAATTTTGTTCGGCATCATCGGATGATCATGAAGATCTGAAGGTGCGGGTATTTTTATTAGGTGTTCCTTTCTGGATCATGTCGCCTTATTATTCTTGGATTCGGTCTTTGGCGGAGAGCCTCAAACGTCCAAACGTTGATGGTCTAGATCCTTGAGGTTGTTCATCATCGGGGCGTGTCATCGAACTTTTTACTTGCCCGCTTCACAATTTTCTTTTTAACTTGCTCACTATCGGTGTGCGTTAGTCGCTCTTCGATCTTGATTTTCTAATTTGGCCAATTCTTTCTCGGCCTCTCTTTTCTGCGCTCATGATAAGAAAGTGATAATACTGGTTGTCTTTGGATCATTCACAATATCCTTGAGATTGGTAATCTCCACTCCCTGATCTTTATGAGGCTGGCACTGAGCCTCTTTCCGGTAATGTGGTCGGCTTTGTCCCGACCTCTCCATTTGAGTATTCCTAGATTGAGGCATTTTATTTATTTTTTCTGCCTCGGCTCTCTAAGGGTTCGTATATGGGTTGGTTTTTAGGTGAAGACCCTCCTTCTAGCGCTAGTTGTCGCGAGTCATTTTATTCGGAGAGTATTATGTGGCTAATTTGATAACAACTCGCAAACAAAACATGCACGTGTACGATAAGCTGTAAATAAGATGAATTTGTTGACCCGTTAAATCGAGAAGACTACTCAGGGGCATACCAAGCCGGGGATGTGGTATTGCGAGCTTTACACGTACAATATTTGATACACCTTATGAAGATGAATCATTACAGATTAAGATAATTTGGAGAATTCTCCTCCGAGTGCTAGGGTTTCTAGTAGGGATAAATGATCACTCGAATTTTTTTTTCTTACCTCTCAAGCGTGGGTATCACTTTTTGGGAGATTTTTCTGAACCTTTCTCTTCTTCTTTTTTCTTCCTTCTATAGCACTCAAGCAAGCATGAAATTTGGGTTGGCAAGCATGAAATTTGGAGACTTGGTCATCTGCAGAACTCACGTAATCTTTGCCACGTTTTTCAACCGTCTTCTTGGTTGATCTTGGAACTTACTTGTTTGTAAAAGCACTCTTTTGGTCGTCCAAATTAATCTTTTTACTCGATTGGATGCTTTGTTTGCCCTTTAACCATGTCGGTTTTATCTTTAGATCATTGTCCTCCTCGAGCTGCGAGCCCTCGGGATGTTGGTCTTTGGGATATCTGAGTGCCGGGCGCTCTGACCGCCGGGATCTGCGAGGTCTGCGGACATCTTGATCCTCGGGATATCTGAGGTCGCGAACTTATCTTGACCCTCGGGATATCTGAGGTCTTCAAACTTATCTTGACCCTCGGGGATATATAGAGCGCGAACATCTTGACCCTCGGGATATCGAGGGTCTTCGAACATCTTGACCCTCGGGATATCCCGAGGTCTTCGAGGATTCTGAGAGTATTTTGGCGCTTTGAGTCCGCGAGATTTGCTCATGGCCTTCTTGACTTAGCTCATCCCGATTCTTTTTTCTGACACAGTGGCGAATACTTGTCCGTTGGGCGTAATATTTAAATAATACTGCATCGCTCTTTAAGTGTTCGATTAAACTGAGTTACTATATCCGAACAACCACATATATTCTTTGCATAAGCATTCGATAAATAATCGTGTTACGTTGCTAGTTAATTTAGTGATACGGATCACGAGAAGATTAAGTTAATGGATTCCTTGTAACCAAAAAGTACACAATTCACGACCTAGATGGAAATGAACAATCCGTCGTGAAAGGTTGAAGTGTAACACTTTCGTATTGAGCTTGTCTTGACCAAAAGAGATTACACTTGGTGCGTGTCAAGTGCCTTCAAGAGGACCTCTGAGGAGGACAAATTCTTGAGCGAACTAGGAAGAATTAGACCTCGATGGTTCGTTATTTCTTAATCTTAGATCCCTTAAATAGGATCCGCGTGTGGTTAGTAAGTATTGCTTTGACTTATTACGGTAGAGAATCAACCAGATTCAATACTTTATATCTTGGGCAATATTATTGGTCACGTGTGTAGCTAAGATTTAATCTGAAGAATGGGTATTGCAAATACACTTGTAATATGGGTTAATTAACGCTAGTAATAATTGTTAGAATTAAATTTGTATTTAAATATTCATCACAGAATAGATCCGAGCAATTAGTTCTCCAACAATTGGTATCGAGCCCGGTTTTTGGCTCACGATCTTTAAATTATAATTTAATTAGCTTTCATTAAATTTGAAATTGGATAGTAGAATTGCTAGATCTTTTTGCAAGTATCGAATTGTCATGGAATTTAATGTGTTTATTTATGCATGCATATAAATTGTTGTTTTTAATTCAATTTGTTTGGATTCGTTTTGCCTCGTGAGAAAATCCACGAAAGAGATTAGTATTTGTTTGATTTGATCAATGTAATAGACTAGTCTAGATCTAGGTTTATTTATTTTTTGTAAATAAATTATAATCGGATCGGAAAGCAGGCGAATGAAAAATTAAAAAGCGGGATCCGAAATCGGGCGTAAGCGACAGCATCGTCGCGTATAAACGGAGGTAGGCATGTATTCGGGACCTTTGGGCGCCATATGTGAAGCGTAAAGGCGAGGCCGAGGGGCCGCAGCGACGTCGGATCCGACAGCGCATGCGTCTCACGCGGTAATCTCCTAGGCGGCCGTGGGATGCTTCAATGGACGCATCGACCCGATACTCTTAACGGCGGGAAGGCGTGCAGTAAGACGGCAAGTGGCGTTCTTGGGGCGATTGGTGACAGGCGCCCGCGCTTTTAGCGCCAAGACGGCGCCATTCGACACGGTCGGGGAGTCTTGGCCGGACTCAACTCCCAAGTCGGTCGATGGCGAGCTTGACAAGACATTTTTTTGAAACGGTCAAGTGGGAGCTTTTTTGAGACGAGCGATGAAGGCAATAAAAGGCGATTTCTCAAGATCAAGACATGACAAAATTAACCATGACAATTGGATAAATGTGCCCATTATGTTTAATTTTTTGTCTTGATGTTATCGTTATTTTATGCTTATTTAAATTGTGTTTAAATTTGCGATGCATGAGAAAATGTTTTGAAAAATCTCACTTTTGAAAATTACTAAATATGCTTAAACAATTAATTGACAATTTTATGAATAATAAAATTGAATTAATTTTGACCTCCATGATTTATTTATTTGTGAATTCTTTTTGGAGAAATTCCCCCACTTGGGACGGTCAAAAGATAGCTTTCATGAATAAATTCCAAATGGATGATTGTGGATTATTACTAGTGGTGGCGATGACCCTCCCACGAGGCTCGTTCAAAGCGAAATAATAATTTCATATTTAATCATGGTTATTACTTAGGTATAAAATTGATATGAATATACTTCCCGAAGTCCTGTCAATTTTATATTGGTCATGTGAGCCAACTATTAATCTAGCTATTAAAGGTTTGTAACTTGTTCTTGTTTGTAACACAGCGAATGTGTTTAAATAATGACCCACCCCACGCGTGGCTTATTTAAATTGTTTTGAATGTTGGCGTTCATATTTTTTTTTTTTAGATTTTAATATAAAACATGTGATCGAACCTTGTGATATATTTTGTGCTTATGCATATTATTATTTATTTCGTTCATCATGTCGCAACCTTTTAATCCAATCGTTAATATACTTAAAAGTCAATACAATATGTATGGAAACTATATTGATTGGAAACGAAAAATTAAAATTGTCTAATAAGCAAAAAAACAAGTGGATTCTTGACACACCAAAATTAGATGAGCCAACCGACGGGTCAAAAAATGAGGGACCCCGGATCACCTTTCGAGAGATGTAAATCATTGAAAATGGTGGAGGACAAACCAAGTAAGGTATTACGTCCTCGTAATGATGGCCCATCTAAACAAACTTGAGGTTCCTCGAGTGCAGATTATAATCACGGAGACTCGGATGAATTTGATACTTCACTCTTGCCCAAAAGTTTACGAGCATTTTGGCCTCGCTTAGTGATTTGTTGCAAGTTTTGGTCTCGGCGGAGATGTTGACGGGGCACCAAACTTAAGCTTTAACGGCAAGTGGTAAGTCTTCATTTTTCTAGCCAAGGAAGACAAAGAAAAGAAAGAGGACCAAAAGCCATAAGCAATAAAACTCAAGCTGTTGCCAATGGCAATGGTAAGATGAGAATGCTTGTGGTGTCAAGGAAAATCCAAGAGGAAGTGCTTAAGCTGCGGTGAAAGAGGACAATGGAGGTTTACTGTTCCAACCCCAAAGGACGGAAAGAAAGGTAATTCTCGCGACTAGTTGTTGAAACTTGTTTAGCGGCGTATACTTCTCATTAAAGTGGGTGGTTGATCTGAGATCCACTAATCATGTTTGCTTCCACCCGGTTCAAAGCGATCGACAACTTAATTGGAGTAGAGATCCTCATCACCTTTGGGCGATGTTACGAAAGGAGGCGGTTATTGCAATCTTCTTCGTAAGTAGCGAATATTACAATACTACGTAAATAATCTATTGTAATCTTTGCGTAAGTAGCGAGATATTCTGATGCTACATGAGTAGTGGTCAAAGCGATGGGAGAAGTGCACCTTATCTTTTGAAGATAAAGAGTTTTTTTAGAATTATCTTTATGTTCCCAATTTTAGAAAAGAATTCACTTTCGGTTTCTAAAATTACATTAATGGATACCTAGTTTTATTTAATAAGAATGATATCATTTCTCCAAATGATGAGTGTATCTGTTATGGGACATTAATAGACAATCTCTATACAATTAAATGTGCACACCACTCACTAAATGCATCCTATAACACATCAACTATTTTCGGTAAAAAGAAAATGTTCATCGAACTGAATCGAAACACTTCATGGCATCTAAGATTGGGACATATTAATCGAAAGGATCGAAAGGTTGGTGAAAGAGGCGGTTCACGCGAGTTTCTCCAAGTTGAACCAATTCAACTTTGTGAATCATGTTTGGAGGGTAAAATGACCAAGAGGGCATTTGAGCGAGGGAATAGAGCGAAAAGAAGTGTTAGAAATCATTCATATACGATTTATATGTGGTCCATGTCAACCAAAGCAAGAGGAGGTTCTGAAAGTATTTCATCACTTTTATTGATGACTACTCGAGAATGCGGTTATATTTTCCTTATGAAGCATAAATCAAGGACCTTTGAGAAATTCAAAGAATTTAAAGGCTCAAGCGAGAGAATCATAAGGAAAAATGTATCAAGTTTCTACGATCCGATCGTGGATACGATACCTCGGCGATGAGTTTTGAACTACTTGTCGATGAAGGATTGTATTCGACTAATCGCACCGGAACCCCTCAACAAATGGGGTTGCGGCGAAAAGCAGAACTCTTTGGAAATGGTTAGATCAATGATGAGTTATCACGGATCCTCCCAGAGTGGATTCTGGGGTCATGCCTTGAAGCAACACTTACATTAAAGAACTTGGTGCCATCAGGTCGGTTCCCAAAACTCCCAAAAGAATTGTGGGTAGTATGGCCGGTTTAAATTTCTGTGAGGATTTTTGGGGTGTCGGCCTACATGTTGGACAAAGGAAGCGAAAATTGGATCCTCGTCGAGAATTAAGGTTGTTTATAGGATACAGGGAACAAAAGTGTATGTTCTATGGTCCCAGAAGATCAAAAGGTGGTAATAAGCACCCACTTTAGATTTTGGAAGAAAGGCTATATGAGCGAAAGAAGACCGGAAGTGAGATTACCTTAGAGTGAGCTAAGGAGGCTAACCTCAATTGCGATTTGTACAAGATGACATACCAAGCGACACAACACACAACGGAACCTAAATGCGTAGTGGGAGGTTGTGAAACGACTTAGAAGATTCATGGGAATAGGAGAGTCCTCGGGACTTGATTCCCGGTCAAGGCCGAATCGGACCATAGACATATGATGAGGCAATCCAAGACAAGGATCTGCGGTTTCTTGGCAAAAGGCAATAAGCGATAAGTCTATGGATCATAGCGAGGTGTGGGAGTTAGTCGAACCACTTAATGGGGTCAAACTTATTGGTTCTTTGCAAGTGGGTATCTCTGAGAAAAAGAGGGATCGGACGGGAAGGTGGAAACCTTCAAGGCAAGGCTTGTGGCGAAAGGTTATACTCGGAAAAGAAGGGATCGTATGAAAACCTTTTCCGCATGCTTGATGCTCAAGTCCCATCTGGATTCTCTTGTCGATTCTTTAATCTCGATTTTGAAATCGGCAAATGGATGTCAAAGGCGGCTTTCATACTGAAAGTCTTGATGAGAAATCTATATCTGAACAACCCCAAGGCTTCATTGAAAAGGGCGAAAACACCTGGTTGTAAGCTCATGGAGTCCATTTCGGACTTCCAAGCGGGCGTCGAGCTTGGAACCAATGTTTTGATCATGTTATAAAGTCTTATGGGTTTGATCAAAACAAGTTCGAAAGTTGTGTGTACAAAAAAAGCGTGTGGGAGCGCATTGGTATTCTTAGTACTATCGTAGATGACATTACGCTCGCCGGGAGCGATGTAAAGGTGTTATCGGACGTAAGGCGTGGCTTTCAAAAGCAGTTTGATATGAAGGACTTAGGGAAGCGGGCACGTCCTTGGGATCAAGATCGCTAAAAGATCGCTTAAGAAAAGATGATAGGCTTATGCCAAGCTTCATACATAGACCTTTGTCTTGAAACAATTGACATCGAGTTCGAAAGGTTTTAGTACCTTTGGGACGTGGAATCCGTCTATCGAAAAATGTGCCCTAAGACCAAAGGAGATAGATGACATGAAAGGCATTCCTTATGTTGGTTTGTCGGAAGTCTTATGTATCAATGTTGTGCCGTGAGCCCGGATATCTGCTTTCGTTGGCATGGTGGCAAGATATCAAAATAACGAGAAAAAGAACATTGGGCGGCGATTAAAAACGATTACGAAGTATCGAAAAAAACTTCGAGATAGAATGTTGGTTTTATCGGTCAAATAATCCCAATCTCCATCGGCTACACGGACTCGGTTCCAATCGGACATAGATTCCAAAAACTATACTTTCCGATTAGTGTCTTTCGTTTTAGGAAGTGTAGCCATGAAATGGGCGAGTGTGAGCGAAATGCATCAGGCTCAACCATGGAACGGTTTGGCTCTAACCTTCTTAGTGGACTTGGATGAAGTTAGAATTTTCTAGCAATATTTGCTAGAAGGCGATTGCAAATTCAAGGAACCCGAAGTCCTGGTCATCAAACAAGCACTTGAAGGAAAAGAAATCTTGGGCAAAATCGTTAAGAGGAGATGAAGAGTGGCTAAGATCGCATTGGAAGATAACCTAGTGTATACTTTCACAAAGTGTCGCCTCTGGAAACATTCAAAAAAGACATATGGGAGGAATGATTGTCAAGTGAGTAGCAATCTGCTTTGAGTATAAGTGGGAGACATTATTAGGTTAGTGTAGGTGACATTATATATCCCCGGATCTACCTGAGATATGTTGTAGTATATTAAAAGAGACTTTGAGTATAAGTGGGAGATTGTTGGGATTATATCTTTGGAAAGTATGCTTTTACTTTGTATAATCAAAAAGTGAATTTGGACTTATTTACTAAATTAAATTGTTTATCAATGTTGTGAATATCATGAATGTTACATATATTTCTTGCATAATTGTTCAATAAATAATCGTGTTACATTGTAGTTAATTTAGTGATACGAGATCACGAGAAGATTAAATTAACATGTTCCTTGTAACAAAAGTACACCATTCAATGACCTAGATGAAAATGAACAATCCGTCGTGAAAGGTTGAAGTGTAGCCTTCGATTGGCTTGTCTTGACCAAAAAGAGATTACACTAGTGCATGTCAGTGCCTTTGAAGAGGACCTCTGGGGAGGACAAATTCTTTAGAAGCGAACTAGGAAAATTAGACCTCGGTGGTTCGTTATTCTTAATCTTAATTCCACTTAAATAGGATCACGTGTGGTTAGTAAGTATTGCTTTAACTTATTACGGTAGAGAATCAACTTGATTTAATGCTTTATAACTTGGGCAATATTATTGGTCACATGTGTGGCTAAGATTTAATCTGAAGAATGAATCGTGTGCAATCTTGCTTTTCGATTTGCCCCCCTTGGGAGGTTCATAAGTTTTTATCATACCAAATCTTGCAAGTGGAACTAGTTTAGGTATGAGTAATAATGTTGAACCGTTCCTTTACCAGGACAAAAAGATATTAATTAATGGAAAGCTATTTCGGTGGCTTGAATTAATTAATGGGCTAGATAATCTTAAACACGAGGAAATAATAGCAAGGAGCCATATTGGACATAATATGGGTTAAGATGGATAGTCTGATATTAATTATGTAGTGGGATTAATTAATATTTATGAGGCTTGAATAATATTGTGGCTCAATATTGATAATTCAAGATCCATTGGAAGGTCCAATCTTAATTATCCTAAAAGCCCTCCAAAGTAGCCCAACATAAAGTCCAATAAGCTGGAAAAAGGTGTTTAAAAATAAAATAAATATTTGTTCTTAATTTTCCTCGTTTTTTCAAAAAATTATGAATAAAAGGAGAAAGATTTTCTTTGAATTTTGTTATGGAATGAAGATATGTATTCTTGAAATACAAGATTATCTCATTAAATTCAAAAATCTCCCACTTGGTTATTCATATGTATATTTTTGAATTTTGAATAATTAAGGGAAAGAAAGATTTTCTTGATTTTCTTGAAAAGATATTATGGAAGATATGTATTTCTTGGAATACAAGAATATCTCATAAATTGAAGATCCAATCTTGGAATCTTGATCCTTAAATTTCGAAAATTCCATAACAAGATGAGGTGGGATTTTTTGTGGAATATTTTAATTATGGAGAAAAGAATATAGGAGATATATTCAAGATTTCTTGGAGATCAAGAAAAAGATTTTCCCCATCTTATTAGGGCACAAAATTTTGACCAACAATGTTTCATTCCCAAAACACCACGAAAATTGGTTTTAGGAAAAATATCGGCGTCGATAAAATATCAAATATTTTGAAATGTCGACATATTGTATATTTTTCAAAAAACATCAATTGTGAGTGTGCAATTCCATAATCTTTGGAAAAATTAGTAAATCCACAAAAAGTGGTGCAACAAATTTTATTTTTCCTTTTAGTTAATTGTTCATGAACTTCGCAGCGGATTGTAGAAGCAAGGACTAGGAATTCTTGGAAAGTTTTTTGGTGTGTTTTTCATCGGCGAGGCCATCGTCGTTCAAGAGGTAAGTTCCGTAAACTTCGTAGTAATTCCGTCGTCGTGGGATTCGTGAATTATTTATATCATGATTTGTTATTGTTTGAATTAATATGGGTTAATTAAATGCTTTAGTAATAATTGTTAGAATTAAATTTGTATTTAAATATTCATCACGAATAGATCCATGCAATTAGTTCTCCAACGGAGAAGGCACACTCATCAATCATGTTGTGTCTCGCCGATGACATCATTCACCAGAAGTCGCGGAAGGAGAATTACCGATGTATATGGTTGAAGTTGGAGAGTGCGTATATAGCCGAAGTGTTAACCAATAAGTTGTTGTTGAAACAACGTCATTGGGATTTTGTGTCGTGAAGTGTTAGGTAATTAGGGTGCCGGATCTATTGAGATGATTTTTTAAATGCATATTTAAATTAAACAAATTATTACTAACATGAATTAATCTAGAATAATTCACATAATAATTGAACAACATAATTTCACGTAAATCCTAAACATCTCTGAACTAGGAGTTCTGAGAGTACTAACCTCTTTTGTAGAGATAACTTTGAGCGATGGATCAACCCAAGAAACCTCCCAAATATATCCCCAAGTCCAAGATCCGTAATCCGGTGGGAGGGTCATATAAACGATTTTAATGGAAAGAAATAAAATATTTTGCTACCCTTATTTTGTGGATTCTAATATTTCAACTTGGAATTGGCTTGAGAATGAAGAGCTAAATCCCCTATAAATAGGGAGGAGGTGATGAAATTTAGGTCCAAAAAAATATAAGGAAAGAAAATATTTTCTTGGTCTCCCAAGAAATCTTGAATATATCTTCTATATTATTTTCTCATTAATTAAATATTCATAAAAATTTGTTTCCCTCTTCTACCTATTATTTTCGAAATTAACAAGAATAAAGAAGTCCAAGATTTGAACTTGCAATTCTGGAGATAATTATGTATTCCTCCAATAATTATCTCTTTTACTCAAATATCTAAAAAAGAAAATCAAAGACAATCTTTTCTTCTTTTTTCTACATAATTTTCAAAAATAACTTTGGAAATATAGCAAAATATTTTCTTCTCTCTCTCATTAATTGGACTTTATTTTGGGCTATTTATTTGGGGGGCTTTTAGGAGGTAGATTGGACCTTCAATGGACTATGAAGCTTTAATATTTTGGGCCAAATATATACCAAGTCCATTAATATTAATTTGCTTCTCTATAAAAATTAATATTGAACTATCCATCTTAACCCCATATTACGATTTCTATATATACGTGGCTCGTCATTATTTCACGTTCCAAAGATTATATTAGTCCATTAATTAATTAAACCCCTTGAACAAGCTTTATATTAATTAACATCTTTGTCCTTGGGTAAAAACTGACTCAACATTATTATCCATCTGGGAAATAAATTTCCCTTTGCGAGATTTGGTATGATATAGGTTACGGGCCCGCAGGGGACAAATCAAGCAAGGCGCGCTTTTAGCGCGATTCTTAAGTAAATGTCGGCCAATTGTCATGTAATTAATAATATTGCCCAAGATATAAAGGTGTCGAATCGCATTGACTCTTTCCCGTCATAAGTAATCCATAGTTATTAATTTCCTGCGATCTGTTTAAGGGACGGAATTAAGAAATAACGCAGCAGGTCTGAATTCTTGTATATTAAGTACCAAAAGATTTGTCCTCATAGGTCATCCTCTTCTTACTTACCTAAATCGTTAGTGTGATCCTTAGTCAAGCAATCTGGGTCTCACACTTCCTTGTTCATGATGGTTCGTTCATTTCCATATGGGTTGTGAATTTGTACTTAATTACGAGGTTGTTAATTTGATCTTGATGGGATATCTGGTTAACTTCAATGTATCACCGATTGTCTTATTGAAGCAGGTTTGCAATAAACATATATAACATTCATTCATTCTGATTAAATAATTCGTTTTAGTAAATAAATAAAGAAACTTGATTTGGTTATACAAAGTAAAATCATACTTTTCGGTATAACATGAACATGAAAGTCCCACTTATGTGAACATACGGATCAATTGAATACAATTCTATTATAATTGCGTAATATTGATGTTAAAGTTGATGAGGATCTTGCTTTTAATTACATTGGTTTCTCCTACAGCATATGAGAATTTTGTGCGATCTTTCATTGTTGGGAAAAAATAGTGAACATGCGCATGGAAGGAATCGGATCATCTCTGCATACTAGAGTTGCGACATAAAGGCGAGTGGTGGAAGTTCGAGATAATCGAGGCCTTTGGACTAGTGGTGAGTGGGAACAAGGGACTGAAAAATCGGAAAAGAAAAATTGAAGCACAGGTGAAGGGTCCTAAACGGGGCGATATCTGTGAAAACCTCTTTTGCAAGAGTCGGGTCATTGGAAAAATGATTGTCCGAAGAAAAAAGAAGAAATAGGAAGACCAGCGTAATGTGCAGCTTGCTAAAGGAGATGGCTCAACTCAGGAAAGGCGTGATCTAGTTGCTAATGGACAAACACATCCAACGATGTGTGGGTTCTTGATTCAAGGGCATCTTATCATATATGTCCCGCGGAGGTGGTTTACAACTTACGAGCAAGTGGATGGAGACAATATTTCTATAGCCATGATTCGGTTTGCAAAGCCGGTTGGAATAGACTCAATTGATTACAGACCACATGATGGTAAATTTTGCACATTGAGCGATGTTAGACATGTTCCTGAAATGACGAAGAATACGATATCATAGTGTTCTACAAACGATAAGGGTTTGATTCATAGAGAAGGTGGAGTTTTTATGTCTACAAGGGTTCTAATGTGGTTAGAAAAGGTGTGAAGCGGAACTTTGTACTTTTTGCAAGTTCAGCTATCGACTCTTGTTGTTGTTGCATCGTCGGAAGTTCACAAAGATGACTTGACTAAGTTATGACCCGTGAGACTTGGCCACATAAGTGAGCGAGGATCTAATTCATCCCGAAAGATGATTTTCTTGGTAGCCTGAGTCCACTAATAGTCTTGGTTTTATTGAGCCTTGTGTTTTGGGAAGCTTCATCGCGACAAGTTTCCCAAAGGCGATTCATAGAACAAAAGGCACCTTGATTATATCACATTCGATTGTTGGGGACCTTCTCGTGTTGAATCTTTAGGGAGGCAATAGATACTTCCCGTATCTATGATTGATGACTACTCAAGAATGACTTGTAATTATGATGAAACATAAAAGTGAAGCTTTCAAGAGTTTCAAGCAATGGAAGGCGTTGGTGGAAAATCAAGCGGGGAAAAAAAAATCAAAAAAGCTGTGACGATAATGATGCAGGAATTATGTTCTTGATTTCGATGAGTTACGCCGAAGAATGGAAGGATCACTGATACATCATACTGATCTGAGATACACCACCATGCGAATGGTTTAGCGAGAACCACGTAGAATTTAGACAACACGGAGAGAGCTCGATGCATATCTCTCTAATGCTGGATTAGCCCAAAGATTTTGGGGCGATGAAGTCGACCTGACATGTTATTGATAAATCATGCACCTCACCGCGGTGTCCAACCTCAAAACACCTTAGGAGGTGTGGTTTTGGTAAGTCTGCTGATTACTCTAATTTGAGAGCTTTTGGATGTGCATTTATTATCATGTAAATTAGGGTAAGTGGAATAAGCGAAAAAGGAGTTTTGTGAAATTTTATGGAAGCTGGTGATAAGGGTATAGGATCTGGTCTCCATAAAAAAGTAAGTCATATTAAGCGAAATGTTATTTTTGATGAGAATTCTATGTTTTAACCTTTGTGAAGTGTTGTTGTGTCGAAAAAATAATAGTGTTGACAAGCGAATTGGAAGTGATGAGTCTAAAGGAAGATGAAACAACACTCACATTCGACACCCGAGCTAAAAGTTGCATCACCACGGAATCTCAACCATCAAAGAACCGAAGACAGTATAGTTCTTGATCGAGCTAGAAAGGATTGGAGTTGAGGCTCCAAAGGCGATATAGGTTTGAATAATATGGTGGTTTATGCGTTACAAGTTCTTGAAGAAGGTGGATTCTCTTGAGCCATCCATCTACAAAGAAGTTGTTACATGTCTGAGAGTCTACCCAATGGCTTCTTTGCCATGGGAGATGAGATAGATAAACCATAAAGAATATGACTTGGAGTTAGTCGAAAGCCTCCAGGGAGAAAAGATTATTACATGCAGTGGATTATTTCCAAGAAGAAGGAAAATATCACTGTTAAAATTATCGGTATAAAGGCAAGATTCGTTCTTGGGGGGTCCGCCGAGAAAAAGGGAGTGGTATGATGAGATTTTCTCACAATGATCGAGACATACTTCTATTAGAGTGTTACTTCAAATGGTAGCACGCCGGGACACGGAACTTGAACAACTTTCGATGTGAAGATAACTTTTCTCTGCACAGGAGAGTTGGATAAAAGATATACATAAACCGGATGGTTTCCAAGTTCACGGGGAAAGAAAAGAGTATTTTGCAAATTGAAGAAGTCATACTTATATGAAAACGGCAATAGTCTCAAAGGCGATGGTACAAGGGATTTGATGGTTATATGACCCATCTTGGCTAGCGAAGTCAGTATGATAGTTATTGGTGCATCACAAGCTTGAAGATGATTCATTTATCTACTTGGTCTTATATGTTGATGATATAACGTGGTGCAAAGAACAAATCCGGATATTCGGAAAATTTAAAAAGATCTTCCTCGGTCTTTGAGTTTGAGATAGAAGGTTGGGTGTTGCCCACGAAAAATATTGAATGGAGATTCATAGGGATAGAACTCGGAAGAAGCTTTTCCTTTCATAGAAGGATTATATTCGAGAAGATATTATCAAGGTTTGGTATGTCTCTATTTAAACCTATTGATACTCAAGTCTTTGCGAATATTCATTTGGCTATTGCTTTTATTTCCTCATCCCGGTGAGGGAGGTACATGTCTCGGGTTCCCTATGCTAGTGCGATGGGGGGAGTTTGATGTGTCTTATGGTCCTCAGATTAGACCTCGATCTTGCACATGTTGTTAAGGTCACCGTGTTTATGGCTCAATCACGGAAAAGGAACATTGTGTTTGCTGATATTCCCGGTACTGTAGAAATTTTATCTGATGTCGGTCTTATTTATGGAGAATTGATACCGGTGTTTGGATTTAGAGACTCTGTGGTCCACGATTATCTGGGGAATGTTGTCGATGAAATTATCACGGTTATGCTTTTACTCTTGGTGGTTACATTGTAGTTAGAAAGCTGACTTTGCGACTTCTGAGTTACTTTGTCTGCTAAATGATACATGACCTTGGTGAAAGCAACCAAGAGAATACGGTTGAAAAGGGATGGTTAGTGATCTTGGTCTACATCATGATTATGCAAGCGTATTTTGTGATGATCTGAGTGCGATATGTTTGCTTGAGGATCCAGAGTTCATGCGTGAGAGAAACGAAACATATTGATGTAAATGTATCATTTACGAAGAAATGAAGAGGTTAAAATAAAGAAAGTTGGAACTAGCGATAACCCGGTGATATGTTCACCAGCGGTTTCAAATAAAAAGTTCAACATTGTTTGAACTTGTTAAATATTAAGGTTTATTAGTTCGATCTTGGGGAAAAATACGTGTCACGAGGAGTTCTTGTCGTCCGCACTTTTTATGGTCATCGTACATCTGTGAAGAGGACCAAGTCAAGGTGGAAATGAAGTTTTTTTGTTATTTTACCAAGGTGGGAGATTTGTTGAATTGTGTAAAATAAAGAAGTTTGTTTTATCCCACATCGGATTGTATCAAAGTTAGAGACCGTTTTGACCTACCATTATATTGTTGTAATGATCAACCCTGTTTGGGATTATGATAGTAGTAATGTGGATCTGATCGTTAATTTATATTTGATATAAATTGCATTTTTCGATGATACGTTAAGTATGTGAAAATAATGGAGACAAAATAAACACAAAAGAAAGCCGTGTTTACGATTCTTGAATATCATCGTAGAATTATGTGTTTTAATTCGCTTTATTTTATTCTCTTGATTGGTTGAAATATAATTGTTATTGAGATGTGTTTTGAAACAAAACTAAATTAATTTAGGCCAAATTTTTTTTCGACTAAAGACTTAAACACGTGTTTGGGTCTTTGAGGCAAGAAAAGATTGAGTACGGTTAGACACGTATATCCTGCTTTTAAAGTAATACTACGAGGCGACGCTTGACGTTTAGCGTAGCGTCAAGAGGATGCCTCCCGACTCACAGTGATGTTGTTCTAAGATGACTACATACATGTATAACGGAGAAAATGGGTCCCTTTGAAATGCTTTCAGACCGCGGTTTCTTTGATTCCCGAATCTTGTTTTTGAGTTTATAGTGATGAGAGACTCTCGATTGATCTTACCACGGAAGGAAGATTTCACCTCCTGTACTAATGATGATAGCGTAATTGAGAAACTTGGTAATTTAAGCATTGAGCTAAAAAGGACCAATGTTCGTTTACAGTATCCTCGTCGACCGGATTCATATTTGTGGGTTCATTATGAACTACAATACAATAAGCAGATAATGACCGTCTCAACTTCTAGCGTCTCAAAACTTTAGTTCACTATCCTTAAGATGGTGTCTGTGCTGAAGAGGCGGAGTGAACAAAGGATGTTTGCCTCTACTATAAGTAGAAGATGACATCGAAGAAAGAATCGCAGGTTCCGGTTCTGCAAAGGCACGGTAGGTGCTTTTAGATCAGAACTTGTATGTTTGTTATTAAGATAAACATGTCCACTAATGGCGTAATCGCCATGTATCGATAATTGGAGTGTGGATGCGAATGTGAAAGGGCTCTCGTCATTTTGCTGTGAAGTCAGTTTTACACAAACAGAGTAAGAGTTAAATCGAATACGTAGGGGGACTTATGTGTCGATTTTACCACTTTACAAAAATTAGAGAACTTAACGACATCATTTAGTTCTTTCTAAAGCAACATGGTTTTGTTGCATTATGGATATGATGTTCTTAATATATAAAATAAAAGACTCAAACTTAGTAATCATGAAACCAGATTTCTTTATGGCGTTGTGGGGCGATCACGTAAGCGAGAAAAGAAATGCAAGGTTAAGAAAAGTTAGACTACTTAACCCCATTCATTTGTGAGTCTTATGGAGATAATGGAATCTTATCTCATGGGCAAGATGATCGATATACTTTCCAGAATATTACGCTGAAAAGAAGTTCTGTAGTTGATCCCGAACGATGTTTGTGGACCATTGTCCTCATTTATTGTCGACCGAATACTTCATCACTTTTCTTGATGATTTCAAAGTCTGGATATGCATCTTATGAAACACAAATTCAAATCTTTTGAGAAATTCAAAGTCAAGGAGGATGAAGCAACTCGCGACTTAGTAATATCAAAACTCTTCGATCCGGACCGAGGATGTGAATACCTTAAGCATGAATTCAATGAGATCTGGCGTTCTAAACCTCAATTTACATTCAATAGATTCCATCTAAATCGAGTTGGTATCTGGCTATGAACCATGGTGTGTGTGGCGAAAATGACTTTACACGTATCTAACGTGGAGTTGTAGTGATTGTAAAAGATGCTTACCCGACAAGTTGGAATCAAAATTGAAAATGGTTACTTTATTGGGATATCCTAAAGGAAACTAAAGGATATTGCTTCTATCTACGAAACTGTCCCGGTGATTGTTCTAGGCGAGATCAAGGATTATCGAGAAGAAGAGTATGTCTTTAAGAACAAAATCGTGGTGATGGGGCAGAAGAGATTCAGAACCACAAATTAACAAAGGCGATATCTTGTCAAGCAACATGACAAGGAATGGGTGGGAGCGTTAACAACTTTCGATTGGGAGTCTTTCCTTTAGGTGATGATCTTTTAGAAGCCCAGTAGATTGTAATTGGAGTAGGCTTTGCCGGTCTGTAAAGGAGAATTCAAGTAGAATTTGAATGAGAACAACTTATAGTTCAACTCCACTTAAGAAAATTTTATCTGAAAGTGTAGCTCTTGAGCTCTCAGGACATTGATGAAATCGATGCACCACAAAATTTTCATGATCGAGAATGTCTGACTGCCGCGACCCTGACTCAAGTAAGTCGATTAGAAATAAAGTAATCTGCTTACATTAGATCTGAGTTACCTCTTGGAGAACGCTGATAATATGGACAAACCCGGATGGGGGCGATCTAATGCTTATTGCAGATCAATATAGGATATTGATTGAGGAGTAACGTAAACCGTGAAGTCGAGAGATGGACTCGTGTACACCCCGATCAAGTCACAGGACTTGGTTAAGTTTCCTAAAGGTTGAACCCGTATATTTGCGATTGGGTCTTGAGCACAAGAGGCGATCACGAATGGCGGAAGTACAAACCTACAAAGCTAGTTTGGTGGCTAAGGATTATAGTCAGCGAAGGCATTATTTGTGATGAACATTCACAGAGTTGAAAGATCGAAGTTCATTGAATTTTACTTTAAATGTATTTTCACCCAACATGATTAGCAAAGTTTGGTATATGGATGTTAAAACAACTTTCTCCCGATGAAACATTGATAAGGAAGTGTTGTAATGACTCAACGAGAAGATTTTATATATAGATCCAAACTCTAATCTAGTATGCAAGCCAGAGATCCATTTATGGATTGAAACAGAAACTTCTAGGAGTAGGAATATCGGAATTTGATGAAGGCTATCAGTTTGACTACTCGAGAATTTGGAAGAAGATCCTTTGTTTTTATTGTAAATGCTGCTTGGGGAATAATATTGTTTTTCATAATCTTCTGTAATAGATGACATATTGATTTTGAAACAATATCCGATTATCTTGATCCGTTGAAGATTGGTTGTTAAAGACCTTCATGATGAAGGGTCTTGGTGAAGCTGCTACATTAGGATCAAGATCGAAGGATAGATCGAGAGGATATTAGGTATCACGGTTCACCTATGTAGATAGGTGTTGGAAGCGTTTTTGCGATAGAGAACTCTAAGAGAGGTC